>CAXITT010000269.1:551553-593960 GCA_964033795.1 Lymnaea stagnalis
ATCTATCTATCTATCTATCTATCTATCTATCTATCTATCTATCTATCTATCTATCTATCTATCTATCTATCTATCTATCTATCTATCTATCTATCTATCTATCTATCTATCTATCTATCTATCTATATTGTATTGGGTTCTCGGCATGCGAATTAATGAGGAGCTTACACTGGCAATAATTCAATGTTATGCCCACATTACAGCTGCTCACAGTGTCGATTACAGGGAATTTTCGGAATTAGAATTAATATTATTGTCTAGTCAGCAATCGGCTTTGTAAATATTATGCAAACAATTTTCATCGAAAGCATACTTTCATTTGGAACGATCAATAGCTGTCCACCTCCATGCGCGAACCCTCAGCTGTTAAACTGGTGTATATCCTTCTCTATTTTGGCGACAAGTGAGTTGTCTGCCGCTAGGCTTGTGTCTGTATATCACATTTGCTACTCTACATTTCGATTTTCTTTTAATACGTCCTGCCCAGGGCAGACTGGCTTTTTTTTTTCTGTACCATTAAGGATGGGTCTTTTTATGATAAAATATGAAGCAACGTTCTAGTAATCTATCTTAGAGCCGTATCACAAATTTTCAACGGTTCTTAAATGTATTTAGGAAATAACAATAATTGATTTAAAGCTATTCAAGCTTTAATACGATAAACTTCCATCGGTTTAAGCAGTGGCGACGCCATCAAATTTAACATGGCGGTTCCTTTGCAGGTCTTAAAAAAAAAAAATGTATTAAAAATTTATTTATTAAATAATATAACTAATAAAAATTTACCAGGTCATTTGCCAGGTCCCAATTTTTTTTACCAGGTTCCTGGGACCCGGCAGGACCTTTTTTAGCGTCGCCACTGGGTATAAGGTAGTAAAATGTGAGCAATAAATTGATATTATAGAGAGTAACACTGCTTACTGTAAATTTCTTTAAAAAAGAGTATTAATGTAAAACCCTATATATAATTAAACACGTGACACTCTATACATATTCTCCAACTAATCACACAAGCCACACAAAAAATAATAACACTGTCCCCGATAATTAAACAAAATTCAAGTTGATTTTTAGTCCAAAACCCTCTATAATCAACCATGTGACATGCCATTACTAGCTTTAAAAATCATATTATTCTACAACTAAAACTTATTTAAGTAAACCAAATAACTTTCTTTAATCAACAACGAAACCGTCTTTAATCAACCACGAGACACAGAATAATAATCCTGTTATCCACTTGTAACCCATAAAATTAACCAGAACATTTACTTTGTTCGAACCCGTAACCAGTTACAATGAACCGAACAATATGGTGTTACTAACACCCTAACCTCCTATATTAAGCTGCGACCTCGCTAAGTCAATGTAATTAATTTTGATCGAAGTGATAAAATGCAGTACTACTTAGCCACCTTTTGCTTTGTAGCTACCAACTGTGTCCAGAATGGATTGCCCATCGTGGTCTCCGAGGAAGCCCCTCCTAACTTGCTCGAGAGCAGAGTGTGAGCCGGTGAAAACCATGACGTCCTGGATTTTTTTTTGAAATCTGATTATCCATGTCTGGTCAATGCATTTGAAATACATAATAAATTATATTAAACGAATCGTGCGACCGGGTCGGAACAGTTTTCAAGTAATGTAAATGTATTTTAAAAAGTTCTTTAAAAGTTGAAGAATTTAAAGCAAAACTATTTCTTTTTTTTTCAAATTGTTATGTCTAGCAAATGTGCCAATAGTATTGACTGAGAGAGAAAAAAGATCATGTTCCGTAAAATATACTGTTGGTAAGGGCATGTAAGTAAACACCTATTAAAATTAAATGTTTAAAGAACTTTTGTATTGAATACAGCTTTTAGAATTTAGATATACATAGCCATGTATCAAAGTTAATTAGATTAATATAGAATATATATATTGCGATCATCCCCTTTAAAATTTACTAATCATATTTCTATTGCGATCTCCCCCCCCCCTTTTAAAATGTACTAATCATATTTCGATTAGGAAGCTAGAGATGTCCTCTACATTTGGATCGCCTTTTAGATGAATCATCGTGTTTACATGAAATGCTCTGACCTGGGCTTAAGGCCATGTGTAGGATGACTCTCATTTTATTACAGTCATAGCCCTCAGGGGTTCAATATTTCAATATAATCTAAAAGTCTAATATATATTATTTTTTTTCATTGGAATTTCTTCAGACCTGTCTGAATATCAACTACCAAGCGATCAACTTCAAATCCAGGCTTGGGCTTGGCTCACCACGCAGTGCATACAATTAAACAAACAAAATTTAAAAGAAAAAAAACAACTTTTGATGTATTCAAAATATTAGTATGGGCTTTAATATAAACGTGAGTTAATAGTTTAACCTGGGGAATATAACAAACTGGAGTGAATTGAGACATGTCTCCCATTGCATCATGACTTAAAAAATATATTACTACTATCAAAGTTATGTAGATTATAGGCTGATGAAAGACATTAAATTTAAGGCTCGTGAGGCTTTTACAGCAAAATGCCTACTAACGTTCTGTGTTTGTATTAAATTTAACAACCAGCGTATTAAACATTTTTTGTTCGCATTAATCCTTTATAAAATGTAATATCGCGCAATGCGGGATGGTACTAACAATTTAAAAGAACATGATATCAATAAACATAATTTATATTGATGCCAAATACACGTCGTTCCTACCGCCAAGGCTCGAAAAGAAACAATTTATAACACCCTTGAACCAAATTAACATTATAATGACCAGCCAACTCTTTTTAAACCAATGATTTATTTCACAAACAGTTTTATAAAAACAAAATAAATTATTAAGCAACAAAGCTTTTGCGATATCTTTGAAAAAAAAAAAATCACATTTAGCGCAGTTATCGGGAATTTCATATTATCTTCCCCTAGAAAAACAGGAAAAAAACTGATTTTTGAGGGTTAGTTTTAGGGCAGTCAATTTGAAACAATATTTTTGTCATCGTCATCAAGTCTAAATGACATGATTCAGAGGGATAAGTTGACAGGACGTGGGTCAGTTAGCCATCCGAAAATTTTGTCATCTAGAGAACCAGAATCACACAAAAACGAAGTTAATATAATATTGATTTTAAAATCGGCAAAATGTAAACAAAAATTCATAATATATTCACATCCTAGAGAGCATTAGTGTTTATCTAGTCTTGAGTTTTTAGCCTTTTAGCACGCCTTGAAATGAAACAAAAACTGTTGGCATCCGAGTGAAATAATTTGGTAGCGGCTTGACTTGTCACGTCAAATATACGGTTATTAGTTACGGTTTCATGAGACATTGTCCAATTCACCATTGACAAATGCTAATTAATCCCATACATAATTTGGCACATTTGTGAATCATCTGATTATACAGGCTTGTGAAGGACATTCAATTTTAGAAAGAAAATATGTGTCAGTTCGTCAAGCGATATTTTGCTGTATGTTGATTAACACGTTGGCATTGTGCAGTAGTCTAACTTTTCTTCAAATGATAAGGTACAAAAGTCTGTCACTTTGTCTGTCGATATATTGGTGGTAAAGTCTGTCTCTTCGTCTTTCGATACAAATAATAGATGTAGTCTTTTTATTGGTCTGTAATGGTTGTCTGATTTTTCTTCTGATTGTATTTTGAAGTAGTCTGTTTATTAGCCTGCAGGTAATGGGCAATAGTCTAAACTGATTCTCTTAGGCAGATCGCGAGGGAAGAGGGGGGGGGGTATAGCACTGTCAAATGCCTTTCACCCACTTAATGGATATTGTTCATAACAACAAAACAACTACATATTTTATGTTTTAAAAAGTAACTAAACTGACATTCTCAAGACATTTTAAAACATGTAGTAACTATTGCCTTTAACTGATTAAATTCATATGAAAATAAGATATATCGCTATAATCAATATAATTTATAATTCTCATATTTAAATTAAAACTTGTTAGAGCTTTACAATATTCAATTATGAATATTGTGCTATTCTAAAATTGTTACTTATGTCCGAATATATTTGTATTATGTTTGTTTATTTTTGTTTTTAAATATATTTATATTTTTTTAAAACTCACATTTGTTTCAGCAAAGTATTATACTACTTTACCATCAATATAAAGTTCCATAACTTTATTACAGATCCTGTTGACTGTTAAACGTGTGCACTCTGTTTTCAAATTAACTTGCTTCATAAAATAATGACAAATTAACATTATTCATAAAATCATGACTTTTAAAGCAGCTATCGGTGGCAATTATCAATTGTGTAATTGCAATAATGCTAAATGTACCGGACTCTATGCGTAGTCAGTTAATTAAAAGCAAACTTAACAAAACATACTTATTTCCATAAACACTAAGAGTTTAATGGACGAATAGTGGATTCTCATCACGTACTAGATAAATCGAACTCTTATATGCTTTCTTAAAATGTGCTTCTTTTGTAACAAAGTGTCATGGATAAAATAGTTTTTTGTTGTATTCTTTAAATGTTTGGCTAATCTTTATTAGATTCTTAAATGCCTTTAACATTTGAATGGCAAAAACGTCCCTCCCCCAATACTTAAAATCCGAATGAGCAGTTCTTTCGGCCTTTAGAAGCGTGACAGCGATGTCAGATGAAGGCACAGCTAAAGCAATGTTTAATTCCACTCAGATTTTTGCAATCAGGAGATTCATGAGGAATGTATGAACAGTTCCAACTTGAGCGTCAAGAAAAAACACCGTGACACTGGCTGTGACAACGCTCCTCATGACTTGCTCATAAACCATCTTTTGCTGAACATTTAACAGCAGGTCGTTTTCTGTAACTATGTTGGCCAATTGCGAGGTGTTGTAAGATGTCTCTTTTATGTATTCAGGATTTTACTTAACTTCTGGAAGTTCTCTGGAAGGTGTAGGCAAACCGTAATGATCCAGAGATTGATCTGCAATAGCAATCACGTAGTTTTCATTCAAATGCAGACACCTAAGATAATCAAATGTAAGTGCAGGTTGACTTCTGTTTCTATATGATGTCCTTCAGTCTGCCTCGTAACATCTTCTGATGTGCAGTTTTTATGTTGTTTCCATAGTGTAAAGGGGTTTTCCATTTGGCAGAAGAGCAACATAACAGCAAAGAGCTCATGGATCTTGTGTGATGAGCAAGAGAGAGCAGCTTCCTGTAGAGTCTCGACCCAGTTTTTGTCGTTCTGTAACAAACTCAGTGCCGTACACACCGACTTATAGGTTGAATGTAAAACATCATCAACTGTTCTGAGATATTCGAACGACTGGCGCCTTTTATTTTCCTGACCATCAATCGAAGATGATAACATTATTTTTCTTAAAAAACTTTTTAGATAATAAGAAAGGCCGTTAAAGAATATAAAAAGATTGACTTTAAATTATATACAGCATTGCTATTAAAAAAAAATATATTTACCATCACCGTCTACACCTGCTTATTTACCATGATAAATTAGAAATTGAACCGGGTTTACAAAAGGTATTTTTTAAAGTCACCAGAACAGTAGACCTACGAAAATCGCGCAGCGCAATGTGTATCTGAGATGGTACAAAAAAGATTTTAAAAAAACAAACCCAAGACTTTTATTGTTAAACAATGTAATGCTATTCGTGAAGAAAGCGACACGTACTTTGCTGTAGCAATGAGTTAACTTAGACAGACATGATTTGAGATAAGGTCTACATGTATTTGGTAAAGATACCAAATCTTTGTAAAAATTATACTTAAGCTTATGTAATTGCGAGATAATGAAGGTTTGAGTAGCAGCCAACTTTGCTAGGAACTGATGTCTGTTTGGTAATTAATATACAGACAAAAACGTATTTGGATACTTTTTTTTAACATATGCATTTATTGTTATAAATGTCCAAGTGACATGACTTATATTTTTTTTAAAATAAATTATGACGTGTTCTAATCATATGATGTTTGCAGCTACAACATGTTGAACACTGTGTTACTTATACTGACCATGTGTGTCTCGGGCAACGCCGTCGTGCCAGAAACTCTGTCTGAATATGACAAAACTCATTTCCTTTCTGTGCATAACCGGTTGCGGTCATCGTTATGCATTCCGAAACTGGTTGGTTTTGATTAATGCACTCAATTAATGCCAGAAACTCTATCTAAAAAAAACAAAAACAAACGTATCTTTTATTTATGTAAACAAATGGATATATTTTATGATTGCGTTGTTTATTTACAACACATTAACAAAAATTGAGCACAAGACATTTATATAAAAAGTATTTCACTAGGAAAAAGGAAAAAAAAACAAAGCGTCATTTAGAGAGTCCTCATAGCCATATCAAAGAGGTGATAGCTACCTTTGAGCTTTGTCATTTTATTTTCATTGCTTCACGTTATTATTGACACAAAAAGAATCTATAATGAACCGCGACCACCTTTACCCTATATAATCGACACTGTAACCTAATTATATTGAACCCTGTAACATGATATGATAACTTACATTTTTAGACGCATTTATTATATACTACAATGTTCACCTAGCCGCCGTCTGCCTTGACAATTATATTAATTCAAATGATTCCCATTACAGATACAATTGCAGCGTTATTTAAAGTTTTGTAACCAAATATACTGAGATGCGAACCACATCAAAAAATGAAATTAACAGTGCCTGCAGCGAACATGATATGCTTGTGCTGATGGCGTTTGCATTTTTGTTGTCTGACTATGTGTATAAATACTAACATATAAATGGAACATCAGTCTTGTCCGAACAAAAGTGGAACTTTGGTGCTCTATTATTAAGAAAAGAGGGAAAAAAAAGGTTTTATTGTCTTTATTTTATGTTTACAATTTTTAGTAGCTTCACGAGTTTAGTCATTTGTGTCAAAAATGTAATTACACATTGTTTGTGTGGTTTTTTTAAATCACTTAAAACAATTTTTTACGAAGTATTCCTTGATAGGTTTTGCCTGACGAAAATAAACATCATACCACTAAACTAATAAATTAGTCCATTTTCTTCTAAGCGCAATGGTATTGATCAATACAATTAACTGAAATGAATCGTTGTAAACATTAATTTTGAAAAAAAAAAAAACTTGTATAACTTACTTGTACGGACCTGACCTGCATAGTTGCACAACATTATTGGAACCTGATCTGAGTTTACACACGTTATTTTCAAGTAAGTCGCAATAATTGTTGACCTTACTAATGCGCGCAGGACAGTTAGTATCTGCGAGAAGCAAACTAAACCCAACGGATTAAAAATGTTATGAGAAAAATAAAATTTACTCGCTAAACGTTCAACAATGTAACTTTAACCTCGATGTACCAGGGGTACCTAGCCTATTGGATGACTTAACTTGGACATTCACGATTTTGGATGAGGACCATAAGCATTTTGTTTGAAAAACTAAATTTTATTATCTTATATTTACTAAAGCTTTTTTGTAAATTTGAGAAGATAAAACTTTGAATAGCTCCCAACTTTGCGAGGAGCTGCTGTTTATTAAATAAAAATAAAAAATTAATTAATAGGAAAACAAACAAAAAACTCATGAGGTGTTTAAAATTAATATAAACATTATTGGTTGTATTACTTGCATGCGTTACATTAGGACGTGTTTATTAAATCATATTTTCAGCTACAACATGTTGTCAAGTGTGTTACTCTTACTGACCATGATTGTCTCGGGCTACGCTGCCGGCCTAGAAACTCTATCTCAGTCTGTTATAACTGCTTTCCTTTCTGGCCATAACGATGTGCGCTCATCGTTAGGCCTCCCAGACCTGGTTGGTTTTAATATATTTATACATTCGACATTTTAAAACTAATATTTTCTTTAAAAGATCTTACATTTATGTTCGTCTAATTTAAGCGTTACCCCTTTTGAAATCTCGTAAAACTAACATGGAACCAAATCATAAGCATTGTAATTATATGTAAAATGATTGTAACGTGTTTATGTAAATCAGAATACAGATATGTAATAGTTTATGCGGCAAATTTGTGAAGCAAATATTTTATATCTCCAACGTTTCCTGTCTAATGTACTAAATATCGTATTGTTACTTTACGCTCTTCTTAGCATTTTTGCCCTTGTGTTTAAAAAAAAAAGTTTCACTTAAAATCCACTGTTTTAAATTTTGCTTTAATCTTAGTTCCAACAATTCTAACCGGACAAACTTAATTATTAACAACTCTGTCTTAGGTCTGGAATTCCACGCTGGTGTCTGTTGCTGAAAGACATCTTGCTTATTGTTACTTTAAAGACTTTATGGACGGGGGAAACCAGTATGTATCAGTGTGTAAGTACTAAATGTTGAATGTCATGTTGACCGTGACCGTTACATCGTGGTAAAAGTACTCGAACCAGGTCTAGCTATCAAGAAAGAGTAGGAAGGCTATGAACAGCTGTGCCAAGCGGCTATCGTCACAGAAATGGAGGCGTATGACGGTAGTTGTACAGCCGTTGTCTCTAACTCAGGTCAGAACATCTTAGAGGATCAGCAAACGTTGTATTTGACTCCGATTTGAAAGCCTTGAGGCGTCCGTATACAATGTCTTTGGCTCTATTTACCTTGCTCCAAAGGGCAGTCAACGTTGTCTTTGACTCTATTTACCTTGCTCCAAAGGGCAGTCAACGTTGTCTTTGACTCTATTTACCTTGCTCCAAAGGGCAGTCAACGTTGTCTTTGACTCTATTTACCTTGCTACAAAGGGCAGTATACTTTGTTTTTAACTCTAGTTACAGTGCATTATGGCGTCAGTTTGACTTTGGCGTTATTTAATTTCAAACAAACTGTGACGTTAGGAAGGAACGAGTGTGTATAAATTGGGACACAGAATCAAGATAATTTAGTGACAACAAACTTCAGTCCTTAAATGAAACATTCTTTTCTGTGTGTTAGATGTAGACATAGGTCTAGTTTGTGCCGGTTCATGGCAGTGTAACCCACATAGAGGTAAGTGAATGTGCTGTGTCCGAATCTAGAAGCTTTATGGCGGTTTGTGGATGTGACTGATTTATTTACCATGTTGACAATTAGTTAGTCTGGAAGAATGTTTTACTTAGTTAGTTAGGGCACTGGAAATATCGCATAATGAAAGTGTTTTCCTCAAAGTATTTAAGGAAAAGTCTCCTTATTTTGTATGCAATTAAGATGAGTCACTGCAAGGGCGTGACCGTGTTGACAGTGAACGGATGGAAACACAAAAACATTCAGAAGAGACGGAAGAAGAAACCAGTGACATACCTTCACAATAGCACAGACCCTGAATTAGAACCGAAGAACTCCGCTAAAAGGAGGTGTGGCTTCTCGTATGACGCATATGATAGAATTGCCAGTATTGTGAATAAACATATTACATCTAAAGTGACAGCCATCAATATTTCATAGCATATCTTTTATGATATTTTTCATCATGTTACATAAGTAATTCTTAGTTCATGTCATGTATGTTTTATATTACATTTAATAGTATATTTAAATACACATTAGCTGTCGTTTTTTAAAAGTTTATTTGCTGATTTCTTTTGTTTTTTGCGATGATGTTTTGTTTCCATAGGGCGCGATGAATCAAAGTATGGTACGACGACTACAATAGCGCCTACCTACCCGGCCGCTTCCCACCTCATTACAAGTAGGTACCTTCGACATACAGTTTACAACCTCTGATAGGAATGTTTGTTATATTCTTTCTAACAACATGTCTCTCGATAAACACATTTCTCAAATGTGTCGTTCGGCTTCTCCACCGTTATCCGTCAGTTAAGCTCCATTCGCGACTACCTCACAGTTAGCGCTACAAAAACTCTAGTCTGTGCTCTTGTTCTCTCCAGTATTGACTCTAAACTCTCTTCTGTCAGGTTCACCAATAAACTTCATTCAAAAACTGCCGAAGGTTCTAAACTAAGCCGCTAGGCTAGTTCTAAGGCAAAAAAAGTTTGATCATGTCACTTCGCTACTCCACTCATCTTATTGGCTCCCTATACAGGCACGCATTGACTACAAGCTGTCTGTTCTCTTTCAAAAGTTTTTAATGCATTCCTTCCCTTCTGATCTATTTGAAATTTTGTCTACATCTTCACCTCTTCGACAGCTTCGCTCCTCCGCAGACAAGCGTATTTCTACCGTTCCCAAAACACACTCTAAAACGTAGGGTGAACAATATTTCTCTTTCTGCGCCCCCAAACATTGGCATTATTGGAATTCATTGCCACTACACATATCAATATACCAACAACCTAGGCCTTCCGTACTGCACTCAAAACACACCTCTGTTATCTATACTACCCTGACTGATTCCCATCTTTGACAGATAAACGATCCTGCTGGCTGCCTTCCATGGTTTGCTTTGTAAATGTTCTGGGGTTAGTGTGTGTATATACTTTTTTTTTAGACATGCTGTTCTTATTTCATAAATGCATTATTTCATACAAGAATCGTATTTGAAGCGTAAACATCACTGCATTGATACGTCTTTTAAAAAGATGGAATTTTAATGACCTTTAACAATAGATGGACACAAATATCGCAACGTATTTACCATTATTATCCTATAATTTTAAATCATATATTTCTAGTATATATTAGATTGTGTAGCAGTGTATGACTGAGACCGGTGTCATTCCTTCATTCACAATTCAAATTTGATTGTGTTTTTCCAAACTTTATTCTTTCAATGCTTATGTATCTTACCTGTATATCTATCTATAGCTACAAAGCCAGACAATGTAGCCAAAGCAAATAATGCAATTGGGAGTTGGTGGTCGGAGGCTATCAATGTTGACCCTGCGTGGGCGTGTATTTCTGATTGGTCATGTAGAAGCTACTCCCAAGTAAGTGTCCGCGAGTAAAATATATTTAAAAAAAAAAATCATAAAAATAAACTGTTTAATGAGCAAAATTTAAATAAAAGTTGCCATAGCTGCACGCAGCATCCATTGTGTCCTTAAATCTTTTTATTAGGTTATAGCAATGAATCTTTTTAATTTTTGGCTGTACAAATATAAAGGGACACTTGGATTATTATTACTTTAAAAAAAAAAATTAAATGCCAAATAAAAAGTTCAAATATGAATGATTGGCTTGAGACTAATTTATAATATAAGGGGCCTGCCATAAGCTCCTGGAATGGCATCAATTATTTTTTTCCTGGCACAAGCTTCAAGATGGATCTTGTCTTTTTCTATATTTAATTTGTTTTAAAAAAAAAATTAAAAAAAATAAAAATCAATTAATTATTTAAATAAAAACAATCGATTCTCGACAGATATGTTTTTATTTTAATCTGATGATTAAAAACATACAGATACATTTATGCAAATAATAAACTACTGAGCAGCTTTTTTTAAACTTTGGCTTAATATCTCATCTAGACAATCTTTTAGAGAAACTTGAATTTTCATATCAGCATTTTAAGAGGTGTTTCTATTGGACAGATCTGCCTCTCTGTCCTAGGTGTATCCAGGAAAAAGCTAATGCAGTGAATTTTTCAATTTAATTTAGCATTTACAAAATAAAAGCTGCAGTTGTGGTTAGGTTTAGTTAATTTCGGGACAGGTCAAGATTTCTTAAGCTTTTCACCGAAATAACTTGTTGGCAAAAACTTTGAACTCTCAGTAGATAGTGGGAAATAGTCGGCACGTCGTATTTACCCACACTTTCTACCGATAAAATTAAAATCCATTACTACTGTATTTTTTTATAATTTAAAAGAGTTGTACTCATATTTTAAAACAAAATAAAGAAAGAAGTGCGGTCTACACAAACTGGCATGAATCCCAATAAAGAATTGTTTCCATTTGCATTAAGATAATTAAGCTGAGTTTCAAAATAAAATCAATGACAGAAACGGTATTTGTGCCAAACACACATTTATTTTTTTAGTATTACATTCCCGTACTTTTATTATGCATGCACTATATCTTCAGCTTGTGTGGAGAAGCACGACAAGTGTGGGTTGTGCCATCTTTACCTGCAGCGAAATGCAGGCACTTGTAAAATGTGAATACTATCCCCAGTGAGTAGCTTACCATATTTTATAATATATTTACTTGTCATTCTAAACAAATATTCACCTGCTCAAAAATAAAAATAACTTTGTTTGTATTCATATTGTATGGTGTTGATACATGCATTTTACTATTTCAGAGGTAACGTAAAGGGAGAAATCCCATACTAGTTGGAAAACCTGTCTTATCAAGGTGTGTACGCTAACAAAGACGTCATGATTAAATTTTTTCCAGTTTTTGTTTCATCATTTGTGTTCAAGTTTAAAAAAAAACAAACTTATATTACACATCTCCTATCAATGTGTTCCAAGTTTCAGAAATGGATATCCTTTTTTGGTCACGATTTGTCTAAGAGCACGAACCAAGTATACATACCCTGTTAATAAACTGCAAAGTATTTAAATTGTCTTTAGAATTTTAATGTTTGGTACTGAGTTGTTTTAAAGCTTTCAATTATGTGTTCGTTTTTTTTTTTATAAGAATGAAACACATCTAATCGTTCAATTAAAAAAAAAATGCCATCTTCATTTTATAAGACATTGTTTAACTTATTCATTATTGTTTTTATTGATTTATTCTTAAAGTATTTAAATTGTCTTTAGAATTTTAATGTTTGGTATTGAGTTGTTTTAAAGCTTTCAATTATGTGTTCGTTTTTTTTTTTATAAGAATGAAACACATCTAATCGTTCAATTAAAAAAAAAAATGCCATCTTCATTTTATAAGACATTGTTTAACTTATTCATTATTGTTTTTATTGATGTATTCTTTCATTTTAAGATTTGGATGTTTGCACCATTAAACATAAATGTGCTTAAAAAAATATTTAAAAAAAACAACCTGTAAATGATTAATGAAAGAACTGTTATTATGTCATCTTGAACATCTGCCACATCGCTCCACTAACCAAAAATATCATTAATAATATTGCCCATACCCTTTTTTTTTTTTTTTTTTTTTTTTTTTTTTTTGGGGGGGGGGGGGTTTTTATTAATAATAATTTTAAATACTTATATCACTTGAACAGGATTTTGCCTTTAACACTCAACATTTTGGTTTGGGTACGGCATTTATTGTATAACTAAAAACAACGTTCAATGAGCTATTTTTTTATAGTTTACAGCCATTAAGTAATTTTTTTCAGCTCCCAATATTGAGTTATTATTCTTCTTATGAGGATGATTTAAGGTACATAAAAGGCTCCATTAGTATAGTAAAAGGGCTCCTTAAGCTAAACAACAATTGTCAGCGTTCAAATTGTTATCTAAACATTCTTTCTAAAAATATAATTAACAATTTATGACAGTGTTGGACTGCATGGAGTTAAAAAAGGTTTAATTAGAGACTCATAAATTGTGTATATAAAATAATATACGTTCAGTTTAACCAAACAGAATACAAATGTAATTGTTTCTTCTAATGACGTCATCAGTTCAAAAAAAAAAAAAAAAAAAAAAGAGATACTCATGTAAGTATACATTAAATTTACATAATGTAAATATAAAAGTAGCCCTCCCCACCCCCAAAAAAAAAAAAAAAAAAAAAAAAGAGATACTCATGTAAGTATACATTAAATTTACATAATGTAAATATAAAAGTAGCCCTCCCCACCCCCCAAAGAAAAAAAAATACAACAAAGAATAACAAGTCCCTTGCAAAAACAAAGTTCAGAAGAAAGGAAAGGAAGTGTGTTGAACTACTATTTTTAAAAAAAAGCAAACACAAAAAAAAAACATGGCAGTTACGTAAAAGTGTGGATTTTGTTACGCCTGTCTGGATTCAACGAATACTTTATATGTATTTTTTTTTTCCATTTATTACTACAATACTATATGCGCGTAACTTCTATGTCTAAAATTCATTCATGATTAGTCCCATTGAAAGGGTGCATTCAGTTTGTCGGTATGTTGAATTCACATGTTAAAGTGTTTTATCAGTTGGCTTGTAAAATATATGTATACAGAGATTTATTGGGTTGCATTCAACTTGTTTTAAAGGAGTGAGTTAAGATAAAAAATAGTTACATCCAGGTAGTTAAAAGATTTAATCATTTAATTATAAGGCTGCATTCATATAATTTTTTTTTTCTATTATACTAGTTAAAAGTTTGCATTCAGCTATTTAATTAAATTGACTGAATTTAGCAAGACAGTTTTCTACATTCGGGTCAAAACTGTTGCATTAAATTGGTTAAATTGTTGTATCTAGGTAGTTAAAATTTGCGATTCAGCTTAGTGTGTTAAAAAGTACTCAAACTGCTACATTTAGCTATTTAAGTTTGCTGCAATCAGCTATTTTTTACTTGTGTGAAAAGCTTGTTTAACACTTGCGTTCATTTATTTAAAATTTACTTTTACGATTGTGTTACGCAGTGTTGTCAATATAGAGAACAGAAACTCTCATTTAGAAGTGTATGGATAGGTCTAAAACATTACATAACACAAGACGATTACAAATGATATATTGAATAACAGGGAATACGATACTCGACTCAGTGCTTATTTCACGTTGTGAATTTAATTAAGTTTATAACAAATTACAAAATTAAAAACAAATATAATTAAAAACT
Organism: Lymnaea stagnalis; assembly: GCA_964033795.1. NCBI lineage: Eukaryota > Metazoa > Mollusca > Gastropoda > Lymnaeidae > Lymnaea > Lymnaea stagnalis. The sequence goes on from CAXITT010000269.1 coordinate 566,134, forward strand.
AATGACGCACCGTACTTTGCTTTGAGGGTACCAGTACGATTTCGGATAGATTACAATGTGCAAAAAGCTCTCGCACGTTTAGAAATAACTTACTCTCGCTGTCTTCTCTGTTCTGCGTGCCACTCGCCTTTATATAGATTTTAGTCGGTTTTATACATGGTTTCGGCAATTATTACTCATTGTAATAGTGAAATAAACTTTCTACAATTTGCTACTCAATTCGAGTCAAGAAACAGGCAATATATTGTTTTTGTAGCGGATATCAAACAGAGACTACAATTAGTAAGATACGCCCGATAATAACGCATGTTATTTGGGGTCTGCTTAAAGTCGTTTACCAGGAAAAGATGAAATCAGACTAAAAATAGGAAGCCCTTTATATATATATATATACACACACTCATATATATATAAGTATTATTCCGATTTTATTTCTTTAAAATAGCAAATACCACGAAAAACAAAAATCAAACAATCAAAGAAAAACACATTCCTAAGGCCGAACAACCGATTACATATTAATGATTCGCATAAGTCTGATGCATGTTGTTTTGGGCCTATCCAAATGGCCCAAAATGTCAAAAAAAGTATATTCCTGGCACAAGTTGCAAAAGGCTTCATTGGTGTAGCTAGGGTTCTACAGTACCCCGGTTATAAATGGAGCGTCCGGCAAGTTACTGAATGCTAGCGCTAAGACACATGTGTATTATTTTAAGAAACTGGCTAAATATTTAAAACATCCTTATTAAAAAGAGAAAACATATTGATTTAACTTCTTTTTTGTTTTCAATTTTTTTTTCTACACTGTAGTATGCATCCCAGAAATTTGCCACAATCCAATTTCAACGACGCAGATTTTGTCCATCTAAAAACAATTACAATTGTATTTATTTTTAAAAAAGGCGTTTAATCATTTTATGAAAGCCATCGATTTATGACAGTCCTACGTCCTACAGACGGTCCTACAGATGGTCCTATAGAAGGGCATACAGACGGTCTTGTACCGTACTCCTGGGTCTCTATTGATTAAAATTTATAGATATGTATATACTTATTTTTATATATAAATATGTATATATATATATATATATATATATATATATAAAGAATAATCTATAGTCACATAAAGCTAAAATACAGAAATAATTTTGATACGCTTTCATTCTCAAAAACAATCATAGTTATTTTATTTTATTTTACTGAAATCGAATAAATTTACAAAGGGCATACAGACGGTCTTGTACCGTACTCCTGGGTCTCTATTGATTAAAATTTATAGATATGTATATACTTATTTTTATATATAAATATATATATATATATATATATATATATATATATATATAAAGAATAAGCTATAGTCACATAACGCTAAAATACAGAAATAATTTTGATACGCTTGCATTCTCAAAAACAATCATAGTTATTTTATTTTATTTTACGGAAATCGAATAAATTTACAGGCACAAAAAAAGATATTATATATCCGCCTTTATTATAGCAAAAGTGTAAGTATTATCATTATAAATTACAAATACATTTGAAGTAACATCTAAGGAACGATTTTAAGCATTTTATTCGAATATTAAAGTTATTTTAAAAAAAAAATATAAATCAAAATCGTATGATCTAAGAATTGCATCTTAATCACATTTATCGAGAAAACCCAAACAGCTGGGCATATTTTAGTGCTTTGTTAATATTGCAGAAGACAAATAAAATTAATTTGATCTAAATAATTACACAAATGATGTCATAGCGCGAATGTCTATTTTAGCATTTCTTTGATTTTATAACCGTGAGTGACAAAACTGATAATGTATTTTTTCATTCCTAGAAGTTAAATTAATACCTATAATAGATTACTTTTTAACTTGCTGAAATTTTCTAAAATTAAATAGAAATTTAGCCTTATATTTTTAATAATTAAATGTATTTTACTTTATTCTTTCAAAAAATATACTTGTATGAAATGTATAAAGTAGTGGAAAATGTACCCTTTAAATATACTTTTAATACGAAAATGCCGGCGAAACTACATATCCAAATAGCATTCACTAATTCTCTTATCGCTCATCCAAATAAGAACAAAAAAATGTGAAATGCAAAAATTGGGTTTAGGGTAAATAAGGGGATTAGAGTACTGTGGAGGATTTTATTAATTTCTTTAAAACTGTGTTAAGGGGAACGAGGGCGGGGGGGGGGGGGGGGAAGGAATAAGAGAGTTTTATTTGCCCAAATTGGGTTTAGGGTAAATAAGGGGATTAGAGTACTGTGGAGGATTTTATTAATTTCTTTAAAACTGTGTTAAGGGGAACGAGGGCGGGGGGGGGGGGAGAAGTAATACGATAGTTTCATTTGCCCAAGGCAGCACACGAATAAATTTGACAACTGATTAAATAGGTACATATTAATGGGGTTTAGGAAATAGGGTGTGTACCATTTTGCACGTCGATGGCAATTTCTTTAAATCCATTGATATCACAGTTGTCAAACAGAGATGCTATTTTCTCATACTACCAATTAAGAAAATCAATGACGTTAACAAAACTGAAATTACGTTGACACATTTATAGCAATAAAGATCAAAACCCATTCATTTTCCAGAAACACAAGCTTAATTTTCTAAATAGAAATGGGCTGAGACATTCTTAGATATTAGATATATAGTATATGTAGATGGATTTATGGCTCAACAGATGGATGGATTGTATGGATTGGTGGATGGGTGAATGGGCTGACTGTTCGGATTTAAATCAACATTGACATGTTAAAGGCAGCTACGTCACTAGGTTGGGTGCCAACAGCAGTGGGTCAAGATTTTTTTTTTTAAGCCCTTACCCCGAAATAGTACTGGTTCCGGAACAAAATACACCTGTCAACAACTAGGGGAAAAAACATCGTTAATGCTAAACCATCGCCTCTACTTCCAATTTTAACACCAATAATTAAAATATAGAACTGTTATTGCTTATGTATGTTTTAAATTTTTTTTTTTTTATTTCAAAGAAATACTAGGAATAAAAATGTGCATTTTCCCTCGACGAATAATGCCTGCTTTTATTAAAATTTGAAAATCAATTTAAAGAAATGTATGGCTGCAATATTTTATCAGTTACGTCATTCTTTTATCTGATTATGTGTGAACTGTATCTTCAGATTTTGTGGACAAACTCGACACGTGTGGGGTGTGCCGTCACTTACTCCGAACATTTGGAAAACTGTGTTGCCTGTAAATACTACCCCGCGTAAGTAACTTATGTTAGTTTGTTTTTAACGCTGCATGCTATTCCAATCAAATATATGCTTACGATTGATAGATCCAACTTTTTGTTAATGCGAATATATTATGCATTAGATCAATGGATTTTCGGGGTTATTTTACAGGTAACATCAGAGAAGGAATCCCATGCTTTGTTGGAAAATCCCTCTTCTAGCATTTGAAGGAGGAGTCCTGCAGCTACAATCATTAATTTATTGTGTCTTTTATTTTTAATGTTTTCCCCATACCTTATTCCACATATCACTTTATAACATGTACAAGATTTTCGATAATTATCAATATTTTGTATGCATTCATCTTAATTGTATGAAACTCTAGGGATTCGGTGTTAATAAACTGTAAACATTTTTATTTTCCTCTAACATTTTAATAAGGTGTTCCGTAGTGCTTTCAAATGTTCATCTTAAATTTAGTTATTAAGCTGTACGAATCATGCCTCAAACATTTATTTAATAAAAATGATTTTCAAAAATCATTAAAAATGATACTTTTTAAAGTGTTATAATATATATATATATATATATTGTATAAAAATGTTTTGTGTATGTAAAGCATTATTTATCAAAGCTCGAAAAAAATCACAATATTATACAAAGATAAGAATAACTTAGGCTGACCATGTAACGCTTAAAAACGGATCGATTTAAAATATTTTGAAGAATATGATGAAAAAAACCCACACCAAACATAGGAGATTTATATTATTTTATGGATAGCGAAAGAATTTCTATATTATAAAATCAAAACATATCTGCTTATATTTAAGTATATGGTTATGTATTACTAGTTAAAAACATTTAAACTAACAAATAAAAATCGCTTTTAAGTCCTTATTAGAATTTAAAAGTTAAGTTATGTTGAATTTGTTCTTTAAATAAAAAAAAATATCTTGTCAGTATTAATATTATTTATTCGTATTCCCATTTATAAGGCATATAAAACATCTTTATGTTCTTATTGTGTTGGTAATATTGCGAGAATTGATTTAAACTAACATGAACCAAAAAAATGTAAACATTAAAAATTAAAATTTACATTTGAGCATTAATAAAAAAAAAAATTTTAAATAAAAAAAAAATAATGGCAAGTTTTTGTCATATTTTCTACCCTCTATTACAAAAACTTGTCCGATCTCCTTTTTCAAAGAATAAGTAAACATATACAGATGATCACGTTTCTAACATAGTTTCGTTTTGAGAAACATTGATCTACTCTATAATATCCGCCTATTTTGATCTTTTTACGCCCCAACTTTGCATTTCTTCTATCAAAAATTTTGTAAAACATGACTTTCAATGAACCAAAAAAAATAGATCTATATATTTATCATCATTAACATATTAATGTTTTACAGAATTTGATATTCTGCTAAATCATTTAAATTTTAACAAAACAGTTGCACTGATTTCCAATATGTTGTCATGAAATCTTTAAAATAAAGATCTCTTGTATCTTAAGAAGAATCTTTTAAACGTTTTTCCTTCTGTGAAAGCCTTGCGTGTTTAAAAAATAAGAAATAAATGTTATCTATCTCATAAAAATATACACCTCTGTACACAGCGAAAAGTAAAAAAATATATGTATTAGTAGTATTTTAAGGTCAAAACAATTATTATTTTAGACGCGCCTACTGGCGTAATTAAGCTGTCTTACATGACCCCTGACGTTAATTAATTGGCTTACGCTGATAGCTTTATTAAGAAAGGGTCAATAACTATGTAACTACTTTTGTAATTACTTTTTAATTTATTACTCTACGCTTGGTGTCTTGTTCTGCTCTTAATTCATTGTAAATTTTAAACTTAAGTAGCATTCTTTCTTTAGTGTAATTTTCAAAACTTTCGAAAATATTATTGTTTTTTATTTTTTGAATCCGTTTATGTATTTAAAAAGCTCTAAACATCCTGTGATAGGATGATTTTTAAACGAGTGGTTCTCAAGGGGTTGGGGTCATTTTTTTCTTTATTATTATATTTCTTTATTTTTAATTGAATTGTATTGTAGTTTAAACATTTATTTTGTGTCATTCTTAAAGTGTGTGTGCGGGGGGGGGAGGGGAGGGGGGGGTTAGGAAATTGTTTTTAATTTTGTAATTTGTTATAAACTTAATTAAAGTCATAACGGGAAATAACCACTGAGTCGAGTATCGTATTCCCTGATGTTCAATTTATCATTTGTAATCGACTTGTGTTATGTAATGTTTTAGATCTAGCCTTACACTTCTAACTAAGAGTTTTAGTTCTCTATATTGATAACACTGCGTAACACAATCCAAAAAGTTCATTTTAAATAAATGAACGCACGTGTTAAACAAGTTTTTAACACAAGCAAAAATTAGCTGATTGCAGCAAACTTAAATAGCTAAATGTAGCAGTTTGAGTAGTTTTTCAAACATTAAGCTGAATTGCAAATTTAAACTAGCTAGATACAACAATTTAACCAATTTAATGCAACAATTATGACCCGAATGCAGAACATTTTCTAGCTAAATTCAGTCAATTTAATTAAATAGCTGAGTGCAAACTTTTAACAAGTATAATAGGAAAAAAAAAATTATATGAATGCAGCCTTATAATTAAATGATTAAATCTTTTAACTACCTGGATGTAACTATTTATTTTTCTTAACTCACAGCCTTTAAAACAAGTTGAATGCAACCCAATAAACCTCTGTATACAGATATTTTACAAGCCAACTGATGAAACACTTCAACATGTGAATTCAACATACCGACAAACTGAATGCACCATTTCAATGGACTAATCATAATTGAATTTTAGACATGGAAGTTACGCGCATATAGTATTGTAGTAATAAATATTTAAAAAAATATACATATAAAGTAAAAAAATTAACAAGATTTGGTTCGTTTAATCCAGACAGGTTTAACAAAATCCACACTTTTACGTAACTGCCATGTTTTTTTTGTTTGTTTTTTTTTTTTGCTTTTTTAAAAATAGTAGTTCAATACACTTCCTTTCCTCTCTTCTGAACGTTGTTTTTGTAAGGGACTTGTTATTCTTTGTTGTATTTTTTGGGTTTTTTTTTTTTGGGGGGGGGGGGGGGGGGGGGCTACCTTTTTTTTTACTTTTTTTAAATTTATTTTATATTTACTTGAGTTTTTTTTTTTTTTTTTTTTTTTTTGCTTTTTTAAAAATAGTAGTTCAATACACTTCCTTTCCTCTCTTCTGAACGTTGTTTTTGTAAGGGACTTGTTATTCTTTGTTGTATTTTTTGGGTTTTTTTTTTTTGGAGGGGGGGTATTTTTTTGTTTTTTTAAAAATAGTAGTTCAATACACTTCCTTTCCTTTCTTCTGAACGTTGTTTTTTTAAGGGATTTGTTATTCTTTGTTGTATTTTTTGGGTTTTTTTTTTTTGGAGGGGGGGTGTGGGGAGGGCTACCTTTATATATACGTTATGTAAATTTAATGTATACTTACATGAGTATCTCTTTATTTTTTTTTTGAACTGATGAAGTCATTAGACGAAACCATTACATTTGTATTCTATATGGTTAAACTGAACGTATATTATTTTATGTACACAATTTATAAGTCTCTAATTAAACCTTTTTTTAAGCTCCATTGCAGTCCAACACTGTCATAATTGTTAATTATATTTTTAGAAAGAATGTTTAGATAACAATTTGAACGCTGACAATTGTTGTTTAGCTTAAGGAACCCTTTTACTATAATAATCGAGCCTTTTATATACCTTAAATCATCCTCATAAGAAGCATAATGACTCCGTTATGGGAACTGATAAACATTATTTAATAGCTGTAAACTATAAAAGATAGCGCATTGAACGTTGTTTTATTATATTAATACAATAGATGCCGTACCCCACCAAAATGTTGAGTGTTAAAGGCCAAATCCTGTTCAAGTGATATAAGTATTTAAAAATATTATTAATGGAACCCTCAAAAAAGGGTATGGGCAATAATCTTAATGATATTTTTTTGTTAGTTGAGTTGATGTGGCAGATGTTCAAGATGACATAATAACAGTTCTTCAATTCATCATTTACAGTTTTTTTTTTTTTTTTTTTTTTTTTTTTTTTTTTTTTTTTTTTTTTTTTTTTTTTTTTTTTTTTTTATTTTTTTTTTTTTTTTTTTTTTTGTTTTTTTTTTTAAATGTTTTAGACACATTGATGTTTAATGGTTTAATACAAATATTAAAATGAAAGAATAAATCAATAAAAATAATGATGAATAAATGAAACAATACCTTATAAAATGACGATGACATTTTCGTTTTAATTAAACGATTAGATGGGTTTCATTCTAAAAATAACACACAAAAAAACGAACACATAATTGAAAGCTTTAAAACAACTCGGTACCAAACATTAAAATTCTAAAGATAATTTAAATACTTTACAGTTTATTAACAGGGTATGTATACTTGGTTCGTGCTCTTAGACAAATCTTGACCAAAAAAAGGATATCCATTTCTGAAACTTGGAACACATTGATAGGAGATGTGCAATACAAGATTTAAAAAAACTTAAACAAAAATGATGAAAAAAAAAATGGAAACATTTAATCATGACGTCTTCGTCGGCGCACACACCTTGATAAGAGAGGTTTTCCAACTAGTATGGGATTTCTCCCTTGACGTTACCTCTGAAATAGTAAAATGCATGTATCAACACCATGAAATATGAATACAAACACAGTTATTTCTATTTTTGAGCAGGTGAATATTTGTTTAGAGTGGTAAGTAAATATATTTATTTATTTAGGCATTTTTATATAGCGCTTATCATAAAGCTCTAAGCGCTTTACAATTATTAAAACATGTAAACTAAGTAAATACAAATGAGACACTAGGATAGTAACTACTATTCTATAGAAAAAATTTATTTATTTAGGCATTTTTATATAGCGCTTATCATAAAGCTCTAAGCGCTTTACAATTATTAAAACATGTAAACTAAGTAAATACAAATGAGACACTAGGATAGTAACTACTATTCTATAGAAAAAATGAAAATGGCTATAAAACGAGGACACTTTGACACTTCAGGATCAACCCGAAACAGAAAATGAGGTAGGGCAAGGAGGGTGCATCACAGGTCATAGGCGGACCTAAACAGATGAATTTTAAGGGACTTTTTGAAAATGGACGAGGTTTCACTATGACGTATATGGAAGGGGAGCTGGTTCCAGAACGTGGGCCCATGGAAGCAGAAGGAGCGTTCACCGATGGTCTTAGTTTTAGTTCTTGGGATTGAGAGGGTTCTACTGTCAATGGAAGAACGTATATATATATAATAAAATATGGTAAGCTACTCACTGGGGATAGTATTCACATGTTACAAGTGTCTGCATGTCGCTGCAGGTAAAGATGGCACAACCTACACTTGTCGTGCTTCTCCACACAAGCTTAAGATATAGTGCATACATAATAAAAGTATGGGAATGTTATACTAAAAAAAATGCTTGTTTGGCACACAAACCGTTTATGCCATTGATTTTATTTTGAAACTCAGCTTAATTATCTTAATGCAAATAGAAACAATTCTTTATTGGGATTCATGCAAGTTTGTGTAGACCGCACCTCTTTGGTATTTAAAAAAAAAAAATTAATGGGTACAACTCTTTTAAATTATACAAAAACTACAGTAGTGATAGATTTTAATTTTATCGGTAGAAAGTGTGGGTAGATACGACGTGCCGACTATTTCCCACTATCTACTGAGAGTTCAAAGTTGTTCCCAACAAGTTATTTCGGTGAAAAGCGTAAGAAATCTTGACCTGTCCCGAAATTAACTAAACCTAACCACAACCACAGCTTTTATTATGTAAATACTAATTGAAATTGAAAAAGTCACTGCATTAACATTTTTCTGGATACACCAAGGACAGAAAAGCAGATCTTTCCAACCTCTTAAAATGCTGATATGAAAATTAAAGTTTCTCTAAAAGATTGTCCAGATGAGATATTTATGCCAAAGTTTAAAAAAAAAAAGCTGCTCAGTAGTTTATTATTTACATAAATATATCTGTATGTTTTAAATCATTAGATTGAAATAAAACATATCTGTCGAGAATCGATTGTTTTCATTTAAGTAATTAATTGAATTTTTTTTTTTTCTTTTTTTTTTTTAAATTTACTATAGAAAAAGACAAGATCCATTTTGCAGTTTGTGCCAGGAAAAAATTTGATGTCAGCTTATGGCAGGCCCATTATATTATAATTTAGACTCAAGCCAATCTTCATATTTGAACTTTTTATTTTGCAATTAATTTTTTTTAAAGCTATAATAATCCAAGTATCCCTTTATATTTATACAGCCAAAAATTAAAAAGATTCATTGCTATAACCTACTAAAAAGATTTAAGGACACAATGGATGCTGCGTGCAGCTATGGCAACTTTTATTTAAACTTTGCTCATTAAACAGTTTATATTTTATGATTTTTTTTTTAAAAACATTTTACTTGTGGACACTTACTTGGGAGTAGTTTCTACAGTAGAATGGCCATGTAGAAATACACGCCCACGCGGGATCCACATTGATAGCCTCCGACCACCAACTCGCAATTGCATTATTTGCCTTTGCTAAATTGTCTGGCTTTGTAGCTATAGATAGATATACATGAGAATGTCACAGGTAAGTTACATGAGCATTTGGAAAAACACAATCAAATTTGAATTGTGAATGAATGAATGAAAAAATGACACCGGTCTCAGTCATACACTGCCACACAATCTAATATATACTAGAATATATGATTTAAAATTATACGATAATAAGGGTAGATACGTTGCGATATTTGTGCCCTTCTATTGTTAAAGGTCATTACAATTCCATCTTTTTAATGTATCAATGCCGTGATGTTTACGCTTCAAATACGATTCTTATATGAAAAAAGCATTTATGAAATAAGAACAGCATTTAACAAAAAATTTATATTCACACACTAACCCCAGAACATTTACAAAGCAAACCATGGAAGGCAGCCAGCAGGATTGTGTATCTGTCAAAGATGGGAATCAGTCAGGGTAGTATGGTTTACAGAAGTGTGTTTTGAGTGCAGTACAGAAGGCCTGGGTGGTTGGTATATTGATATATGTAGTGGCAATGAATTCCAATAATTCCAATGTTTGGGGGCGCAGAAAGAGAAATATTGTTCACCATACGTTTTAGTGTGTGTTTTGGGAACGGTAGAAATACGCGTGTCTGTAAAGGAGCGAAGCTGTCAAAGAGGTGAATATGTAGACAAAATTTCAATGAGATCAGAAGGGGAGGAATGCATTAAAATCTTGTGACAGAGAACACACAGCTTTTAGTCATTGCGTGCCTGTATAGGGAGCCAATAAGATGCGTGAAGGAGCGGAGTGACGTGATCACACTTTTTTTGCCTTAGAACTAGCCTAGCGGCTGAGTTTAGAACCTTCCGCAGCTTTTGTATGAAGTTTATTGGTGAACCTGACAGAAGAGAGTTTAAGAGTCAAGACTGGAGAGAACAAGAGCACAGATTAGAGTTTTTGTAGTACTAACTGTGAGGTAGTGGCGGATGGAGCTTATCTGATGTATAACGGTGGAAGCCGAACGACACATGTGAGAGATGTGTTTATCGAGAAACATGTTGTTAGAAAGAATATAACCAACATTCCTAGCAGAATTTGTTAACTGTATGCCGGAGGTACCTACTTGTAATGAGGTGGGAAGCGGCCGGATAGGGTGGCGTTCTTGTAGTCGTCTTACCATACTTTGTTTCATCGAGCCCTACGGAAACAAAACTTCAACGCTACAAACAAAGGAAATCAGCAATTAAACTTTAAAAAAACGGCAGCTAATGTGTATTTAAATAGACTATTAAATTTCCTATATAATATACGTTATGAACTAAGAATTACTTATGTAACATGATGAAAAGTATCATAAAATATATGCTATGAAATATTGATGGCTGTCACTTTAGATGTAATATGTTTATTCACAATACTGGCAATTCTAACATATGTGTCATACGAGAAGCCACACCCCCTTTTAGCGGAGTTCTTCAGTTCTAATTCAGGGTCTGTGTTATTGTGAAGGTATGTCACTGGTTTCTTCTTCAGTCTCTTCTGAATGATTTTGTGTTTGCATCCGTTCACTGTCAACACGGCCACGCCCTTGCAGTGACTCATCTTAATTGTATACAGAATAAGGAGATTTGTCCTTAAATATTTTGAGGATAAACACCCACACTCTGCGATATTTACAGTGCTCTAACTAACTAAGTGTCAACATGGTAAATAATTCAGTCAGCCCCATAAACTTCTATATTCGGACACAGCACATACACGTAACTCTATGTGGGTTACGCTGCCATGAACAGGCACAAACTAGGCCTATGTCTACATCAAACACACATTAAAGAATGTTTCATTTAAGGACTGACGTTTGTTGTCACTAAATTATCTTGATTCTGTGTCCCAATTAATATACACGCTCGTTCCTCCCTAAAGTCACAGTTTGTTTGCAATTAAATAATGCCAAACACGAACTGACGCCATAAGGTACTGTAACTAGAGTTAAAGACAGCGTACACTGACGCCATAAGGTACTGTAACTAGAGTTAAAGACAGCGTACACTGACGCCATAAGGTACTGTAACTAGAGTTAAAGACAGCGTACACTGACGACTCAAGGCATGCTAACAGGAGTCAAAGAGAACGTGTACTTACGCCTCAATACCTGCTAACGTGAGTAAAAAGACAACGTGTACTGAAGCCGGAAGGCATGCTAACCGGAATCAAATTAAACGTTTACTTATGCCTCAAGGCAATACAGACGAAGTAAAAAAAATGTATACCGACTCCTCAAGCCATGCTAACCGTTTTCAGATATAACGTAAACTGACGTGTCAAGGCATGCTTACCGGAGACAAAGTATGCTAACCCCTCAAGGCGTGCTAACCGGAGTCAAGTCAATGTATACTTACCCTTTTGAGGCTTGCTAACCGTATTAAAGAAACGTATACTAACTGCACAAGGAGTGCTAAGCGGAGTCAAATACAACGTTGACTGCCCTTTGTAGCAAGGTAAATAGAGTCAAAGACATCGTATACTGACACCTCAAGGCCTTCTAATGGGAGTCAACTACAACATTTGCTGATCCTTTAAGATGTTCTGACCTGAGTTAGATAACGCATGTACAACTACCGTCACACTTCCATTTCTGTGACGATAGCCGCAGGGCACAGCTATTCATAGCCTTCCTACTCTTTCTTGAAAGCTAGACCTGGTTCGAGTACTTTTTCCACGATGTAACGGTCACGGTCAACATAACATTCAACATTTAGTACTTACACATTGAATAATACTGGGTTCCATGGTCAATAAAGTCTTTAAAGTAACAATAAGCAAGATTTCTTTCAGCAACAGATACCAGCGTGGAATTCCAGACCTAAGGCAAAGTTGTTAATAATTATGTTTGTCCGGTTAGAATTGTTGGAACTAAGATTAAAGCAAAATTTATAACAGAGGTTTTAGGTGAAAACTTCTTTTAAAACACAAGGGCAACGGACATTGATATTTAAAAATGCTAAGATGAGCTTAAAGTAACAATACGATCCTTAGTACATTAGACAGGAAACGTTGAACATATTAAAATATTGTAAACTATTTACATGTCTCTATTCTGACTGACATACTCATGTTACAATCATTTTACATACAATAAAAATGCTTGTGATTTGGTCCCATGTTAGTTTTACGAGATTTTAAAAGGGATAACGCTTAAAATAGACGAACATGATTGTAAGATCTTTTAAAGAAAACATTAGTTTTAAAATGTCGAATGTATATATTGAAACCAACCAGGTCTGGGAGGCCTAGTGATGAGCGCACTTCGTTATTGCCAGAAAGAAAAGCAGTTATAACAGACTGAGATAGAGTTTCTAGGCCGACAGCGTAGCCCGAGACACACATGGTCAGTAAGAGTAGCACACTTGATAACATGTTGTATCTGAAAATATGATATAATAAACACGTCCTCATGTAACCAAATAGACCATGTATGTATTTGTAAAAAATTCAGGCGATCTCTCCAAGACGTACGTGTTAAGAGGGGAGCTGATATTGCCTCAGATCATCATCTTCTTGTGGCCAGGATGAAATTAAAACTAAAGAGACATTATACCGAGCAAACAGCATACAGGACTCGGTATAATACCTCCCTCCTGAAGGACCAAGCCAAAAAGGAAGAATTCAGAATCTCACTATTCAATAAGTTCCAAGTCCTACAAGAAATACTTGAAGATGAAACCACCGAAGGAAAGTGGCAAAGCATGAAAGAAACAGTCCAGTCAACATGTCAAGAAGTGCTAGGAAACAGGAAAAAGGCACACAAAGAATGGATGACAGCAGGTACGCTGAATAAAATAGAAGAAAGGAAAAGAAAGAAATCAGAAGTGAATAACAGCCGCACCCGAGCACAGAAAAACAAGTCCCAGAAGGAGTATGCAGATGCAAATAAGGAAGTTAAGAAAAGCATCAAGAGGGACAAGAAGGAATTTGTTGATAAACTTGCTAAAGAAGCAGAGGATGCAGCTCACCAGGGGAACATGAGGGAACTGTTTGATACCATTAAGACGCTGTCAGGGAAATTTAGCAAAGTAGAGAGACCAGTGAAGGACAAAATGGGAAACACCATACCAAGTGAGGAGCAACAGAGAGGGAGATGGAAGGAGCACTTTGAAGAGCTCCTGAACAGGCCTGAACCAAGAAATCCACCAGATATCCAACCAGCCGATAATGACCTGCTAATTGACTGTAATAGTCCCACCAAAGAAGAGATTAGCAGGGCCATTAAACAACTCAGAAATGGAAAGGCTGCGGGACCTGATGGCATCCCAGCAGAGGCACTGAAGGCGGACCTGGAAACCAGTGTGGAAATGCTACACCCTCTGTTTATGAAGATATGGGAAGAGGAGCAAGTTCCTTCCGATTGGAAAGAGGGATACCTTATCAAGATCCCAAAGAAGGGAGACTTAAGCTCCTGCTCGAACTACAGAGGGATCACCCTGCTGTCCATCCCAGGAAAGGTTTTCAACCGTGTACTACTTAACAGGATGAAAAACGCTGTAGACCCTCTGTTGCGGGACGAACAAGCCGGCTTTCGCACCAACAGATCCTGCACGGACCAGATAGCGACACTGCGCATCATTCTAGAGCAGTCACTAGAGTGGAACTCGCCGCTCTATGTCAACTTTGTTGACTATGAAAAAGCCTTCGACAGTGTTGACAGGCAAACCCTGTGGAGATTGCTAAGGCATTACGGGGTGCCACAGAAGATTACTGATATAATCAGAAACATGTACGAAGGGATAAACTGTCGAGTTATCCATGGCCAGCAGTTGACAGATGCTTTCCAGGTGAAGACTGGTGTGAGACAAGGTTGCTTGCTGTCACCATTCCTCTTCCTGTTAGCCATTGACTGGGTGATGAAAACATCTACACAGCAGAAAAGAAATGGCATCCAATGGACCCTGTGGGATCAACTGGATGATCTTGACTTTGCTGATGATCTTGCACTTCTTGCACATACCCAACAACAGATGCAGGAGAAAACAAACATTGTCGCAGCCACTTCTGCTAGCATGGGTCTCAACATTCACAAAGGGAAGAGTAAAATCCTCAAGGTTAATGCCACCAGTACATCACCCATTATGCTTGAAGGAGAAGCCCTTGAGGAGGTGGACAGTTTTGTTTACCTTGGCAGCATGGTAGATAAACAAGGTGGTACAGATGCGGACGTCAAAATAAGGATAGGAAAAGCAAGAGCAGCCTTCCAACAACTCAAGAATGTTTGGGTCTCTAACAACTTAGGCAGCAAGTTAAAAGTAAGGATTTTTAACGCTATGGTAAAACCTGTGCTGCTATATGGAGCCGAGACATGGAGAACAACGGCCGTAAACCTGACCAGAATCCAGTCCTTCATCAACAACTGTCTAAGAAGGATTCTCAGAATTCACTGGCCAGACAAAATCAGCAACCAGGAACTGTGGCAGCGGACAAAACAGAAACCCATTGAGGAAGAGATTCTCCAGAAGCGGTGGAGGTGGATTGGTCATACACTAAGAAAACCTGCTTCTAACACAACAAAGCAAGCCCTGAAATGGAACCCACAGGGTAAGCGGAAAAGAGGCCGTCCAAGAAACACTTGGCGCCGAGAATTGGAGACAGACATCAAGAAAATTGGCCATGAATGGAAGATCCTGGAGAAGCTGGCCCAGGATAGAGATGCCTGGAGGTCTCTCGTAGGTGGCCTATGCCCTTGGAGGAACCGCAGACGCCGACGATGATCGGTGGATGCCCCTCATGGACGAGAAGGCTCAACAACATGTAACGCATGCAAGTAATACAACAAATAATGTTTATACTAATTTTAAACACCTCATGAGTTTTTTCTTTGTTTTCCTATTAATTAATTATTATTTTTTTTTTAATAAACAGCAGCTCCTCGCAAAGTTGGTAGCTGTTCAAAGTTTTATCTTCTCAAATTTACAATAAGCTTTAGTAACTATAAGAAAATAAATTTAGTTTTTTCAACCAAATGCTTAAGGTCCTCATCTAAAATCGTGAATGTCCAAGTTAAGTCATCCAATAGGCTAGGTACCACTGGTACATCAAGGATAAAATTACATTGTTTAAGGTTTAGCGATTAATTTTATTTCTCTTATAACATTTTTAATCCGTTGGGTTTAGTTAGCGTCTCTTAGATACTCATTGCCCTGTGCGCATTTGTATGGTCAACAATTATTGTGAGTTTTGAAAATACGGTCTGTAAACTCAGCTCAGGTTCCAATACATCATGGCAACTATGCAGGTCAGGTCCGAATAAGTACGTTATGCAAGTTTTATTTCTCAAAATTAATTTTTACACGATTCATTTCAGCTAATTGTATTGATCAATACTATTGCGCATAGAAGAAAATGCACTAATTTATTAGTTTAGTGGTATTATGTTCATTTTAGTCCGACAAAACATTTCAAGGAATACTTCGTACAAAATTGTTTTAAGCGATTTTTAAAAAAAACAACAAAACATTTTGACACAAATTACTAAACGCGTCAAGCTACTAAAAATTGTAAAAATTAAAATAAAGAAAATGAAACTCTATTTTCTAAATAATAGAGCACCAAAGATTCACTTGTGCTCGGACAAGACTGCATGTTCCATTTATATGTTAGTATTTATACACATATTCAGACAACAAAAATGCAAACGCCATCAGCCAAAGCAGATCATATTGGCTGCAGGCAATGTTAATTTCTCTTTCATGTCGTGCGCAACTCAGTTTACTTGGTTACACAAATTTAAATAACGCTGCGAATTGTATCTGTAAATGGAATCAATTGAATAAATATAATTGTCAAGGCCGCGGTTCATTATAGATTATTTATGAGGTAATAATAATGTGAAGGCATGAAAGTAAGGGTGGTACACGTTGAATGACTCACAGATGCCTCTCAATTTGAAATAGAAGTCGGAGAAGTATTTCTCGTGTCCTTTTTCTATTCATTCTTGCCATTGCTCACATAAATAAAAGAAGAACAAAAAGGACGAGATACACTGAATAATTCTTGGAACAACCGAATGACTAGATTGTGCAGATTAATTTAAACCCCCGTCCCACAACCAATACAATATAAGATAAACGACAAAAGACATGACCACCATTTCAGCATTTTACGAACCCGTTACTACCTGAAGGTTCGATGGGTTAGTTGTCAAGGGGATTCAATAATGAATCACAGTTCCCAAACTATAACAGTTCTTAAAATTTGAGCACTTCAAGCTCACGTGATCATTGATATCACACACACTAACATCCAAACAAATTTTCTCACCTACCCCCATCTCAGAGAAAAAAAACTCACACCCTTCAAGTATTGTTCATAAATATGATTAAAAACATTAAACTCGGTGTACCCACAGTTACCAAGCCTCGACAACTATCCTCGTAGCTGCATGTAAGGTGATCTCCAATGACCACCACTTTGTTGAACTTACGCCCTATTGGCAAGCTCACCTCCTCCGCTACTTTACCTCCGTAGCTTGCCCAATTCTTAACATTATAAATATCTCCCTCTTGCACAAAATCAACATCCCCTTTCTGTAAAAAAAATTAAAAAATCTCTCTTGTACACTACAATTTCAATGTTGTTCAATTTCGAAACACTCACACCGTGGGATTATCAAAGCAAACCTTGTACTTCATCAAATAATATGGTTTACTTTGATTTTTTGTTTTCAAAACGGGTGTGTCTATACATCACTCAACATCAATGCGTGGGGAAACAAATGAAATCAATAAATCTCGGACAGATCGAAGTCGACTCAAAACTACAGCGCCTCATGATGTCGGATCGCACTTTTTCCACTTCGCCCCTCTCACCCGAAGATCCAAACACAAATAATGAAATACTATTTGATTAATAAAGTTTTCTATCAATTTGTTTTAGCCAGTAACGTCATTAAACATCATTATGTCTCTTACATAACATAATGTAATTTGATTGGAGGTCTGTGGATTCCTCACCAAAGATAATAAATAACTATGACCGGTTTGGAGGAGGGGGGGGGGGGTTGGGTAAAACTTTTCATATTTAACAACATTTGGGAAGAAGGAAACAGCTCCTCACCCACTCAAGTAGTGTTTTAACTATTCCTCACCAAAGATAATAAATAACTATGACCGGTTTGGAGGAGGGGGGGGGGGTTGGGTAAAACTCTTCATATTTAACAACATTTGAGAAGAAGGAAACATCTCCTCACCCACTCAAGTAGTGTGTTTACTTGGTGACTGAAAATATGGTGGACTGTTGGGAAATCACAGGTGCTTGATCATGGGAGGGGGCTATAGCTCACCACAGGTCATCTTGAAATCGTTATTTATTATGATTTGCACACAATTTTAAATACGTTTCCATTGAACAGCTTGCATACCCGTATTTATATTTTTAAAACTGACGCAGACAAGTATGTGTCCATTTAAATATTTATTGTGCGATATCCAAACTCCCTCTCATGGCGAGTTGCACTTGTTTAAATTTAAAGCTTCATCTCTACTACAAAAATATCGTTATTTCAGAGGCGAAGCTAATGGGGGCAAATGGGAGGACAGATCGCACGACAAGTTAAGGGCACGATAATTTGCTTTGGTATTATTTAATTGATTAAAAATAAAGGGTTTGAGAACTGAAATAATAAGAAATAGAAGCACTTTAAAATGAATCTTGTCCCTGTACGTCAAAAATCAATAAATTGATCGTGGGCCCTTAAGATATAGAAAATTCTAGTTACGCCTCTACGTTATCTATTCTAATAAAAAGAAAAAGCCCTAACTGACTGACTGACTCATCACTAATTCTCCAACTTCTCCATTAGATAGCAACCTGAAATTTGTCATGCTTATTTCTCACAGCCTTATAATTATCCATATACTTACTACTCCAACATGAATAGATGGATCTTGACCAACCTTAGTACACATACTCTTGATTATCAGTATTCAAATACTTAAGGGTAATAAACTCATAGTATACATACCTTTAGGGTGGGGGCCCCATTTCATTTTGTTTTCTTTACTAACAAAATGGCAAAGCCCTCACTGACTTATCACTGATTCTCCAACTTCCCTTGTAGGTAGAAGCCTGAACTTTAGCAGACTTCTTTCTTACGACTTACGTACAAGAGTTAAGCAGGTTTCATTTCGAAACTCTTGACCGTTTGGGACGGGGCCCCAAAATATCATTTTCTCCAACATGAGATTCATAAATACAATGATCAACAAATACTGCTACATAAAAAGCTGGATCTTGACCAAACTTAATATACATATATTTGATTATCCATACTCAAATACCGAAGGGTAATTAACACATAATATCAATCCCTGTGGTGCTGGGGGCCCATTTCATGTTTCCTATTATAAATTTTAAAAATATCAATATGCCTAGTACTCCCACATGATTAGATGGATCTTGACCAACCTTAGTACACATACTCTTGATTATCAATATTCAAATACTTAAGGGTACCGAACATATAATATACATACCGCTAGGACCAGGGGGGGGGGCCCATTTCATTTGTTCCTTATCTATTCTAAAAAAAAGCAAAGCCCTCTTTCAATCATCCCTTATTCTCCAACTTCCCCTGTAGAACGCAGCCTGAAATTTGGGATACTTATTTCTTACGGATTACTTACAAAAGTTACGCAGGTGTCATTTTGAAACTTTATATTGTTTTGGGCCGGGGGCCCGAAGTGTCATTTTTAACAGTGTTAGCTCTATAAATAAAATGATCAACAAATAACGCTACATGAATAACTGGATCTTGACCAAACTTAATATACATACATTTAATTATCCATACTCAAATATTGAAGGGAAATTAACACATAATATCCACTCCATTTGGAGCCGAAGGCCCATTTCATTTTTCCTTATATAAGCATTATAAATATCAATATGCTTAGTACTACGACATGAATAGATGGATCTTGACCAAACTAAGTACAAAACTCTTGATTATCAATATTGAACTACTTAAGGGTACTAAATTCATATATACATACCTCTAGGGCTGGGGGCCCCATTTCATTTTTTTCTTATCTATACTAATAAAAGGCAAAGCCCTCTCTCACTCATCACTACTTCTCCAACGTCGCTTGTAGATAGGAGCCTCAAACTTAACAGGCGTATTCCTTACGGCTTACTTACAAAATTTAAGTAGGTTTTATTTCGGAACTCTACCGAGAACGGTCACAACCGGGGGCCCCGAATTTTGATGCTTTTAAAAAAAATTGTGGCATATAAAAAAAATACAATGAACAGCAAATACAATCACATTAATATATCTGGATCTTGACCAAACTTAAATTACATACATTTGATAATCCATATTCAAATGCCGAAGGGTACTTAACACGTCATAATATGCATCCCTCTGGGGCCGAGGCCCCTTTACATTTTTCCTTATATAAGCTAGATAAATAGCAAAAGGCTTAGTACTCCTATATGAATAGATGGATCTTGACCAAACTTAGAACACATACTCTTGATTATTCATATTCAAATACAGAAGGGTACATAACTCATAATATTCTCAACTCTGGGGGCCATGTGCCCGTTTTACTTTTTATTTTATGACCTGCATTCTCCATTTTCGCATTTAGATAAAAGCCTGAAATTGAGGCTGACATATGCCTTACGGCTAACTTAAACAGGGTTAATTTCAAAAATCTACTTGGAAAAGTCACAACCGGGGGCCCCAAATTAGCACGTATGCAAATAGCGACATTAAAATTTAAATTCCTAATAAGTTTTTTCAAAAGTAATGTTTTACAAAACGTGTAATAGATCTATGCAAAAATATTTGGAAAACTAAGGTTAACATTATTTTGTTTGTCATTGATGGTTTAAATAACATCAAAATGTAAGCTATGGATATATAACTTAAGGAATTGCTTTTTTTCTGACTTCTTAACAAGAGAGCGTTCGAGATTACACATTTCGTAGCACGAAACATTAAGCGAGCCTGTGCCACTTGTATAGTATTCAAAGATATGATAACAGAATTCATTAGATAAAACACATCAGGTTTGCTTCGGGCAATTTGAATTTCTCACTGATGTTGTCCACGTCTCAGTTTATTGGTTTACACATGTTGAATAAATGTATTTTTTTCTTTGATGGAAAACTTGTGAATTGATGTAATTGTCTAGTGAGCCTTCGGCTTGGTGAATATCATGTATAATAATTGCATAGAAATGAAGTAATAAATGCACGTGATCATGTCGTGTTACAGGGTTGATTGTATTGCGTCACCGTGGTCGCGACTTATTATTGGAGATAAAATAAAATAACCTTGCTATGCCATTAAGTACAGCTGTTTACAAGGTCGAATAAAAAAGATTTTCGGGTTGGTTAAACGGGTTACGAGTGTGTTATGGAGTTGATTATTCATGTGCTACGTGGTTGATTAAAGTCAGTATTGTTGTTGATAATTATGAGTTATAGTGCTGGTGATAACAGTATACGGGTTTAATTATTGCTAAACATGGTATTGAATGTAGCGGGTAAATGGCTTGATACTTTATTTGGGTAGATTATCGCTGCTTATGCCATTGATATTGATACGGAGTTGATTCGAATGGGTGACGGGGTTGAGACTAGCGTGTAAAAGGCGTTAATTATAGCGGTGTCTAGGTTATGTGTTATGGGTTATTGGTTTACTGATTTCATAGGTTAGGAAAAAAATTATAGCGTGTTACTAGGTTGATTATAGAATCAATTTAAGAATTTGGTTTTTGTTCCGGGGCTTAATTTTGTGAGCTATATAAATATAATTTCAAACAAAGCTGCTGCATGAGGGATCAATCGCTACAAGTGTGTGGACAAAATTTTGAAAATCCATGCTTATCACGTGGACAGCTGTATTTGGCCTTTTCACGTGCCGAAAAACTTTCTAATTTATTTGAGTACGCAAAAGAGGGAAAAAAAGAAAAACATAATTTTTTTTAAAAACGAAATTAAAACACAAAAAAAAAGTTTTTCTTTGAGTGGCATTGCAATGCATGCCGGGTTCTCGCTAGTAAATTTAAAAAGGAAATAATGTGTGTACATTTTTATGTTGATGAAAATGTCTTTAAATCCAATCGTAATAAAGTTGTGAAAAATAGATGCTATATTCTCATTTTTCCAATCAAGAAAAGCAATAACTTAAAAAAAATATGAGTACATTTACATCATTATACTCATGAATATGTCTCTTACAAAATATTTTTTTTTTAAATTTTTAAATATTCAAAGTGCGTTACTTACTTGTGAGGAGTGTTCACATGTCCAATCGCTGTCAAAAATACACTTCCAGTCAGGATCCACGTTGTGAGCTTTATTTTACCAAAACTCTACAACATCTTTGGCTAATCTCTCGTTGTTTGTGCTTTTGGCTATGGGTAAATGAATAAATGATTCAATTGGAGTGTTGTATGATCGAATGACACCAGTCTCTGTCGATAATATGTTCATTAACAACTGCAGTTACATTATGCGCCAAAATATATTGTACTTACGATATGAAGAACACACGTATTCGCCGTTGTCAGAAAGGACGTTCTTCCAAACACACAGTGAAGCAAGGGTTTTTGCCTCAGATTCCAGCGTGGAATTCCAGACCTAAAAAGAAACAAAAATTGTCGATAAAGCTTGTGTGATTATAAATGTTTGAGTTAAGAGGGGTGAAAGGCTTGGTACATATATTGTTAGATAGTTTATTGTGAAGACAGAAAAAAAGCACATTTCAATGCAACACAAATTCAGATAAGTGCAAAAAATTCAACAGGAGAATGATTCTCTTGGAATCTAATCTTTCCATATGTATTTATTTCTGTCTCCATTTTACCTTAATGCAGGAATCTACTGTGAGATTCGCTGATACTAAATTGTAAACATTTTTTTTTTTAAATTTCCATTAAAATTGTAATGACACGTAGTGCGTTACTTTCAAAATTTGCAAGTTTATTATAATTTTTAGGAATAACGAAACACGTCTATATCATTTAATAAATAGGAAGACATCCCAAAAATCTTTAAAATTTTTAATTGTTTGATTTGTCCATTTTTAAAAAAAAAATGTTCCTTGAATACATCATTATTTATAAATGTTTGGCGACAAAAATAAATAAATTCAACGACTTGGACAGAACAAACTAAACGGTAAACAAACAAACACATTGATTTCGTAGCTGCCACTGAGTCCCACTAACCCGAAAATTCCGAAACGAATTTTTTATGAATTTTCTGATACAGTTTACAAGTTCTACGTTTGCGTGTGGCCAAGGTCAAGGGAGACAATTCTTAATTAAATCACATCAATCGTCACCAAACTTGGAAAAAAAGCTAGAGTTAATGCACCAGAAACATGACGTTAACACGATGTGAACTAGACATGCTTCTACATAAAAAATAACTATAAACTTAAACATAGCAGATATGTTTAAATTGTATTACATTGCAATCGATTAAATTTACAAAACATAATAGACCATTCCTGGTGCTGGGTGGCCGAATGGTCTAAACTAAGGAAATCTGAAGTTCAAATCCAGCCAAAGGCTTTAAACCATCAATAATTAACCACGTATCACAACAAACACATCCTCTCAACCCACCAACATCAGCCCCAAAAAGCCCACTATAATTAACCCGGTTCCGGCTATAGTTAACTCAATGTCACGCTGCAGTCCACCACACAACCGACTGTGATCAAGGCCGTAACTGCTATACGCATGTTCATCAACGTTCAAATTAGTCTAATATCATCCCACGGTATTTTAAAACCCTGTTCCTTCTTTAATTAAACGCATGTCCCATGAAAATCAATCTCGTAACCATCAATAGTCATCCGCAAAAAAAAGAAACAATCAACCCCATTTAACCGCTACATATAAAGACTTGCCGATGATTAAAAAGACAAGGCCCTGAGAAAACCGCCCATAGGTGACCATTTCGTCTCCACTACGGTTCCGACCGGACACTTTCCTGGGCGGTGGGGAGTGGTAACACAACACCACCTCCCCGGAAAGGAAGTAAAGCCGTCCTGACCCATAGGAGAGTGGACATACTGCGGACGCTTTAAACGCAGCGTCTTCGGTCGACCGGACGTCCCTCAGACCAGGAGGGAGGTTCCTGGCGGACATCCGCGGGGTCTGGAGTCGGGGAGACCCGGCTTTGGCCCCTCTCGACGACCCACCGACACCATCTCCAAAGTGACGTTAACCGCTACATACGACGCGTTATTTAGTTATAACTAACCCTTTTATCTGCTATTGCCAACCATATAGCCCTCGCATGCATAACATACGGCCCGCGAGCCAAATGCGGCCCGCCAGCACACTCTTTGCGTCTCACAAAGTAAAGAAATAGTGTTTATTCTTATTATTTCCTTAATAGCTTTCCTCTCTGTCCTTATTTCTTTTGACCCGCACAAGACCTTGTACTATTTTCCCTTGGCCCACACACGTTTTCATAAAGTATTACGGCCCGCCTTACATTTTGAGTTATGCAGGCCTGCTATAGCCCATAATAATTGACACCGAAACCCTTATAGATCCTCCGTATATGCATCTTTAAAACAGAACCTCGTAGCACACTAAAATTAACCCAGTAGTCTACGAATAACCTAATACGGATCACCGTGACCTCACCGCCAAATCTGGGGGAAAAAACCTGATCCTATATTTTCGACCCCAGTAACCCAATTTAATCAAAAGTGTATGTAAAGCGATTTGAACAAGTGTTGTTTTACTTTGTTGGTTTCATTTCGATGCAAAATGTGTACATACTATTCACAAAAGCCTAGACTAGACAAAAATTTATTCTGATATAACAGATACAATTTGGGGGAGGGGGGGTCATAACACGGTATTATCAGTAACCAAACCTCCAATAATAATTCGCGAACCTGGTAACCCAATACGATCACCGCTGTAAGACGGTATGATCATCTGCATGTATTACTTCATTTCTATGCAATTATTTTACTTGCTAATCACCAATTCGGTGACTCACTGACTATTATATTAATTCAATTGTTCATTTTCATTTGCTAACATGAAGCATTGTTTCATTTTTTTGTAACACAATAAATTGTAATGCCAACGACACAAGATAGATTTTGAAATTGCCCTCGGTGAACCTGGTAGTCTGTTGGTTAATTATTTTTTTTTTAAATATTTCTTTTCTGATCATATCCTTGGATATCAATGGTACAGACTGGTTAGTGTATGCATTTTAAGAAAAGTTTCATCTTGAGTGCTCTCCTGTTAAGAAGATTGAGAGAAAAAAAAATCGGTAAGTAACGTTTAAAATATATTAAAAGCTTGACACGTTTATTTCAGTCATTACTGTAAAACAAAAAAATAATATGTCAAATTAACTTTTCAATATCATTTTTTTATAACTTTGATTTTACGAAATATACATCTACCATAATGTGAAATGTTATTAATGAATTATAATATATCGATTTTAAATAGCGTAAAAATTTACTGTTGAAAAAAAGAAAAAGTTAATACAGGTATATTTCATGTACCATTTCATGTCAAATGTTATTAATGAATTATAATATATCGATTTTAAATAGCGTAAAAATTTACTGTTGAAAAAAAAGGTAATACAGGTAAATTTCATGTACCATGATGTATTGGAAAATTAACTAAATGTACATACTGTATTTTTAACTTCGCAAAAATAGTAGACCTAAGACAAGCTCGCAGTGCAAAGAGTAACTAAGATTTCAAAACCACGACCAATGAGTACAAATGTAATGAAAAAAAAAATAATGCATTGTTAAAACTTTAAACAATGTAATTATAAGCATGATAAAACACATTTACTTAACCTAACCAAATGCTTAACTTGGACATGCACGATTTTATATAAGGACTACATGCAGTTGGTAAAAAAAAACCCACTAAATCTTTAACACATTTTTTTAACGTTTATTTAATTTTAAGATGTTGAAGATTTGAATGCGTCCTAACATCGCAAGGAAATGGTGTCAATTTATATTTTAAAAAATCATTATTTAGGCATTAAATTCCTGCTATACTTTATTTCAAACTGCAAATTGTTTGTTTTAATATATTGACAACAATTTTTTTAAAAATTATTCAAAGAAATATAACTTCATAATACTTTAAATTATGAATTTTTTATTACCTCATGTTTGCAGCTCCAATATGTTGTCCAGTGTGTTACTTATACTGACCATGTTTGCATCGGGCTACGCCGTCGTACAAGGAAACATGTCGAAATATGTCCAAACTGCGTTCCTTTCTAGCCATAACAAGTTGCGCTCATCTTTTAGCCTCCCGGGCCTGGTTGGTTTCAAATATACTAGACATTTTATCTCATTTATATCTTAATTAATTTCAAAGATTTTTTTGGGTTTCATTTTTTTTAAAGAATCTATGGATTCAGTAAGTCCTAAACTTTGTCTCTATTTGTAAAATGACCATTGCAATATGACTACGTGCATAAGAATACAGGTATTCATAAAGTTGTTTTTTTTTGCACGAAATTTCCTCAAGCAGTTGTATATTTAGGTTCACATTTTTTTTTACTTCGGCATAATTATGTTTGGTTGTTATTTTGAGCTCATCTAAGTCTTTGTTGTATTTGTATTCACTTTTCTTTCCCTGTCTTCTAAGAAAAAAAAATATCTAAAAATATCTGCAGGAAGCTTTGACATACGACCCTCTTTATCAACAACTTTGTTTTTTTAGGTCTGGAATTCAACGCTGGCAACTGTTGCAGAAAACGAAGTTTTACAATGTGTTTCAAATAATGGTCCTTCTCAAGACGTAGAAGATAAATTATACGCAAAAAGGCGAAGATTTGTGTCTTTGCTTTCGTAAGTACCATTTTATTTTGGCGCATGCCGTAAAAGTAGTTGTTAATGAAGACGGAGCTGACGAAAACTGGTGTCATTCATTCATTCAAAATTTAAATGTGATCACTTATTTTTTGTTTTTGTTTTTGAAACTTTTTTTTCAAGTCGTTATATATTTTTTTCTACTTGGTGAAGTTATGAACTTTGTCTTCTCATAGCATTGTCTTCGCTGCATTTGAAGGCTGGGCGAATGAGGTTAACTTTGTGGATTCAAGCTGGCAGTGTATTTTTGCTAGCGAAGGAAATTGTGGACACTACTCACAAGTAGGTCCCGTACATTTTATATATATAAAAAAATATATTGGTCAAGCCAAAATTAAAGAACAATTTACGATTTATGTGTATGATGTGTACCAAGCATTCGTTATGTCCATTTAACAAAAGAAATTGACCTGGTACAAGTCTACGGCTATATAAGTATTACATAGAAACAAAAAAAAACATCTGTATGAACTAAAAAGGTGTGGCAAAACCAAGTTAAATATAAATGAATTGCATGTAGTCAAATGATTATTTTTTGGCACCTATCCAAATTTTGTGTAGTGTCCCCAAACATTTTTTTTGGTTAAAAAATTTGCTAACTAATTAACGGCTAACTGGTAAAGTTTGCGTTCTCCGAAGCCCAGTGTTAATGCGCTATGAGTTTCCCTTTTGAATGTACTCGCGACAAGGTACTGAATGCTTGCCTCTGAATCGCATGTACCATATTTTGAGACGCCTGTGACATGTAAATTATACTTATTTCAGAATTTACAATTAATTAGAAAGATATGATTGACGTCAGAAATGCGACTCACTGGCATTGCTACGCTGTGTCTCTGTGTTAGTTTAAAACTAAAACAAGCATTTAAAAAAAATAATGATTGTTTTTATGAAAGCCATCTATTTATGAAAAAATTGTGGATGTCGTTTGTGTCCTTGAAATAAAGAAAAAACAACAAAAAAAAAAGCAAAGAAAGATTTGAAACAACTATGCTTACCAGCTTTTCTTTAATTTGTTAAATGTATTGCAATCAGTCCATCGGGGGGGGGGGGGGAAATAAAAACTTCCCCAAAAGGCATTTTAAAAGGGGGCCATTTTT
>CAXITT010000269.1:599588-681293 GCA_964033795.1 Lymnaea stagnalis
TATCTATCTATCTATCTATCTATCTATCTATCTATCTATCTATCTATCTATCTATCTATCTATCTATCTATCTATCTATCTATCTATCTATCTATCTTTCTATCTTTCTATCTATCTATCTATCTATCTATCTATCTATCTATCAATCATATATCTACCTTTCAATCTAATTTATCGAATCTATCTACTTAGTATCTATCTAATCTATATAATCTGTCTATCTGTATAACTATATATCTATCATCTATGTATTTATCTATCGAAGAAAATCTTAACCCATCTCTATTAGAAATATTAAATTTTCACTAGTGTAAAATGATTAGGTTTTGATATGTTTGAAAATAATTATGCAAATGTACTTAAGTTTTGTTAACGTCATTGATTTTCTTAATTGGTAAAATGTGGATACAGTAACTATTTTTCAAAACAGTAATATCATTGGACTTAAGGGTATTGTCATTCACCTTCTTCTTCTTCTTCTATATCTTAAGGGCCCACGATCAATTTATTGATCATTTTGGCTCCTATGCACGTAGATGGGATTTGCAATGTTTCTGTTACTGGTGGTGATGAGGAAATTATGCACTAGGGGTTTGAAGGCTTGAGGCAATAGACACAAATGTGTCTAGTGTTGTCGCCTCAACTGTTCCTTTTGAAAGATGGTTCCAGTCCCTGATTGTCTTGGGCAGGAATGAGCAGCTCCTATACTGGCTTCTTGCTGGTATGAGCCTGAATTGCCTGTCATGGCCTCGTCGCTGTCTATGGGGGAGAGGGACGAGTTTCTGTTTAATACTGGAACAGTGGACCAGCCCATTATTTATCTTGTACATCATGGAGAGCCTGGATTGTCGTCGTCGTTTCTCCAATGGTGACCAGCCTAGTGTTTCTAGCATGCTGCCAACACTAGAGGTATTCCTGTAGCGGTTTAGGACAAAGCGTGCTGCTCGTCGCTGGACCGCCTCCAACCTGTCAATGCTCTTCTGGGTAAATGGGTCCCAGACTGAAGATGCATAATCTAAAATCGGACGGATAAAGGCTTTATATGCTCTTTCTTTCACACAGGAGTTGCCAATCTTTAGATTTCGCCTTAAGAACCCCAAGGCTTGGTTTGCTTGGTTACATACATTGTTAATATGCTCGTCCCAGCGGACCTCTCTTTGAATGGTAACACCCAGGTACTTTACGGAGGAAACTTGCTCAAGTATATGGCCGTGCAGTTTGTATTGGTACCTAAAAATGTACACACAATATTTCCTACCACCGATGTATATGTACCTTCCTGTCGCTTTCGGAAACAGCCAGACACTTGAGTCTTTTATGACTTATATATTTCGCAAACACCCGCTGGGTGATGTTGTCTATCTAGCTGTTATCTCGTAGATGTATATTGGCCTGTGTGGTTTACGGTTGCAAGGTATGAAAGACTTAGAATGGTTATTTTTGTATGTAGTTTTTGTTACGTTGCATTTTGTGCTTCAATGTGGCATGTACCGCGCTTCGAGTCTTTGGTGATGATGCGTGATTTTCAAATAATCTTAAATGTTAATTTTTTTTATTATTATTAAGAAGGTTAATTTCTTTTATGTAATTCATTCATAGTAGTGTCTTGTGTTGCCTTGGGCAAATTAAAATATCGATTTATTCTTCCTCCCCTGCCACACACACAATTTTTTAAAAAAATATATAATTTATTACTTACTCAAAAACATGTTGTTGTTTTTTTTGTATTTCCTGGTGTGTTTTTTTTCTTATTTGGATGAGTGATGTGTGCATTAGTGAATACTAATTGGCTGTGTAGGCCTAGTTTGTTGCACTGATTGAATTAAACGGCATTTTCTCATTAAAGGTATATTTAAAGGTTAAGTTTGTATCACTTTGTAAATTCAATAAAAGTAAATTTTTGCAATGAATAAAAAGTAAAAGCTAATTAAATTTTAAAAATACAAAGATTAAGTTGTATTTAATTGTATTAAATTTAAGCAATTTAAAAAGCAAAAAATTTTACTTTTGAAAAGGAGAAAATACATTATCTTTTCTGCCAAGGGCGGTTATTAAACAAAAGACACAAAGAGCCGTGGCTAAAGGACGTCAATTTCTCTTTGACGTCCTTTGCGTATTTTTTTGGATCCAATTAATTTATTTTTATTTTGATATTAACAAAACACTAAAAACGCACTAAAAACAACATATGTTTGGGTTTTCCAGATAAGTGTGATTACGACGCAATTCTTAGATACTAATTTTTTTAATTAATATTTTTTTAATCAATTTTACATTCAGATAAAATGATTAAAATAATTTCTTATTTGTGACATTTAATGTATTTGTAATTTATAATAATAGGACTAAATCTTTAATAAATTAAAAGCATACATATTATTTTTTTCGCGCATTTAAATTTATTCGATTTCCATAAAATAATAGAACATAACTAAATTTATTTTTTTTAAGAATCCGAAAGCATCTAAATACATTCGGTTCCTTGGCGTTATGTCAGCATAGCTCATTCATATATAAATATAAATATATAACTAGCCTATATAACCATCTTGGCCCGGGATTGCAATAGGACCACAATCCCTGCGCAGTCCCGTTTCCCGATGGCACCCAGTTCCCCGACGGGATGGCTTAACCGCTGGGTTTAAGTTTACTATTGGATCTCGTTCCCCATTGGGATCCCGTTCCTCTACGGGATCACGCTCAGAGCGATTTTCTTGGAATACGCTTGTAGATTGTATTACATATCCCCGTAGAACAATATAGAACATTCTACGACAGTTTTAATATCCTCCATGAAATGTTTAAAAACTTATTTTCTACGAAATTGTTTCTCGAATGCGAAATATTATACAACTATAATTGTACAATTATAACTACAGTACACTCAAAAAAAAAATATAGATGAAGATGTATATATATATATATATATATATATATATATATATATATATATATATATATATATATATATATATATAATTGACTCAGCCCATTTTCCTAACCCAGTAAAATTTGCCCAATCAACCATAATAATTAAAACAGTTCTCGCCATAATTAACCTCTATAATTAACCCTGAAAGCAACTATTATATGTGCATAACATGATATCATTAACACCGTAACCTCCTCTAGTAAGTCGCGACCCCGGTAACCCAGTAAAATCAACCCAGTAACAAGATATGATTACTGGCATTTGTTATTTAATTTATATGCAATTATGTATACATGATATTCACCAAGCTACTGTCTATCATATTAATTCAACAGTTTGCCATTACAGAGGAAAAAAAATGCATTGATGTAAATTGTGTAAGGAATAAACTAAGACGCCACAACATCAGAGAGAAATTCAAGTTTCCTGAAGCGTACCTGGTATATTTTGTCTAATGCCTTCTGGTTTTTTTTTTCTTTAAGCTTTCGGTTTCGGCTTCTGTATTGGCCGAAAGTCATACTTCTGCCGAAAATCATTTTTCAACTTCCGGCCTAGTTTGGGTTGCGGCCGAAAGTCATTTTTTAAACTTTCGGCCGAAATCAGAAAATCACTTTCAGTCGGTCTCTACATACAGCAGATCCTTTAGAATACGAATTATCTTCATTCTCCTTACATTGCCTAACCAGCAAATGCCCACTCTACTAAGATCTTCGTCTACTTTCTCCGTTGAAGGATGACTTTTTGGACAAAGCACTTGAGATGATCGACTATTTCCGATTTAGTTCCCACCCAGTACTTCCATTCTTTCTTTAAAGGGTTACAAATGTCACCCTTCTGATGCCTTTCGGTCAAATCCAAGTTACATTGATGACAGGACCAACATATCGTCTTCACAATCTAATAGCAAAACGTGTTTTACGTAAAAATGTGCCATTACGTGTTTTCGATAAAAATGTGCCATTCTCCTCGCCGACATCGACACACATGACATTTTCACTTCCCTGCCTCTCAATGTTTTCAGACGTGATAAAAATTTGCGAGACCTCCTAGTTCGAAGTCAAATAAGCGCTTCTTCTTTTACTTTAAAACCAAGTCACATGGACGCAGTCTTTACAATCGTTGCCAATACTCCGTCCAGACTGAACTCTTCCCTACCATTGGACCAGTTTTCAGATAAGGGAGTTTTTTTATATTTTGTACCAGCTGCCATTTCGTCTATATCATTTTTTCGCAACCCTCCCCCCCCCCCGAGCCATTTGTCGAAAATAGATGAGACAGGACGCCATATCTTTAAATAATATATAAATGGCACTACTGGCTTGTCCTAGAGAAGTCAGGAAAGAAATTGATAGGGTTTTTTTTGCTACTAAATATCAAGAGCTTGATTGCATTTTTTAAAGCCATTAGTGTAAATTTTGTTGTTATGTTGATAGCGTTTGTTTTAAATATGGTAAATTATAGATTTGTTTTTTGTTGACATTGTACCGCGCTTTGAGCCTTTGGGGATGAAATGTTTATGAACTTTGGGGATGAAATGAACTTTATTTTTATTATTATTATTATTATGCAAATCTTTAACATATTAAAATTACAGAAACTATATTAAATCTGTGTTAAACATTTAGTTTTACGACCAACTTCTTTTAGTCATATATCAAATATTGCATGTCCAAGAATAGCCATTTTTTTCGTTAAGTACACGTTGTTCATCGCGTTAACAATTGGATTGTTTAATATTTAACAAGGAAAAAAAAGTATATTTGTATTCACTAGGTTTGTTTTGTAAATCTCAGTTACTCCTTGCACTTCATGCTTTTGGTAGGTCGACAATATTGGTGACTTTTAAAAAAATACTGTGTGTCATCTCTGTTGAATGGAACTTCTACAGATAAGGACATTAAAATTTAAAATCCCCATATGTTTTTAAAAAAAAAAAATTGTTTTACAATAGTGTAAATCGATGTATGAAAAAGAATTTGGAAAACCCAAGTTCAACTGCGGGAACAAATTTCCTGAATAACAAATTATTATTGTGATAAAAAGCATCTGTAGAGATTAGTCATGTTTTCTACAGGGATGACCTCTTTTGTAAGGTCTTGGACTTCCGGATCACTTAGTTGTGCCGCTAAAAGATCTTGATGATTTATTTTCAAGGGTATTTGTAGGAGGTCTGAGTAGAGTGCCGATCATTCAATAGTTTTTTTTTTTTTAATTCCATAAATAAGGTCTCTTCGAGATCCACAGGAGGAACTGCAACCTTTGATTTTTGAGATCTAACTATAATGACTGGAAATGATGGGTATGCATCCAGTTATTTCCTTTTGGTGGGTGGAAAAGAAGTCGGAGGATTTTTGAGTGGCTCCAAAAAAATTAAAATGTCTACCTGCTAGAAAGCCGACTAAAACATTTCCCTTTACTAGGTTATGTAAAATATTGATGATATGGAGAGGTACAGAGGTTCGACCAACGGCTGCTGAATCCGTGAAGAGGCGAAGCGTGCATTGTAGCATTAGAGATCTGGAAGCTTTCTTCTGGAAGAGGGTTTTCAAGGTTTTGTTTAACAAAAGTACCTTCATGATCTTCAGGGTGTTTGAAGTACCGTGAATCTTATTATAAAAACCAACATGACTAACATCGTAGTCATTCTGGCTATTTCAGATGTATTTTTTACCTCGGCACCGGTCTGCTCTGTGACCTGGTTTCGTGCAGTACCGGCAAAACAATTGTAGAGGGGATGGTTTCCAATTACTGTGTTGTTTCCGGATATGTAGTTGATGCTCCAATCTGTTGTGGTTCTGTCACAGTTTGTGTGAACTGGCAAAGAGTGGGATTTATGGTCCTGTGGTTGAGGTTATGGTTGTCGGCCATCTCAGCTGCTCTTCGGATATCTTTGATGTATAGGTCTATCCGGTTTGATCTCACTTCTCCGGGGTTGGAATTCATTAACTCTTCTAAAAGAAGAAATGATCTGAGTTTGTCAAGGCAGTCGACGTTCTCAGCGATCAGCCGTCTATCAAATGTTTTCTCCATTTCGTAGAGGAACTCCACATACTTTTTTTCGGGATGTTTCTTGAGATTTTGAAACATTCTCCGAAAAGCCTCTGGAATCATATCATAAGCTTTTAGCATAGCTGCTTTAACTATGATGTAGTCATTCTGTGACTCAGCTGATAATGAGGAAAATATTTGTGACACCTTACGTTGCAATGCTGGACTTGATAATATGGTTTGGATTTACACTGGCTATTTTAATTTTCTAGCTATCAGTTCAAAATATTTTAAATATGTTTCCAAGTCTGTCTCATTGGAATTAGGAAAACTTTGAATAAATGAATAATTAGAAAGAGACAACGATTCAGACGAATTAACGAGGGGACTAGGCTTATTGTCTACAGTCATCACATTTTAACTATTTAAGTTTCATGTTCCTATCATCTTCCCATTTTTGTTTCTCTAACTCTAATCTTTATTTCTAAATCTATGACTGTAATTTTTACTCTTTCTATCTGATCTCTAATTCTCATATCTTCGAGAGATGATTACTGTCTATCTCTGGAGCTATTACATTTAAACACTCTTCATCCAGCAAACCTTCATTTACTAATGCACACTGATTTGGTTTTTGAGAACAGAATTCCTGCAGGAAGGTTTCAAGTTGATATCAAAAGCTTTTAATGCTAGAATCAGTTCTTTCCTTTTAAAAATTTCTAAAAGAGTAATTGATGGATTCAGAAGAAATGTTTTTATTTCAATTCTTAAATTTAAAGAGAAAACTTACCAAGAACAAAAACAATAGCACTACAGAACTGGTGAGTGGCGTAATTCAAATAGAGGCACACTTTTGAACAACTCCTAATAAGAAGATAACAAACACTCCTCAATGTACTGTGAGTTTAGTGTTGATAGATGTTCTAAAACAGAATTCCAACAATGAAATCTTCCAATATGAAAAGCGTGAAATCATGTGTGACCTCAGTAGTGTCTGATGTATAATTTTAAAAATTGATAAGTAAATTATTTTTGTAGTCTTGAGAACATTCGTCTAGGCTAGAGGAATTCAAATTCTGAGTAGATTCGTCAAAACATAAATTCGGTAATACACTCTCCGGACGTAGACCTCTTCTTAGAGCAAACGGATCTGTGCGGCAAGCTCATAAAACTCTTATTCGAAGCAGGATCTTGGCTTGAGTCAGTAAAACTTGCCTTATTGTTCATATTGAAACTCTTTGAGGAGGCGTGACACACCTATTTAAAGTTAAAGTTTGGACATCAGGAAAGCAAACACTCTAGAATTTTGAAAAATTGTTTCCAGTAGAATGACAAGTCGTACAAGCTTTGTACTTTGAGTAGTGTACCAGGATGTGAGGTCTTCTCAGTTTTTTTTCCTGAGTTTCCCACACTCACTACTCGTATGTAATTCTTTTTTTACAGTTGGCGCATGCAACTTTGCATTTGTTTCGTTTGTACAAGGCTTGTATGTTTTTTGTGGAAGTTTACTCTAATTTGATGGTGTTGCCATAATGCGCCTGTCTTTTTGGTCTCAAATGGCATCTTTGAGAGTTAATGTGAAATTGTAAATTCATCATCAAACATTGCTGCCGTATTTGTGTCACCATCGCCACTGTCTGCAATATGTGTTCGTACCTCTTCACACACACAATTCTTGAACTCCTACATAAAAATGAGGGTCTTTAATTATTGAAGTCTGTGTCGGTGTTCGTTGCGTGCAGCCACTCTTACAGAAGTCGTTCCTTATGTTGGAGAAACTGGACATGAGTTTGGCCATTGCATTTTAAGAGCTCCCTAAATGTTTTTCTGTAGTAATCAGGTACACATTCATAAGCATTAAGTATTAATACATTTTACAAGTTTGTAATCCCCTCTCGTTATTTCACATTTAGGAATCAACAACTTCGGCTGCCTTTTCAGTTAGAAATATTTGCAATAAGGTAGACCACATATTTTCAGGAATTTTACAATTTTGTTTTTTCAGATTGTGCAAAATATTTGTCAAACTCTTTCTCTGAAAATGTAGGTATTACTATTACAAATTTAATTGCATCGCAGCCCTGACCGGCAGGAGACGTGAGTCAATTTTCCATTGATCCCTAATTGGCCGTCAGTCCCATTGTTTTTTTTAAATTTTATTTGTATCTCTTCATGTGCTTCTAGCTCCATATTCTTAACCTCGATATCTTTATCCTCTTACTCTCTCTGAATATCGAGCTCCATTTGTTTAAGCTTGAGTTGGGGCTCCATAATAGGATCATTTTGCTGTGTGACTGAGGCCAGTTCATCCTCAGAAAACATATCCTCCTCCACTAATTGATGATACTATGATCATATCTCGTACGATCTTTTAAAAGCCGAATGAGTTAAACCTATTCCACATTTTTTAGCAATGGAAAAAACTACTTTCTAGAAGATTTGTCTAATGCCTCTATTGATTAGTTATCAAAATAAAAAACCGTTTGACTCAAGCAAAATATAAGGCTTAGTTTTATAAAAATGTATAAAATGTTAAACTTATTGAACAGACTTATACATTTGAATTTTACAAAAATTAAAATAGCTCTTTTATTAGTGTCGTTATAACAAAATTGTATCGTGTACTCAATTTATTCTGAGTAAATAGAAAAAAAAACAAAGCAACAAAGAGTCAACCCCTACAGAGAAACACTCAATTTGTAATTGGTGTAATAAAAAGTTATGTATTTAAATTAACTCGGGACAAGCAAACCATTTTTGTTGGTGCTAAAGAAAATAAAAATATGGTTTAAAGTATCCGAGGACGAGTAACCAAGTTATTGAATTCCTGATTTGTAAGTAATACAAAAATGAATTATAGTATCGCACAAATTGTTAAGCAGCGTTGTCAGTTTGGAGAATTTAATCACTTATTTATTTAAATGGCTCGTTCAGAAACCGTGCATAACAAAACACGATAACAAACGGTAAAAATCAAATTCGATCCTCAAAAACTGGGTTAATTACACGTAATAACTTTCTTAAGTTAATACTAAAGTGCAAAAGTAAAAAAGAAATATAATTAAAATCATAAACTTACAGAGACCCGTTTTGCTTTCAGCAATATTCAGTTGATCTTAATACAATACGCAATAAAAGGTACAACGATGAAAAGGAAATCACACATATAAGTAAACAAAATTTCGAGCAAGAATAACACTCTCTAAAAATTACTATTGTCTGTCGTCCCGTAAAGTAAAAATATCTCGTGTTAATTGCCCTCTTAAAAATCTATCGTTTCCGCTTTTTATAGACTAGGAGCCAATATACAAGGCGTTGCACGGGATTGCATTAGAAGCCGATCCTGGTAAGACTCCTATCCAAATGGGACACCAATCAAATTCTGACCCCCATCCGGCGCAATCAATTTCCAGGTTTGTTCCCGTTCCGGGTTGAACACCGTGTTCTTCTGACTCGGGATCCAAAGTGGAAACCAGATCCCGTTGGGATCCTGATTCCGTCTGTGTCTTGACCCAATCGGTATCCTGATCTCAGTGGATCCCGAAGGGCTTTCGATTCCGT
Organism: Lymnaea stagnalis; assembly: GCA_964033795.1. Lineage (NCBI taxonomy): Eukaryota > Metazoa > Mollusca > Gastropoda > Lymnaeidae > Lymnaea > Lymnaea stagnalis. The sequence continues at coordinate 609,070 of CAXITT010000269.1, forward strand.
TAAGACACCGTTCTCTGTTGGACCCGGTCCACCTAGGGACTCTTTTCTCCGATGTTATCTCCTTTTCTGATAGTATCCCGATCCCGGTTTGATCCCGTTACCCGAAAGGATCCCGATGGTATCCCGTTCCAAAATGATATTTATGTAGCTTATATAATAACAAAATGAAACGGGGCTTCTGGCCCTTGAGCTAATGAGATACATTTAGCTAGCCAAATTTAAATTCAGTTTGGAGCTTGCTTTTTTCTGCTAGAGTTCAAAGCACGCGGAAATATCGTTGTTAATATTTTTATGTTTTAGCAGCACAGGAAAATGTAGACAATCTTAATACTATACTTTCAATTCCAAGGCTAGCATGTGAAAGCGGCGACTCCAAAAACGTAAACATATAGGTAGAATTCCAATCGTCTCCATTCAAATCTCTGACCACTACTACTTACGCACTCTCTTAACACGGTTTCCAGGAGTTTTTTTGTTTACAGGTACTTAAAACATAAATGAAAAAATATGCACAAATTTAGATGTTGTGCAGGGTGATAAAGTGACTTTTAGGAGTGTAGATACAGTGGCAACTGATGATCCTAATGATCACCTATCAGAAACAGAGGAGTTGTTTTGTTTACACTCTCACACCAACTTGCATGCCTCCGCATATACTGCATCTGAAGGTGGGAACCGTAGTTTTGCTCTTCCTTAATTTTATGACAACAGAATTTCTTTGCAAGGGAACAAGACTCATCGCTGCCAAAATTCATACAAACTTCATAAAGTGAAAACTGTTCTCTATCCAAATTTCTGGAACATTCATTAGCAGAATATTTCTTCTTAAATCCGACACAAATGTAACTTTTAAATTTTGACACAAACAATTCCTTCTCAGGCTTACATTCTCCCTGACTAAAACAACTCTCAAGAACAAACGTTTGAAAAGATTTTCGTTCATCTACAGCAACCAGTCTTCAGCTACAGTCAGTCGTACGTGGCTCTTTTAGGGTTACATTTTTCGACTAATTATCTTTCGTCTCCAGCAAAAAAAACTATTTACAGCTGCGTCTTTCAAGAAGCACTTCTTTCTTCTAGACGTCTGAATTCACTTCTTATCGTTTTCGTTTCCTATTCTTACCATGCTGCATGCTTCGACGGAGATCAACTAGTAACTTAATATCATCAAACATTTTACAGGCAACAATCAACATTGTTACTTTTCCCATAATCAACCCAATAACTCGCTGTCACTAACCCTAAGACCCGTATTAATTGACGAAACACTCTTTAATCAACTCCGTAACTCATTTGCAAATTCATAAAATCAACCAGAAACCCACGTTAGTTGAGCAATGAACAAGCTATGAGAACAGCGTAACACTGTATTATAAACACAATAACCTATTAAAATAAATTTGTAAAATGATAAATTATATAAAAGCTCATGCATTTTTTTATTTGACTTCTATACAATTATTATACATGTTATTCGTGAAGCATCTGGCTGAATAGATAATTATATAAATGTATGTGCTATCCAAATACAGAAAATTGAAGCAAATTATTCAATTTTCCTATAAGTTTTTTTTTGGTCTTCCATTACATAAATTAATTCAATATTTTATGCATCACGATTGAAGTTGAAAATGAAAGTGAAATTTAAAACTGTCCGTAGAAAAGCTGATACGTTTTGGCTTATTACTATTTTGTTTATTGTCTGATTATATCTGTCAAAAAATATAAATGTCAAAGACTGTGTGCTATATCTACATTGGAATATCGAGCCCTCTCTTGTTAACAAGTCTGAAGAGAAAATTTGGTAAGTTATATTTTCACTATATTAAGACACGTTTACATAGATATCGTAGTCTTCACCGACTCAAATAGAAACATGTTCGCAACGTTGGAGGAATTCTTGAGAAACAGAAATATTTCCACACGAGTGGTGGAAGACTATCTGACCAGCTTGGAGGACGGATTCCCGCAGGGGTCCTCGTTCTGCCGCACACTTTTTCTCGTCTATGTCAACGACCTGAAAGAAAAACCGGATCGCGATGTCGGCGGGCGATCCAGTACTTTGGAGTTCGAGAATGGAATTCAAACAAATGCAGGGCCGGCGGAAACACGACCTCGATCGAATAGAAGGCTAAGCAAACAGGTGGAAAATGGTTGTTAATATGGACACAGAAGCCAGCCCTCAACCACAAGTAATAGAGGCAGTACATTGAACGATGGACGTCTACTCCGACTGCCTGGTTATGTCTTCACAGACGTCTCATGCTTCACAGTGGCTAAGGTGCTCTCATCTAGTATCCGAAAAAGAGGGCTCCAACTAAGGAGCTATCCGGACCCAGTTAGAAAAGCAGAACAAGCCTTGATGGAGAGACAGAGGCAATATTGTTTGCCATAAAGAGAGTTCGCCAACGACTAGCTAAGAGAAAAAAAACAAACATTCCGGACGTCATGGTCTTCACCGACTAACGCTCATTTCTCGATCATGTCGGGAAAGGGCTCTACGGAGACCATGGTGGTAAACACCATTCTGGAGACAGTTGGTAACATCTATGCGAAAAGCGGCAAAGTAATCATGCATTTTATCGCTTGGCACGTTGAGGTGAAACAGCAGGACAGGGCAGACTTTCTAGCCAAACCAGGAGTGGCTCAGGCGCAGCCCGACAAACTACTGACTTAGCTAGGAGTCACGACTTGGTTAAAAGACCACTTTCGTGAGAAGGGGTTAAGCTATTGGGCAGCCGGAGTAACTGGACGACAGTTTGATCGGAAGATGCATTACCGAGCAGCTGGAAAAATAGGCAGAGACATCCCGACCCCTGAGAACGTCAATCGGGTGCACTGTGTGCAAACACAGTGTCGGACCGACCGGGTGTCTTTGGGTTAGGACGGCCTCCGGCAGAGACCTGGTCGAGCTGACTCGGGTGGGGGCTGTCCTGACAAAGGGACATCCCCGGCGTGGTGCTCCGTTGCCCGATACCGTGTTGGGGAGGGGTATTTTGGGGAGGGCAAAAAGAGCGCAAGCTCGACAGCCCGCTGACTTCATTTCTTAAGGTAACATTTCAATAGCGAGCAAGAGTGACCCCCAGAGGAAACTAAAGCGAGATGAACAGAGCCTCGCCACCCAGATGAGCATTGTTGAATGCGCGACGCAGAGACTTGACAACAGGAGGGAACTGATTTTGTGTTCATACAAAAGAGACAGTTGACCACTTGGAGGTTGCCTGCCCCAGTGGCGGGAAGGGGGCGGAGGGTCGAGACCCAGAGAAATGAAGAAATGATTCAAACGATGCCCAGGTGAAGAGGCAGGCCGTAACAGTATTAGCCAGGGGTAAAAAAAGAAATTTTACATCAGCTCAAAACAGGATGTAACATACAATGACACCTTCTGTTAACAGGATGTAACATACAATGACACGTTCTGTTAACAGGATGTAACATACAATGACACGTTCTGTTAACAGGATGTAACATACAATGACACGTTCTGTTGGGCTTAAAATATTGGTTTCATCGAAATAACGTGAATTTTTGTTTTCTAAATCATTGTTATCTTTTATTATTTTGTTTATTAATGCGTTTTAACAAATATGATTGAATTGAATGTTAAAAGATGCGATTACTATGTAAGGAGCAATAAAATACAAAAAAAAAGGGTTATTTAGAAAATGCTGTTGATGAATACTAAGGGATCTGCTATAAATTTTGTTACACATTACTTGTAAAAAAAAATACATGCATACGTCACTTCCACCGTCTTAATCTGTATATGTGTCCTGATGCGAAGACGCAAATAACAGATTTTGATTTACAAAATAAGTGGGCACATCAATTCCCTCCCCTCCCAATTTTTATCAACCATAATAACATTTTTAATGTATTAAAATACACTATTTTGATGCAAAATTGAAATTGTTTATTTCTTTACGATTGGAAATAAAAGTGAATTTACAAACTCCATTTTTAGAAGACATTAAAATAGTAGACCTTAGAAAATCGAACAATGCAAAAGAGTAAAGAGTAACACACCTTTAAAAATCAAACAACTTAGTGCACATGTGATGATTAATAAAACAAGAACTTGTTAAAAGCTAATCATTACAATGTAAATCGTGATGAACCAGGGGCACTGAGCCTAACCAGTCGTTTCATTTTGGACAGCAATGGTTCGAGATAAGGGCTGTGAGCAGAAGGTGGCATACTGAAAATTTAAACAAATTGTATTTGTTAATTTAAAATGCTGAAAATTTGAATAGCTACATACGTTGCCATGGTCTACCGTCGAATTTTCTAAAACAGTACACATATAAAAAGCCGTGCTTTATTTTATATTAATATGTACATTATTTATTTGATGCAAATAATTTTATTTCATTTTTTTTTAAAATTATTACATTTATTAAACATATTTTCAGCTAGAACATGTTGTCCACGGTTTTACTTGTGCTGACCATGTGTGTCACGGGCTACGCTTGGGTACCAGAAACTCTGTCTCCATCAGTCATAACTGCTTTCGTATCTGGCCATAACCAATTGCGCTCATCGTTAAACCTCCCGGACCTGGTCGGTTTAAAATAATATATTCGACACTCAAAAGTTTAAACAATTATTTCTTCATCTATATTTTATTTCATTTGGATCAATTTGAAAATGTGAACTTTTTTTTCGAATTTCTTAAAACTATCGTGGCACCAAATCAAAAACATTGTCTTTACAAGTAAAATAACAACTGTAGTTTGCTCAAGTTAATAATAACACAAATATTTAAATAGATTGAGAAACTATCTTTCGTAAGTACATATTTGTCTGTGTTCAATTTATTGAATCCATTTTATTTATGGCCCTGTAGAAAGGTATGCTATCTGAATTTTTTTTATTTTTTAAAAATATACTTTTGCTTTTCCTGTCTGCTTTAAAAGAAAGAAAATCTTTGCTCCAACAATTTTTAACCATAGGACCGTCTTTACAAGTGATCTTGTTTTGTTTTTTTAAGGTCTGGAATTCTTCGCTGGCAACTGTTGCAGAAAACCATGGTTCTCAGTGTCTCTATAGGGACAGTTATTCTGGATACGGCGAAAACATGAACGCTTCATTTCGTAAATAATTTATAATTTTTCACCAACAGCATTTAGTTGTTAATGAAGAGATTAATAATGGAGACGGACGTCATTCCATCCTTCACAATTCGAAGTTCATAATTCATTTTTAAATATATTTTTTTAATGGCTGAATATTCGTTGACTTAAATATTTGTCTTAGCGGTGACGTCCTAATGTATTCCTATCAATAGCCAAAAGTACAGACAATGTGCAAATAGCCATTGATGCTGTAAAGGCTTGGGTCGCTGAGGTTGAAACTGCTGATGCTTCGTGGTCGTGCATGTCTTACATGCAAGGGTCATGTCGAGACTACACACAGGTAGGTCCCACACATTAAATTTATTTAGAAAAAACGACTATTTATTAAGCCAAAATTGACGAAAAATGTGCGACTGATTTGGAAAAGATGTGAACCAAGCACCGATGTTCTTCATAAATATATATATATATATATATATTTGCTATTAAAATGTATTTATACAACTTTGCGCCTAGATAAGTACGATTTAATATTACAAAGAAATATGGCTTACTAAAATTAATACTTAATGCCAAATAATTAGTTTTAATATAAATGATTGGCATGAGTCTAATGTATAGTGTGAAAGGTCTGTCAAAATGTTTTGGAAAGTTAACGAATATGTTACCGCCACAAATTACAAATTAGAAAAGTTTACGTTGGTAGAGTTTAATTTCTCTAGCACCCAGATTTATCAAAGGGATGTCCTACCAAGTACTGAATTTCAACAAAAGAGTCGTTGAGTAGACGAAGGGCACGGAAACTTCGGGAAACAATTACTTTCCCCCCTCAGCATTTAAAAGTCTGAATCCGGCAAACCATGCGAAGGAACCACTACTTGGTCAACGGACGAGAGGCGGAGAGAGTAAAGTGATGTGAATCGCTGAGAACAATGTCAGACACTTGAAACGTCATGGTCATTTACTTCACCCAATCCCACCCCAAGCCGTCTCAGCATTGTTGTGCTTGCTGGATCAAGAGAGTATTGTGCGAGAGAGTTAGGCTGACAACTCAAGCAACTCTACCTCACTTAAATCCAAATCACCGTTAGCGTCCCTTAATCATTGTCTCGGCAGCACACTGTCCATAAGAGCGACCATCGATGACGAGGTTGAGTGCCGTATTGGGAGAGCCATAAATTAACTAAGAATGAATGGACCAGGAGAGGTATCAGAACTTTAACTAAACTAAAGGTATATTGGGCAGCTGTTCTCCCTACACTTCTCTATGCCCATGAAACATGGACGGTATAACAACGCCGTGCAAGAATGCTTAATCACTTCCATAAAACAAGAATTAGAAATATCCTCAACATTAAATGGCAGGACAGGGTCCCAGACACTGAAGTGCTCACACGGGCATGTCTCCCCAGCATCTTTTTCATCTAAATGAAGTCCCAGCTTCGCTGAGTGGGACTTGTAAGAATTTCAGATGACCGCATGCGCAACAGAATTTTCTATGGTGAGCTCGAACAAGGAAAGCGGTCTGCTGCCAGGCAGAAGAAACGTTTTAAAGACATCCTAAAAGCCTCACTGAAAGCGTTCGATATAAACTCAGACACGGGGGGGGGGGGGGGGGGGAGCAAAGGATCGAATATAATGACGTTCCACGCTACACAGGAGCTCCATGCAACAGGAATTTGCAGAACAGTGGCTGCAGAGCGCAAGAGACTTGCCAGGACATTTACATTAGAACCCGGTTATGTCGATGGGCTCGGGGTTTGCAAAACGTGTCCACATAACCGATGATCGAGATAAACAAAATCCAATACGGCATCAATTAACTAACAAGAGCTTGAAATTTCTTTATGTACATGATGTGCGATAATGAATGCAGGTACTACATTAGAAAAATATATTACATTTATTTATCTGACGTAGTACCACGGCATAGCAAATAAGCAAGTGACCTTGAATGGCTGCCCATGACAACGTTTTGCACAAGGAAAATAATGGTCATTTATAATAAGGACTCTACCAGGTTTCCAAACCTCGAATTAAACATATTTATTTAAATTACTTCTAGGATCTTTCTATAACACAAGTCCTGTAGTTTAGAAACAAGTAATTGTTTTTAATTATGACAAAACTTGAATATTTTTTTTCGCTATTTACTCTTGCGGAGTTCAAAAGCCGACGATTGTTCTGGAGGAATGAGATAACCGAGGTTAAGTGGCAAATTTGGTCACCATTTGTGCTCAAGATATCAGGGTTCGGGGACATTAATTTAATAATCGACATAACCAAGGAGAAAATGCTAAAACAAAGTGATAATTAGGAGCTTTTATTTCAAAAACATCGACTTAACAAGGTTGGCAAGTTAACCGAAGTCGAGATAAGCGGGTTAGACTGTATTTATGACAAAATGTGTGGAAGCTTTTTTTTTTTTTAAAATATTGTCACAAGAAGCTAATCAAAGTATTGACATTTTAAATCACCATCTTTTACTTATTTTGGAATACGTATTAAAATTACGCAGTAAGAAGAAACACTTAAACTCTCTTATCAGAATTTTATCAAATGTTCTATCCAAGAGAGAGTCTCACTGTGCCTGAGGTGAAGTTAGTGCAGCGACCTTTTTTCAATTTAAGTTCAAAATTAACTTACTAAAAACTGCTGTGTGGCTAGATTTCGTTCCAACTACGGCCGGTCCATATTTTTGCCACCCAGAACGATATAAAACCTTTGGTGACCACATTTCCGACTTTAATGACGAAAATCTATACCGTGCGTAGTTTGTGTATGTGTCTGAGGTCTCCCAAATTATCGCGGGACAAAATTGTCAAAAAATGTGTAAGGTTCCCCACGAACGAGGGTCCGTGCTTTTATTACCATGGCTCAATTACATTTTGAAATGAAAATAAAATAACGTTTTGGTAGCAAACTATCACATTTATAACATGATTGTTATCTCATTACGTTTGCACTGCATCTTCAGATTGCGTGGAGGACCACGACAAGTTTTGGGTGTGCCATCGTTCACTGCGAGCCCTATATGTCAAACTTTGTAGTCTGCGAATACAACCCAGCGTAAGTAAATTATAATTATATTTTAAATGTTGCATGGAAGGCTAAACAAATATGTGCCCGAACATCTACAAAAAAAAATGAATGTTTAATCTCATCTAAGATACATCTAATAAATGAAATTTTATTTATTTTGTTTCAGTGGTAACATCATGGGACAGCTTCCATACTAGGTGGATAGCTCCATATATCAATGCGTACACTCTGACGAAGGCTTCCTGTCGACACGATCGCTGTTTAGTTTTGTCCTTTCAAACTTTCCCCCCCTACCTAGTTATAAATATCTCCTTTCCAGAAGTGCCCAAATTCTCAACATGTGTCACTCTGTGTCTGAATTGATCTCTTTGAATCAATCGATTAAGTTATCTTTAATATTAAACTGTACAATATTTAATTTTTAAATTTTAATTGCATTGATATAAAATTTTCAACTACGTGTTAGTTTTCAAGAAATACTGAAATATATAATTCATTTAATAAACAGAAATTGCATAATAAACGATCAAAATTATATTGTTTAAGTTTGCTATTTTTTATGTGTAAAATGTTAACATATATAAATAAATAAATATATATATATATATTAAAAAAATCAATATGTTGGAAAGAAAACAAAATTAATGACTTGGAGAAAACAGAACGTACTGATATGACCTCGCACAGCCCACAGCCAACGTCTCGCCGATTTCACTAAGAATCACAACACAAATGTTAGAAAACTGTTGTACAAGTTCTATAAAACATGTTTATTTTTTAAAGTAGTAACATCATTGAACACATTTTTTAAAAAAAATCTCTAAAACAAAAAAAGTAAATTACTTTAAGGGAGATAAGAAATGGGCTTGTCCACTGCTTCATCATTAAACAGAAGCTTGTACTCTCTCAACATTTGACAGCGACGAGTCCATAACAGGCAGTTCCGGCTCCTAATAGCAACAAATACAGTATGGAAACTGCTCATTCCTGACAAATACAATCAGGGACTGGAACACGTTTCTAAAAGTAAGCGTTGATGCGCCAACACTTGACACATTTGCGTCAATTTTATCATTCCTTCCAAAGACCAATTCCTAATACTCTCACTGAGTAGCCCGGGCAACCAGTGACATGTTCTATTCAAATTTGGGCACAGTCACATCGTGAATCACCTCAACATAAAAATGGAGCCAGAATGATTACTACATTGATAGTGCCCCCCCCCCACCAGAACAATAGAAGAAGTGGGTGGATACGCCATGTAAGATATTGATAAATGAAATAACGGCTGGTAGAGGATAATATTAAAAAAAAATCTACATAGTACGCAACATAAGAATAGAAGTAAATGTCTGGTCATACACGGCATTAGTGTCTACTTTGAGAATGACAAGATGGTTGGCAGTGGTGTGTCACAGCTGTTTGATCGGAGGATATTTGTGCACGCAGTTATGTTTAATTTTTGGTGAACAATTTGTGTAAACTTTTTTATTAGTCGTCAACAATCAAAAACTGCTATGTTCTAACCTTAAACGATGGTGGAGTACCCAATTTTCATTTGCACCCGTGTTATGTAGACGACGTGTATACGTCATCTTCCCCCGTGAATGAACTCTAGCTGACCCCAACCTCAGAACCGCATTTAGGGTGTATCTTACTAAAAAATTAGCTCTCTTTACTTTGTTGACAACTGAATAAAATCTATAGTCTATATTATCAGATTTCTGTATAAAAATATACAAATCAGTGACGGGAAACAATCTTTAGCCTGTGAGATAAAGGTCTTTGAAACAGGTTATATATATATTTTGAGCTCAATTCTTTTTTTTTTTTTTTTTTTTTTTTTTTTTTTTTGTAACACAACAAACTGAGTTGCGAATGAACATGACAGTAAATAAAAAGAGAGCATGAAAGCTGATATGTTTTGATAATTCCTTTTATTAAAATTTCTGAATTTTCCTGAATATATCTTTAAAAGGTATAAATGACAAAGACTGCGTTTTATCAAAATTGGAATCTCGAGTGCTCTCTTGTTAAGGAGACTGAACAGAATATTCGGTAGGTTATCTTGCGACATATTAAGACACATTTTGTTTAAAACAATAAGTCTTACGTAATTATATCAACTATATTTTACTTGAAATTCCTCGAAAGATCATTGCTGTTGTTATAATCAAAAGAGCAATTAAAGAATAATAAAATGTATTTATTTTTAACTTGTAAAACAATTAATGAATACTATATGGTCAACTTTAAATTTTGTAAATAAAAAAAATATTTAAAAAATATATATATATTTTTTAAAACGTTTGTCTACGTAATTTTCAACGTCCATATTTGCAAATGCGAAAGGATAAGAAAACAAGGAATTTTTCATTTTTTTATTTTAGTTTATAAAATAAATAGTATATGCGTAATAAATATTCACCTTCCACCATTATACAATTTTCAACGTATTAAAATAATATTATACAGGAAAAAAATGATTTTTCTTTCCTTTCTGTCTGACTTTGAATTTTAACTGAGTTTAAAAACTGTATTTATTAATGTGAAGTTACTGGTAAACCTCCGAAAAGCGCGGAACGCAAAGATTAATTACGCTAACAAGCCACGACCAATGAGTACGTATTATATGCTTCATAAAACAACAACTTCATCCTTAAAAGGTAAAGAATGCGATTTCACTCGTGATGGAACCACAGGTACTTAGATCAACTAATCGTTTTACCTGAACACTAATGGTTCGAGATACGGACTGTAAGCATAGGGCTGCAACAAGATGGCGGAGAAAAAATTCAAAAGAGCACAAAAGGAAGGAAACATGGATTTTACAAGAAAATAATTGTATGAAATAGTTCTTTCTTATGAATATATGCTTAAGAATCTGCAGAGGGTCAGAATCTTTGTTTCGGATACGTAATTTTTCTCTCAACAACATTTCGTTAACAAAATCTCCATTGTCACTAAACAAAGGATAACTTCCGGCTACAACAAGATGGCGGTATAGTAATACACAATAGGAAGGAATCTCAGTGTGTAGACGCTTCAGTAAAGCAAGGGGGATAGTTAAAGATGATTATTGGAAATTGTCTTCGACGCAAGAAAATTCGAACTTTTCATTAATTTTTATTGTTTTGCGGTTCCATTCAGGATCAGAATTTATGCTGTTATCAACGTATTTCTCCTTTAAATTACAACTACAATATAGATCTACTGTTGAGCTGAATAGGAAGAAGCCATCTTGTTCGGAAACAGCCGGAAGTCTCTGTACTCAGCTCTCACCTGTGGTTCCAAGAAGCTGTAACATGCACAGCGACTACAACCCAGACAACGATTCCAGGTTGAGGGTAGCCGAAGGGCATAGAACTTTCGGAAAAAAAGGGGTTGTCCCCCATAGCATGTAAAGACTGAATCCGGCAAATTGTGCGGAAGAACCACTACTTGGTCAACGGACAAAAGGCGGAGACAGCACAGTGGTGTGAATCGCTGAGAACATGACCAGACACGTAGAACGCCATGGTCATTCACTGCATGGGTGACTGGGTGGCCGAATGGTCTAAACTGAGCAAACCTCAATTTCAGCCAAAGGCCGGTCAAGCAAAAACATCACCCCGGGTGGATGAGACTCGTTAACCTTGGTCGGCAACTCATCTAAGAGAATGTGCGGAAGAACCACTACTTGGTCAACGGACAAAAGGCAGAGACAGCACAGTGGTGTGAATCGCTGAGAACATGACCAGACACGTAGAACGCCATGGTCATTCACTGCATGGGTGACTGGGTGGCCAAATGGTCTAAACTGAGCAAACCTCAATTTCAGCCAAAGGCCGGTCATGCAAAAACATCACCCCGGGTGGATGAGACTCGTTAACCTTGGTCGGCAACTCATCTAAGAGAAGGAAACTCTGAATTCAAACCCGGAGTTGGAGTCCCGTAAGGCGCATACAATGTCCATTCCTGCAACCGTACCCATCCCTGGTCGTCTTGACGTAGAGTCTTGCCACTGGATATGGTGGGCTCGGACGAGAGAGTGAGGTTGACGCTGCGCAACTCTTCCTCACTTTAAACAAAAGTCACCCGCGCAAGTCATCAGTCACCAGACGACTCGATGGTCATCGTCGATCCTCGACGGACGAACAACAAGCATAGGGTGGCATGCTAAATATTTCACAAAAATTACTAAATGTATATTTATTTAAGGATGATGGATCAAATAGCTTAAAACGTTGCCAGGATTTATCTTCCAGTTTTCTAAATCAATATAAATACACAAAATCCAGTCGTTAATTTATATCACTGTCTGTATTGTTTATTTTATTCCAAGATATTACATCTAGTTTGTTTGTTTGTTTTAATTATTTATTTTTTTGTTCCATCATGTTTTACAGCAACAACATGTTGTCCAGGGTGCTAATTATACTGGCCTTGTTTGTCTTGAGCTACGCTGTCGTGTCAGAAATTTTGTCTGAATCTGTCATAACTGCTCTTTTATCCGGCAATAACCAGTTACGCTCATCCTTAAGCTGTAATGACCTGGTTGGTTTTAAATAATATATTCGAAATTTAATTTTTAAAACTAATTATTTTCATTTGTATCTTAAGTTTATTTGCATAGATTTTTAACATTTGAATTTTGTTTCGAATTTCGTTAAAACTAACAAGGCAAAAAATCATAATCATTGCCTTTATGTGTAAAACGGCAATTCTAATGTTGCCTTGTTTAAAATATGAATTACACCCAATTATTTTTTGCAACAAATTGTTTGTAATTAAATATTGGAATATGTTGAATTTATTGAATCCAAAATAATCATTGTCCTGTAGAAATGTAGGATGATGTTTACTGTGACCTTATTACGATAATCTTTTCTTTCCCTCTCTGCTATGAAAGATATTTTTTTTTTCTTGACAAATGTAACCACATGACCGCCTTATGAACAACTGTATATTTTTAAAGGTATGGAATTCCACGCTGGCATCTGTAGTCAGAAGACCAATGTTCCAAATGTCCCCCTAGTGGTAATCTTTCTGGATATTACGAACAAATATTTGTTTCCTATCATACGGTTCATTTTTTTTTTTTTTTTTTTTTTTTTTTTTTTTCAGGAGTTTTTTTTTTTTTTTTTTTTTTTTTTTGTGCATAAAGCGTATATGTTTTTTAATCAAGATGATAGTTACGGAGACTGGCGCCATTCAATCATTCACAATTCAATTTTAACCATTTATAAAAAAGAATTTTTTTTTTTTTTTAATTTTTTTTTAAACTTAATATTCTTTAATTAATATTTGTCTGATCGGTTACGTCCTAATGTGTATCTATCCTTACCCAAAAGTACAGACAATGTGCAACTAGCCAATGATGCTGTTACGTCGTGGGTGGCAGAGATTAACCTCGTGGATAAGCCGTGGGAGTGTTTGATGTTTCAAACAATTTCATGTCGAGTCTACTCACCAGTAGGTCCATCACATTACATTTATATATTTATATACACAACTTAGTAATGAGCGGAACATTAAAAAATGTGCAATATGTTTGGAAAAACTGTCTACAAAGATGCTAAATAAGTATGATTTAATCAGTATCACTCATAAATATTGCTTTAAAAAAAACCCAGTGGTCTAATAATTAGTTAATACATGAATGATTTTCATTTCATAATTATAATCCATTTTGTCAAAGACCTATCATAATTTAGTGGAATGTCAACACATTTGAACCCGCCACATAATTAAAAAATAGAAAATGGTTAACTGTCAGAGCTTGGGTTCTCAGGCGACCAGGCTTATCAGTGGAATGTCCTACCATGTACTGAATACTTGTCATAAGACACATGAACAGTATTGTTTTAAAAGGGTGATATATTTTAAGATAGCAAATTGATTTATCCTCCTTTTTTTCATCATTCACAAATATTTGACCTAAGAAACGTGCCTTCATGTCAATAAAAGGCTTCGTCTTTGTAATTGTTCAATGCTAAAGCAAACATTTTTTTTTTTAAGGCATTTAAGTCATCCACCTATGAGATGTGTGTGGAAGTATTTTGTTTCTATTCTATCATAAAAGATAATGAAAAATGAAATATTATTTCCCGCTTTTTTTAAAAATCAGGTGTCAGTAAGGCAATCATTTAATCAAGAGAAATACTTTAAGTTTCTTATCAACATTTAAAAACGTGATCTATCTGAAACAATATATGTTCTATCCAAAAGATATTATGAATATTTCAGGGGTCAGTTTAATGTATTAACTTTTCAGATATAAATCAACATTTAAATATTAAAATCAGGCGTGTAGCTAGGTTTATCTCCCAAAACAAGGTGGGTCCATCCCGACCAAAATGAACCTTGTTAGACTGCCCCCATCTACCAACACACCCGAGGAAGCTGTATTCTCACGTAAAAAGACAACAGAAAAAGTTCAAGGAAAACAAGAAAATGTAGCTACAATTTTAAAAGATGTTTTAACACAACAAGCTAAAACTGAAAAGATGTTAAAAGATGTCTCAACTGAGCAAGAAAATATTAACACAAAATATGAAAGTTATTGTAACGGACAATGTTTTCACATGAAAACAGAGAGGTAGCATGAGTGAACAGTGAATGGTGTTGACCATGTTTTGTCCATGAGGACAATGAATTGTATTTTGAGATGCAAATGTGAACTCCACGTTTTTGGAGAGTAAAATTATGTTTTTGTCAGAGCGGTTGTTTTGCACGCTTTGCTGGTAATAAAGTATGAGTTGACTGAGATAAGGAGAGCTGAGCGCAAGGAGAGTCAGAGTTAGTCGGAGTTGAGTTAGAGTTGAGATGTAGTACAGTTGAGCTGAGTTATAGCAGTGTGAGGACGTGTCTTTCTGAGTGATGGAATATTATATATATATATATATATATATGTGAAATGATTACATTCATGCAGGATTATTATTAATATTATCTGTGTAAACTGTGATTTAATAAAGTACTGTCAGTTTAACCAGGATTCAGTATTCTTATTTACATGCCTGGATAATACGAGGAACAACGATGAAGTCTTAGCCGGCATTCTGAATTACTAACTTAAAACAAGTAACCATGCTACTGACATAACCCACAGCCTAAGAGTTACAATAAGTTAAATAAGTTACAATGATAATGATGTCAGAGCATGTGTGTTACAGTTATAATAACAGAAATATGAATTTTAAGAACAATGCCAAAAAAAAAATTCTTGATCTTGAGAAAAAAGCAAAGCTATTTCATCAAATATTGATCATTTCTTTGAAACTGTAACACATTTGTATGGCAAGTTAAACAGATTAGGAGAAGAAAATAAGTCTGTTAATGTCTCAATGAATGAACTCAATAAAAAGATCGGCTCTGTTAGAACTTGTAGCAATGACGCCCTTATTTCTGTACAAGATTTGTCAAAGAGCGTCGAGAGTACAAATCAACATTATAATGAAATGTCTAATAAAATGAATCAACTGGCAATCTCCATTAATCTCATGTCATCTCAGTACACAGAGCAGTTGGAAAATATGTGCAGTGTAAATAAGGATCAAGTTGATGATTTGGTAACTATAGTAGAAATGTCATTTGGAATTATAAATAGTAGGCTTTGTTATTTTTGTAAATGCAGCCCTGCTTTTTGTAATTTGTATCAAAAATACATTTTTATTTTGCTAGTTTAGATGTCAATTTCCATAAAAAATTATTAAAAATTATTTCACAAATGCATATTTTTGGTATAAATGTGATGAAAATAATTATAGATACTTATGAAGGCTAATTAAAATAATTAATAAATACATTAAAATATATTTCATTTCTAATGTATAATTATTTTTTGCTATAAATTATTAATAAAAATTTCATACATCTTCTTTAATTCTTTTTTTAAATATTTGGGAAAATGAAGAGAAATACTTAGCCATTTTTTTTAAAGAAATATGATTGTTGACATTAAAAATAAAATGAAAACTATAACTTGTTAATAAAAATTAATTCATGAAAATAATTATGAAAATATGCCTTTATGATATCTCACCTAGATTAAGTAATCTGTTTAGATAATAAGAGTTATTTTTTTACCCTTTTATTAATATGTTAACATTTAGTTACTCTATTTATTATACTTTCCATAAAATTAACTTTTTCCAAATAAGATAAAAAAGGATAAGAACATGGTTAATAAAAGCCTGATATGACCCAATTTAATTTAACGTAAAAGGGTGTTTTCGCTGAAACCATAGTCAGAAACACTTACAAACTTTTAAAGATTGTAATACTATATGGCAGAAATCATTTAAATAATTAAACAATGAAAATTATTTGAACATTATTTATAGTTGATTTGTTTGTTTGTTTTTTTGTTGTTGTTTTTTTTTGCACTTTATTTTGGTTTTATTTGCTTGCTTTATAGATTAGTATGACATGCCACATGCTTGATAAAAGATTGACTCCATTGGAAGAATTACAAAAGATTCTAAGAAGGATTAATACTGACAGAAATCCTGTTTCTTTAAAGGTATTTTATAAGCCATTTTATTACTTTGAGACATTGAAAATATTGCATTCAAAGAGTTTCTTAATGCCATAGAAACCTTTGATTCTATTTGATGTATCAATACTAAAAAATATTAATTTGACATTATCAATAACGCTATAAAGTATTAACAATTTTAATATTGTATAGGAGACAATGTATGTAAGAAATGGACATCTTTTGAAACAGCCGTAATGTTTTTTGTTACTAATTATTAGAAAAAAAATTATATATTTAATAAGGTTATGGATATTCTAAAAGACTTTGTTAACAATTTTAAAGCATTTTCGTTTTTTAGTTTATTTTTATTGCTTTAACATGATCTGTTATCAATTATGCCCATATCATAAAAGTACTTTAATGAAAAAATAACATAATTCCTTCTTAAGAAAGATAGACCTCAGATAAAATTATTTATCTTTTAATAAACAAAAAAATTTGACACATAATTTCTAATTATTGTTTTCTGTCATTCTTTTTAAAAATTTAAAATAAAACATTTCAAATTTTAGCTTAAACATTACATATATTTGATTCCTTCATTAAAGGTAGATGGTCTGAAAAGTCAATTCTTGCATTTAAATAACAAAATTGTAGAGATTAGTAAGTTAATTTCTGTATTGTGTCACACTAGCTCTTGTCAACTCAGTTGTTATTAGGGCTAATTTTTTTTAATTTTTTTTAATAAAAATTTGAAACTGTGTGATGGGTCCATGCAAAATTAAAACACAATTAATTTTAATGTCAACGTTTTTGGGGAGCATAGAACTTTGTTAAAATATATTTCAATTAATGAAATATTTTTTTTTAAACAAAATTAATTCATATTTCTTTGAAGAAGAGTCTGCCTATATGTATGGAAAAAAATTATTTGTTAAAAATATATTAGATTAGGTATACATTTTTCTATTTTTATACTCATGAAATTGACATAATATGATTCTGGTTAAATATCAACATTTAAATAATTATGTCATGTAGAATAGTATATAGTTTACTAAAACGTATTTCAATTATTTTTTTTTTATATTTTCCCAAAATCAAAATGCTGTCCACCGAATGTAGGATTCCATGCAATGAAGTTTTTAAATACGACTGAACTAAGTGTTACTATTGGGGCACTTAAATATTTTGATACATTTTTTTAGTAATTATGGAAACTGCTTTAACCGAGAATCTGGTATTTTCACTGCTCCATTGAATGACATTTATTTGATAAGTATCACTGGGAGGCTACCAGAAACAAGTGTAGTAAGGGTTTTATTTCATTGTCCTTTTAAAATTATCTGTACATTGTAAGGAAACCAAACAATGACCTGTTGCTATGAACTAAAGGCAGAGGATAAAATGGGCTTGAATTTTCAATTAAATGAAAACAACTGTGCAATGAACTGTATTGATTTCTCTTGTTTTTTTTGTTTTTTTAATTTTAATCAATAATATCTTACTTTTCTTTCTCTCACTCTCATTCTTTCTCTCTTCATTTCATTTAGGATAATTTTAACTGGGGATGTTGGCTTTGGATTTTTTGTCTGATCCATTTCCGTAATCTTCCTATTCTTAGTCAGCAGGTCTTTTCTATTAAATTTCATAATTATATAATTCATATGTCCTATGTATTTGTTGAGTCAACAGTTAAGAAAACCTTTTTGATTTTCATAGTGTTTATTGGATTAGCTCAAGGTCTTCATCTCATAATGTGGCACTGAGCTATGTTAGTTAATAGCATGTCATTTGTCATTGTTATTTTAATATATATATTTTTTGTTTGTTTTTTTAAGCAGAAATTAAAAGCGATTGTGTTTTTATTGCTTTTATTTTAAAACTTGTCACAACTTTCATGTGACATAATTTACATATTATGCCATAGTTGTGTAAATAGAGTCACTTAGCTGATAAAAAAAGTATTTTAAATAACTGATAAATATTTATTTCATTATTTAGACATGTTTATATAGCGCTTACCTTAAAGCTCTAAGCGCTTTACAATTATTAAAAACATGTAAGCTAACTAAAATAAAAATGAGACATTAGGATAGTAACTACTATACTATAGATAAATATCACCCATGTAGCACAATAGTGATAGAATTTTTAAGTCTTTTTTTTCCCCCAAGAGTTAAGTAAGTGGATTCCTTAGCCAAGTTAGGCATGTATTGTTGGGTAAATAAAAATAATCTCAGGTATTAAAAAATACTTAAACAACAAAATGTGTGTGTTGTATTAGCAGTGAGTTATAAATGTCCTTTTGTATGTTAAATTTGATAAAGTAAGAACAAATTTTTTTTTTATGTATACGACTTTTTAAACATTTTTTTTTTCAGTTAAATTTTAGATTTAGAAAGTTTAAAAATAAGTTTTTGTAAGATTTAATTTTAACTTTGTAATTTCTACAACGTTTTTACATTGCGTGATACGCTGAGAAAAAAAGGAACACAAATTAAACAATCCTTAAGAACAATGTTTTTTTTTCGTATAAAGCATTATACGATTTCAGATCGAGCAATGGGGCCGAGGGCTGAAAATGTGACAAAACACGCATACAAGTAACGCACTTTCTAAGAATACCAATTAGTTACTCCTCCCACCCAGGTCTCGCAACCGCACATTTTGCTTCACGCCCCTGAACTATCTAAATGATGCATCCGCTTTTACGCAGCAGATTTTTTTACCAACCATTTCAAAAGAAAGAAAATATTACGCACTTGCGAATTTTGCTTTTTAAAGAATATCATTTAGCGCAGTTACCGGGAATTTTATTTCGTTAAATCTATGCCATTATATTTCCTTCATCTTCCCCTTGAAAAAAAAAGACTACTGATTGTGTGGGGTGGGAGGGGGGGGGGCTGAAAAATTAATGAAATTTTTTTATCATCGGCCAGCAGTCTGTGTGCCAAGTTTCAGTAAATGTTTCCTTCCATGGAGGAAACGGTTGCCAAAAAAAGATATATCGTGGTGATTATTTCATGTTAATGGAACAAAGTTTATGCATATGATCTATACTAATATTGACCCTGCGGTCTGAATCAATTGTAAAATTACCATTTTTAATGGAAAGTTCTTAAATTGCGGAACTCTAATAGTGAACGGAATTTAACTTAATTAAGCATGAATAATAAGGTTTATATTAATTAAAAAGAAAACAGCGTGCATGGTTCAAGATAATCACAGTGCCATGAATCAACTGTCCACCCCCCCCCCCCTCTCTCAAAAACACTCTTTAGATTACAAGAGTGTTGTACTATTAACTTAATTAAGAATGAATAATAAGGTTTATATTAATTAAAAAAAAAACAGCGGACATGGTTCAAGAAAAACACAGGGCCATGAATCAACTGTCCCCCCCCCCCCCCCTCTCTCAAAAACACTCTTTAGATTACAAGAGTGTTGTACTGCGATAAAGATTTCAAGTAGATTAACGAGACGCCAACAATGAATCGTCAAATTTCTTTTGGAACGCACTATACTTTATAGTAAAACAAAATGTTGCGTTCAAAAAAAACAACAAAACATCTGACGCAAAACTTGAGCTTGGGAACAAACAAAAACAAATCGACAAAATTTGTTCGATCAAACTTCCGTCGATCAATTTTACGTAGACGTAATTTCTTTCAAACAAATTTCCGTATACGGATTCTGTCTCCTTATGTGCAAATGAAGAAAATGCTCATAGCATAGACATTTCTTTAGCAGTTGGTTCAAGGACTGTGCTAGCCCTCAAACAATTTATTTATTAAGCTACTCTGGATTTTATCGCTGAGTTCTTTGGCAGCTTTTTTCTTGGAAATTTGTTGTATGCAGCCTCTGTATACAGAGGGGTGCCCAGAAGCTTGATTCCATGCCTTTTAAACAATTGAGTCCGGACGAAAGGAGAAAGCTTTTTTAGTGAGGCTTTACAAAATCTCTTTTAAGCTTCTCCTCTGGCCACTAGTAGACCTTCTCTCCTCGTTCAAATCACCATCATCCTGCGATGTATTATATTTCTTTCTGACGCCTACTTATTTCGTCCTATGTCATTCATATTCCTCAATTTCCTATTTAGTTATTTAACGTTTATGTCCGTCTTTCAACTGTTCACCCATAAATACACATTTAAATTGCTCAATGCATGTACTAGCCCCATGACGGAGCATATTCCTGCTTCAACTTTCAAAACTTACGGCTGCTAACACAGTACCTTTCATTATGTATTTAATAGTTAGGAGTATGTTGTAACTACAACTTCTGTTGTAAACAGTTGGGAATTCCTGGAGCAATCTCATGTTTTTTTTCTTTTGGGTAAAGCGGTAACAGAAAGTTAAAATTAATGCAGTTGGGCGTACGTCGTGAAATAGAATACTGCAACCGCCTGAAGAGGAAGAAGAGAATTCATGGCCGTGTTAGTCTTTTTTCTTTAAGGAAGCAGGAACAGTACTTTGACCTAGTGCAAACTGACACCACACTATAGACGAGGTCAGCTTCTATTTGGTTTATCGACCTTATTGTCAATCCATTCAGTGTTCTCTTTATTGTTAGTACACTGACTGCGTCTATCCAATCCTGTGCGCATTAGTTCAGAAGCGTTTGTCTTAGGCATTGAACTGGTGCGTGACGAAATGACATTTAACTATATTATTGCGTAAGCCATTACAACACTAGTTTCAAGACCGATTCAATTCGAAGAATCCATTAGATTAAAATGTGTGAAGTTCTTCGAGAGGACTCCAAATCGACAGTTTAATGACAAATGCAACCCCTTTAAAAAGTATATATATATATATTTTTTTACGAACTCAAAGCAACAAAGAAAATAATCTCTGAAGGTATAGTTGATTCTAGTATGTTGGTTTCATCAAAAGTATATGAGGATCCTTTAAATTATAATTTGCTGCCGTTACCGGCAAACAAGCAAAAAATTTCAAAAACTTTTAAAATGCAAAAAAAAAAAAAAAAAAAATACTGTTGGATATGGCTGAAAAGATGCTTTCAAATGACAAACCTTATTATATTTATATCATTTATAGAAAAAGGGTACTTTTTCAAAATTCCTTTATTTAAACCATACGATGTGGATTTGTTATTAGGCCAATAATCTTTGCTTCAAAGTAAATAAACTGATACAATTCGATTGTTTCTCCTTACATTAAGTTTAACAGATAAGGATATACGATTTGGTGTGGTTAGTATTGCTTTATATATTTTTTTAAATACAATAATAAATCACACATTGATTTTGTTTTATAAATACAATTGTTTTCAAGGATGATACAAATTGAAAAAAACAAACAAAGTATTGCAAAACTTGTTAAATGGCATAATAATATTGTGTTGTGATTTTACCTGGGTGGGGTGAGGTGGCATCATAACGTTCAAGTGTTTATCATTAAGTTTGTTCTTTCCAAATCTTATATTTAATAGTCTTTCTTACACATTGATGTCTCGTTGTTTACACCAGGGGTGGGGAAAACTACGGCCTGCGGCCCCGCAGCTGATATTATGCGGCCCTCGAAGGCATTTAGAATTTTTTAAAAAAAATATTAATTTGTTTTTAATTTATTTTGTTTAATTTTGCAGAATTTCATGTACCGTTGTGATTGTTTTAAAAATTTTAATCAACTTTCTTTCTAATGTTCTTCTTTTCTTTTTTTACACTGTCCTTGACTTACATCATGAAATGCTAAAATTCGAATTTACCGATTTTAATATAGAGAAATTTAAATCGACATATAAAATTGGACATAATATACATGCCCCCCACCCTCCAAATAGCTTTACATTTGTCAATGGAGCCATCCGCACAGAATGCCCACCCACGATTGGTTTACACAAACAAATATTTCTTTCTAGAAATGCACAAAGTACACAAAATCATTTTTAAGATTTTGGGATTTCTTTCTATTTCTTTAATGTCTTAGATGTGTTCCAAAATGTTTATAAAATAGTATATAGTTAAGTAATTTAAAATGAATGCAGTAACTGTAACTTCAAATTTTAAAGATTAATAAAAAAAACAGTTAACAATTTCGTACAAGTTAAAATATATTAGCATTATCCAATTAAAATAATGTAGATACAAAGATGTAAATGTCTTAAAATAGTTTTCATCTTGATAGGAGATATTGAGAAGAAGGTAGGGGGGGACACTTTTTTTACACAAATATTAACACAAAACATCAAACTTGTCGGCAGGACGCCTGCGTAAGAGAACAAACTTGAACAGAAGGTGCGTTCCTTCTAATATGGAGTCTGTCCCATGTAGTTGCCTCTGAAATAATAACATTTTCATTAACAATCACACACATACAGTTTTGAAGTGTAGACATTTTGATTCAATTAGCTGTTTAGACTGCCGTGTAGCAACAAAAGAGTAAACTGAATGACTCACGGTGGATCGTATTCACAGACTACTAAGTTTTCAAGAGAACGGGTGCAGTGAATGACGCTACACCCAACTTGCTTCGTGTTTTTCCATACGAGCTGAAGATGAATACAAACATCATGAGAGTAATAAATAATGATTTAATGAAAATTAAATGTTCAATTGAGCACCAGACATTTCTATTATTTATTTTCATGTCTAATTTGTGTGTGTATATAAGTCCTTTGAATTGCAAAATACAAGTTGAAATTATTTCGATTAGATTTTAACTTCAAGCAAAGAAAAAAAAAACATTATTTCATTAAGTGACATCGAAAAAAAATACACATCTTAGCTTAAAGCTAAAATTTATATTGCAAAATATGAAAATGAAAACAAAAATCAGGCAGCAGTAAAGCATCGCCTTGCCAGAGATGGGATGGAGAGACGGAGAGCGCTTCAAAGTCAAGGTACTGTAAAAAGAATTCAAGTTGAATAAAATAGAGAAAACCACAGCGTTACTTGTATGCAGGTTTTGTCACCAACAATTAGTAGTTATTATTTTTTATTAAGAACTAGCGAGTACCCGGCATGCGTTGCAATGCCACTCAAAGAAAGAAAGTGTTTATATGTTAATTATGTTTCTTCAAGAGCTTTTAAATACTCAAAGTTTTTCTTGTTTTTCCATCTGGTATATACACGAATAAATCAGATGATTTTCCGACGCGAGAGCAGGCCAAATACATCTCTCCATGGCCGAATCATGGGTTTTCCAAATTTAGTCTGCAAACTTGTAGCGATTGTCCCTGTGCTTTGTAGATAGTCATTGTAGACGCGTGTCGCATCGGAAACTGTAGGCGTTTGAATTCAAATGGCATATCTGTTGGAATCATTGGGGTGAATGGCAAAAGTACATCACCTAGTTTAAATTTTCCATTTAAAATAGTAACTTCAATGGAACCAATTTCGGAAGATTCATTTATTGAGCAAATGTACCGTACCTAATGCTTCAATATCAAAATATCAAAGTGCGTGTCTTGTTGCAAATCAAGAGCGAAAATTTTGTTTGCAGATCGATTCCGAGAGGTCATTCCCAACTCATGAATCATCAATCGATATGAATAGTATTTCATGGCACTGACTTTCTTATTCGAATTTCTAAATTTGATGTCAAAATGATATCCATCTTCTCCTTGCCAAAATAAAATAGGATATTGCAATCAAACGTATGAGCCATGAGTTTCTGAGACTCGCTAAACATCCCCACTTCTGCGATGAAGAATTATATCACGTGAGTTAAATTATTTGCCAACTATAATGATTGCCACTTCATCAATTGTTGCTGCATTGTATTGTCTTTCATGTTGGCCGACAGTTGTTTAGTTTTCTCTAACTACCGGTATGACTTTATATTCATCAGTCGCATCTTTTCAAGTGCAATTCTATACATTTAAATTAATTCGTTGTGTTGCAAAAATAACGTTTGCATTGCAGCGACGATTTCTCGTTTAGTGCCCGTATTGATATGACAACGTTGATCGATTTATTCATCAGTATTCCCCACAAAATCATTTGAAGAAATTTGTGATCTGTGTTTGGCATTGGCATCAAAGATCCAACACGATGGTAAATTTGGCCTTGCACTTTACTTAAAATGTTGGCATGTAATTCTCGAGCACAATATTTGTTGCACCCAACGATGTCATTTGGAAACATGAATTGCACTTGCGTATGTTTGCCAAGAAATGTTTCGATTGGCTTGTTTCACCTTATTCCAACGTTGATTATGGTTCCGATAGTGAATGTAATTCTGGCAATTTCGTTTTCCCATCCGCGCAGCAAATTTCCGGTGTTTCGTTTTTAAATTTGAGGCCCCTGCAATGCACGCATAATTAATCTATTTTTCCAATAACCACACTTGGATTAAGACTGTAATCATAATTAGCATCGTAATTGAATGTACTAAGATTTAATTCAGCGTGCAGTGTTCGTCTGGATCGAGCAGTGCGTACTCTATCGGAATCCAGGCTTGTTTCTCGCTGATCGAATGATTCAGACAAACGGGTTTCAGCATTGCTTACTCGGCCTGTTTTGATTCTTGGTTTCTGTTGCTCGACTGTTTCAGGTGAGCGGTATTGAGCATTGCGTACTCGAGTGGATTCTAGTCTTGCTTTCCGTTGCTCAGCTGTTTCGAAAGATCGGGACCACTTTTCCTTTCGTGCTTGAGGTTTAGATTGACGCAAAACTTTTTATGTGGGTGGCATAATTGATTTGACAGCGAAATTATTGCTTTGCGAATCTGTTATTAGCAATGGTATTTCACAATTAACAAAACTTTTTTAGGTCACAAACAAAATGAAATATCGCTGTTTGTATTTGATTCAATTAATTTACAATATTCCTAACGTTCATAATTTTCACACGTTAGGATCTCCCATCTTTTTACATGAAAACCTCGCACAATATACGTTCATTGTTTGCACTAGATTTCCAGTTGTATAGTTTCTCATTAATTTATAAATCGTAAATTCCAGTGGTAAAAAATGACCATAGTTCAATACCTACGTTGTCAAGTGTGTTATTTAATTACTTGAGAAACCATCGATTCATGTAAAATATATTTACATAACACAAAACAACTCCGAAATTATAAGACTCTATTCAAGAAATACTCTTATTTCCGATTCTAACATGCGTCGAAAAATTCAAGCTTATTTATACACATAACAAAAATACTCTCTTCACTAAAAATTTAAAAACGTGTTTTCTCTGCTTTACTTCAAATGTGTAATTTGTTCAATGTCGGTAGTGTTGATATCTCCGTTATAAATTATATTGATGAAGCTCATTTTAGAAAATAAATTGAATTTAGGGTCCCGAGCCCTAATTGGAATATTGTACAATGGATGTACTAAATTTGAAAAATTTGCCGGCGCATTCAGCTACTTCCACACATGCAATAGCTCTGTTTGAAATTATAGTTACAAAGCTCTTAGAAGAAAATATGAAATTAGTGTCACTGGCCCAAACGGAATATTGTAAAATGTTTTTTCTAATTTAGAAACATTTTCGGTAGTGCGCATTTCACTTGACCCATTTTTATCACAATCGAATGAATGGTATAGAAATGCATACGCTAATTATATAGATAATAGAAGTGTGGAAAACGAATTTAGGGCCCCCCGCCACAAATGGAATATTGTAGAATTGTTGTATTATTTCAAAAACCTACATAATATGTCACACACTCAAATTAATATCACTATTAGTATTTGATTAAAAAGCTATCCATCCATGCATTAGCTCTGTTTGAAATTATAGTTGTTTAGCTTATAAAGAAAAAACGAACATAGGACCCCTGGCTAAAAACGGAGTATTTTAAAATGGTTGTAATCATTTAAGAAACCTTTGCGGGCTTGCGCACAACATCTCTCTAAAATTTTATCGCATTCTAATAATGTAGATGAGCGCATACGGAAAATATTTTTTATAAAGCTCCTAATGTAAGGGAAAAAAACACGAATTTGGGGCCAATTGCCAAAAAAAACCCGGAATATTTTAGAAGGGTTATAATGTCTCAGAAAAATGCTCTGGCTTATGGACAACAACTCACCTCAGTTTTATCGCAAGCGCTTGAATGATGTAGGAGCGCATACGATTTGAAATTTTATTTATATAGCTCATTTTTTAAGAAACAAACATAGGGCCCCTGGCTCAACACTGAATATTTTAAAATGGTTGTATAATTTAAGAACCTTTGTGGGCGATAGAACAACATCTCACTAAATTTGTATCACATTCTGAAAAATGGTATAGGAGCGCATAGAAAATTATTTTTTACAAAGCTCATATAAGAAAAAATATGAATTTGGTTCAACGGCCGAAAATGGAATATTTTAAAAGTGTTGTAATGAATGAGTAAAATGGGTATGTTTATAGATAACAACTCGTCAAAGTTTTGTCGCAATCGCATGAATGGTGCAGGAGCGCATACGGTTTGAAATTATGTTTATATAGCTCGTATAAGAAAAAAAACGTAAATAGAGCCGCTGGCTAAAATTGGAATAATTTGAAAAGTTTATAATAAATTTAAAACCTTTGCGGCCGTGCTTCCAAAGTCTCACCAAAGTTTTATTGCAATCGGATAAATGGCGTAGGAGACCATATGGAAATTATTTTGTACAAAGCTCATTTAAGAAAAAATACGAATTAAGGGCTAACGGCCGAAAACGGAATATTTTTAAAAGTGTTTGAATAACACAGTAAAATGCACTGGCGCATGGACAACAACTCACTAAGTTTTGTGGCAATCGCATGATTGGTGTAGGAGTGCATATGGTTTGAAAATATATTTATATAGCTCATATTAGGAAAAACGAATATGAGGCCCCTGGCTCAAAAATGAATACTTTAAAACGGTTGTAATAATTTAGAAACCTTTATGGACATGCTCAAAACATCTCTCCAAAGTTTTGTCGGAATCGGATAAATGGCGTAGGAGCACATGTGGAAAATATTTTTTTACAAAGCTCACAGAAGAAAAAAAAAACGAAATAAGGGCCAACGGCTAGGAACGGAACATTTTATAAGCTTTTTAATGATTTAATTAAATGGCTATTTATTGGGACAACAACTGACCAAAGGTTTGTTGCAATCGCATGAATGGTATAGGAGCGCATACGAGACATACAGACATACAGACATACAAACATTCATTTTTATATATAGGTAGATAAGAATGTATGCGTAAAACTTTGTGTTAATGAGGTGTTAATTAATAAATGAGGTTCGCTTAAGTATTGTATAAACAAAAGGAGCAATCTGCCAGTGAATCACGTATCTTAGGTACATTTTTTTTCAAGGTTATACAAAGAAAAGAAAAGGAAAAAAGTAGGTAAATTTTAATATATATATATATATATATATATATATATATATATATATATATATATATATATATATATACAAAGAAAAGAAAAGGAAAAAAGTAGATAAATTTTAATATATATATATATATATATATATATATATATATATATATACATATATACATATAATAGTCATAATAATAAAGATTATTTGAAAAGCACGCTTCATCCCCAAAGCCTCGAAGAGCGGTACATACAACATTGAAGTAAAATATGCAACATTACAAAAATTACATAAGAGAATACCTATTCTAAGTCTTCCATACATTGCAACCATAAATAGCACAAGCCATACACATCTAAAAGATAATAGCTAGATAGACAACATCACCCCAGCAGGTGTTTGCGAAATAGATACGTCTTCAAATCAGTTTTGAAAGACTCCAGTATCTGGCTGTGTCTGAGAGCGACAGGAAGGATGTTCCGAATTGTTGGGCCAGAAAACGCGACATTTCGCCCCACGTAAGTCTCAAGGCGAACACTTGGTATCGAGAGTTTGCCACTATCAGATGAGCAGAGTTGTCTAGTGGGTGCATAAGGCGTCAGTAGCGCTATGAGATAGGACGGTGCCAGGTCATGCAAGCAGTGGTAGCACAGAGTTGCAATGTTGTACTCTATGCGAGCCGCATAATTCTGTGCTTTTTTAATTTTATCCAGGAGCGTTCCTGGAAGACCCACAATAAGAGCATTGCAGTAGTCCATGCGGGATAGCACGAATGAAGACATCAGTATAGTTATCACCGTTGTCTCAAACAAACAAAAAAACATGTGCTTTATTGGCATTTGCGAGAGAATTCAGGGTGTACCATATATCTATTTTGCAAGGAGAGCCATGAACAAGTTTGCTGATGTTACCGGCCTTAGGATCGGTCCCTAACAAAAAAAGCAATAAACCCGTGAAAATCGATCCTTTTCAAACTATTGATTGTGCCAGGGAATCTGTTTTAATGTAATAACTTAGGAGTAATACGCAAGCGTGCTTAAATACAAAACATTTTTTTTTTAAAATATCTTCATGACCCAATTTTCTTAAAATATATGAAGACAGTGGAAGTTTGGCACAAATCTTCCCCACATAGATCTCTTACATCAGGGGTCGGGAACCTTTTTGTCTGAGAGAGCCATGGACACCACATATTTTGAAAAGTAATTCTGTGAGAGCCATGCATTATGTTTTAAACTAAAAATTCAAGTAAATGTGTGCATTTTGTGTAATTTCAACAATAAAACCGCAAAAAATTGTCTCTGAATTCTTTTAATAAAATTGTTATGCTGTTGCTAATCAATAATGAGTATTTTTTAACATTAATGCGACTTCTGGTTCTGCATGGCTTTGCTGATGGCTTTGTAGTCTGGTTGATACGTGGTGAGGTTAAGGTTCATGTGTGAGTTAAGTTTTCCATCCGTTAAACGTGATCGCAGGTTGGTCTTAATGTTCTTTAGATGTGAGAGAGACTGCTCGCATGCATACGTAGAGCCAAAACATTTTTTTTTAAATAATGGAACATTTGTATGCGAGTTAGATACAGCCATAAATAGAGCCACATCTGGCTCGCGAGCCATAGGTTCCCGACCCCTGTCTTACATCTATCTTGAATTATTTTGGCTCATTAAATGGTTGATTTTTATATAGTAAGTGTGCCGGACTTACTTGTGAGTAGTGTCCACATGTTCCTTGGCTGACAAAAATGCATGCCCACTTAGGATCCACCTTCTTAACCTCAGTCGCCCACAACGCTACCGCTGCGTTAGCTATTTCTGCATTGTCTGTTGTTTTAGCTGTAGATAAGCGTATATCAGATCGTTACCGCTAAGACAAATATTTATTGCATGGATAAATAGATATTTTATTTTTTTAAAAATCAAATTAGAATTGTGAATGATTGAATGACACCAGTTTCCATCATAATTTTTTTTTCATTATCAACTAAATGTGTGCGGTATGCGACATAATATTAAATACATACGAGAACCAGCATACAAGTTTTCGCCATATCTATTAAAACTGTGTCTCCAGAGACATTTAGAGCCATGTTCTTCTGCAACAGAAGCCAGCGTGGAATTCCAGACCTAAAAAAAATAGATGTTTGCTTAACAATGTTTTATGGTTTTTATTGTTGAAGCAAAGATTGGAGCAAATTTTAGAGCAGCGATTTCACGTTTTTTTTTTGTTTTTTTTTTGTTTTTTAAAGAGCAGACAGTGAAATGTACATCGCCTTACAACACAAAATATAAGATGAGCCAAGAATAACTACAGTAACATAATTTTTCGGGTTAAATAATTTGAACATTAAATATATTTGATTTCGAAAAATCGATGGTAAACTAATTGAATGTTTGCGTTCTGATCAAATTAAGCTTGTTACAATTGCCATTTCACATATAAAGGCAATGTTTATGATAAAGTGCCATGCTATCTTAAAGATTTTGAAAACATCTATTGCAACTGCTCTAAGATAGTTACGACAAGATACGTTTTAAATTGTCGAATGTAGTAATTTAAACCAACCAGGTCCGGAAGGCTTAGCGATGACCGCAACTGGTTATGGCTAGAAAGGAAAGCAGCTATGTCAGATTCAGACAGTGCTTCTGGCACGACAGCGCAGCCTGTGGCACATATGGTCAGCATAAGTAACACATTGGACAACATGTTGTAGCTGCAAACAGGATGTAAGGAAAGGTATGTAAATGGTGTTGCTCAAATCAAGTAAATTCATTGGGAAGGCTAAGTACCCGTAAGTCTTCGGGATTAAAATTGAGCAGTTCCACGTTTACAGTGAAAATATTTTTTTAAAAAATCCACATAAGTTTAACGCAGTAGGATTACTAGGTTAATCTCAGTTACTCTCTGCACTCAGGGGGTGTCGTTTCAGGAGTTTTTGGGGTGTAGAGGGGGGGCAGACGACAAAAAAAAAATTGGTCGGCTTGTTATTTTGTTTATTTCTGGAGGCACCACGGTACATGGCAATTTAAATAAAACTGCACATTAAAAAAAAAGGGGGGGGGGATTTTCTTTTCAGCTTAGATATACCGTTTTTTTTGGTGATTTGAAATTATAGATTATAAAATCAATTTAATTACAAATACAATTTTAGTTGGTTCCCTCCCAGCCCAGGTCGGCTTGTTATTTTGTTTATTTCTGGAGGCACCACGGTACATGGCAATTTAAATAAAACTGCACATTAAAAAAAAAGGGGGGGGGGGATTTTCTTTTCAGCTTAGATATACCGTTTTTTTTGGTGATTTGAAATTACAGATTATAAAATCAATTTAAATACCAATACAAATTTAGTTGGTTCCCTCCCCGCCCCCTAATTGAATTGAAAGCTTATGACTATACACGATGGACCCTCTTATTTTACTTTTTGTGTGTCAATTAAAATGAAAATATGTTCATTTTTCGTTTTCCCAAACTGGCATGTATATATATATTGACTGTGAAAGTTACATAAACGAATATTAATTTTTTTTTAAATAATATATATTATATCTTTCAAAAAATAAAATGTTCTACATTAGTATTCATTAAAGCATTACAAATTTAAGACTGTAAATATTGTTATTATCTAATTGTTATTTTATTTATAAACGCTTCAATGAGCGTTTGAGGATTATTTTGTCAAATGAAGAAGTGAAAACATAACGAAGTTTGAAAACTCAAGCTGACTTTGTTTAAATGACACTAGTACGAATTGATGAAAACGTGTCAATTGCTCCATATAGTGTCAAAATAACTTACCGAATCTTCCTTTTTTTTTAGACTTCTCAACAAGAGAGCACTCGAGATGTACAAATTGTTGTAGTACGCATACACAAGAACATCTCTGCCATTTATATATTAATGAAAGATATTATCCGCCAACAAAAACCAAAGAAAAAGCAATTAGCCAAAACAGATTAGATTTGCTGCAGGCAATTTTAGTTTCCCTCGCATGTCCCTGGCAACTCAGTTTATTGTGTTGCGAAGAAATTAATAAATGCTTTATTTTTCTGTTATGGGAATCATTCGATTTAATATAATGGTCTAATCAGCCAGCGGAATGTCATGTGTAGTAATGTAATAGAAATGTAATAGAAAAACATGCATGTAATGACAATCGTTTTACAGGGTTGATTATATTGTGTTGCAGTGTTGATTATATCGTGTCACAGGGTTGATTATATCGTATTACAGGGTTGATTATATCGTGTTATAGTGCTGATTATATTGTTACAAAGTGTTCATTTCATTGTTTTACAATGTTGATTAGATCGTGTTACAGGGTTGATTATATTGTGTAAGTGTTAATTATATCGTGTTACAGGGTTGATTATGTTGTGTAAGTGTTGATTATATCGTGTTACAAGGTTGATTATATTGTGTAAGTGTTGATTGTATCGTGTTACAGGGTTGATTATATTGTGTAAGTGTTGATAATAGTGTTTCACAGTTTTGATAATATTGTGTTACACGGTTGATTATATTGATTTAGTGTTGATTATGTCGTGTTACAGGTTTGATTATATCGTGTTACAGTCTCAATTATATCGTGTTACAGCCTTGATTATATCGTGTTACAGTCTTGATTATATCGTGTTACAGTCTTGTTTATATCGTTTTACATTCTTGATTATGACTTGTCACAGTCTTCATTATATCGTGTTACAGCCGCCTTGTCTTATTATAGCAGGTTACAATGTTGATCATTTCTTGTTTTACCACTTATTGATGGATGCTTGCAGTGTCGTTTAAAGTGGGTTTCCGTGTTAAAATATACGGGTTAATTAAAGTGTGTTACCTGGTTGATTAAAAAGGGTTTCTTTGTGGATTATTATGGGTTATCGTGTTGGTAAAAGCGTGTTACAGGGTTTGATGATTTGATAATACAGCGTTGATAGTATTTGAGTCAATGGGTTGATAATAGTTGGTAACAGTGTTTGATGCTATTGGGCTTGGAAGATCAGTATAGAGCGCCACGGGGGTAAATTAGTGGTGTTTAAAAGATTGTAAAAATGCCGGTTCAGGGTTTGATGTTAGCTAATTATGTAGTTCATTATCATGTGTTTCAGGTGTGATTCAATGTGGTTTCCGGGTTGTAACTTTGACCGTGATATGCTACTTTATCAAATAGCATATACAAATCTGTTAACTACTTTTTATAAACATAATATTTTTTTTTTTTTTTTTTTTTTTTTTTTTTTTTTTTTTTTTTTTTTTTTTTTTTTTTTTTTTTTTTTTTTTTTTAACAGCTCATAAAATTTCGAACTGTTGTCATTTCAAATACATTAAATCAAAATATGTAAAATGCCATATAGCGAAGGGAAGGCCACTGCTCTGCTTCCATGAAGCTGCCAATTGTCCTTCATGAAACGACTTACACGTTATGGGAAACGCATGTTCATAAAAAACTTAAAAACAAAATTGAAACATTTAAAATTCAATTTAAATAACACACTTGATTACAACTGGCAAAAAATAAATCAAGCTTCTTTTTTTAAAAGGAAAACAGTTTTGCATTTTAAACAGAGAAATCAAGCTATATAATATTGCTTATACCCTTTAACAAACAATAGATGCAATTGTCTCTAGTAGTGACGACAGAACATGGATCTGACCATGACTGATTCTGGTCTGAAACTCTCCATGAAATTGTAGTCCCTCAGATGTGTGATAATATCTTTTTCTATTGGTACGTGTAAATTAACCTAGCAACCGCATCAAGTTGTTCAAGTTAGCTATAAGACGTTTAGTGTTTTGCTAATCATATAATTACAATACATCTCAAATTTTCTCAACTAATTAGGACCTTGTTCGTTTCAGATAACTTATTTTTGTGGGGGACAATTTAACACTGACACATTTGAATCGTCGAAAAAGTTGCGTTGAAAATTGTTGTGCAAACAATGCAATATATTCTTACATTATACATGTATTGTGCTAATATTTTACAGAGAATTAACCACACCAAATAGTGTATCAGGTTAAGCTTATTCATTAGCAAAGACATGGGAGGCTAAATAAAATCGGATGTATATAATAACCATATATATATATATAATATATATACATATATATACACACTTATTTAGTAATGTGTGTATATATATATATATATATATATATATATATAAATATATATATGTGTCATTTGAAATTGTACCTCGTCTTACAAGATTGCCCATGTCAACATTGTCAGAAACACAATTTAATCAATAAACGTGTTTATGTTGACAACAGAGTATAATTTGTTTCAATAAGTGACGACATCGTTATTATTAGCACGTCTGTGTGACCTAAACGTAATTTGCACATCTGCAAGACAACCGGACAACACTATAACCAGTTGTGAAATGTAATGTGACAAGATTACATATTTTTTAATAATAAAATTTGAAATGGAATATGAAAGTGGAGGTCGCTGGGTGGAGTAGGGAAGAGAGGATTGATAAAAACCATTACAACTGGTCGATAAACAAGCCTTAATAAAAAAACAGATGGCCAGGTCGTCCCGTTTATTAAACAATACTTGCACACTCATTCACGTCTGTGTGAACACACACACTCACTGAAACACAATTAATGCAATCACGAAAACTTGGAATACTTTCGTCCTTTAAAGCAGTGGACACACACACACAAAAATAATTTTTTTACGTTACGATCAAACCAAATCAATGGATGCACATGTTTTTGTCACAAGACTTTACTGAGACATCAGCTAAGAAAATTTAAATTATTAAAATTGTATTAACTTTTCACTTGTTTTGAATCAATCATTTAATTCTTTAAAATCTCAACAGCAAAATGTAAAAAAACAAAAACAAATGTGCCTCTTCGAACAACACACCTTTGAATTTTAGGAAACAAATTTGAAAAAAAAAGAAAAGATATTTGTAATATAGATTTGAGTAAAAATATCAATCATTTTTACGAAACTAACAAACATTGATGTCAAAATAAACAGATGAAAGAGGAAAATAATTATTTGAATGTCTAAATGAATGAACTCAATAGAAGGATCAGGTCTGTCAGAATTTTTATCAATGACACACTTAATTCTATAGAATATTCATCAAAGTATGTCGAGAGTAAAAATCAAAATTATATTGAAATGACTAACATGTGACGTATCAAATGGAAAGCCCTCTAAGAAAAAAAGGTTGTAAACTGCAGTATTTCCTGTCCTCGTTTTATGCAATGTTCATCGTGATTGAGACAGGGACCATATGTTTTAAAGTGAATCAAATACCTTTTTTTGCTATGGGCGCCATAGTATTTATTGATTAGTAAATCATCAGATTAAAGAAATAGTTGTTTTTAAACTCCAAAACAGCTTTTCAAACTCCACAGTTTTGACCAAATGTATCGTGCCTCAACTCCCCTTGGATAAATTAAATATTAATACATTTTTTCATGGTTTTAAAAGCAAATATATCCTGAATTGTATAAACATTTAAACCATTGCTATTCAAGTTATTTTACAAAGTGACCATTTTCAAATTACAATACACATTTTAACGATATTTCTACATAACAGTATTTCCTCCCATTTCTATTTGTAAAACTTGGACGTTTTGGAAATTTAATTTTAAATATGTGCCATGAACAAGAATTATTTTTTAAACGTTTTTTAGAATTTCTTTTTCGTTCAACATCAAAAATGATTTAAGAAATCCTTTTCTGAGACGAGCAACGTTTTTGAACGGAAAATGTGTGTGTGTAAAACTTACCAATTTATTAATGAAATTGTTTAAACAAATATTTCGAACGCAGGATTTGTTTTTAGCGCACAAACAATGAGAGGAAAACTACATTTCACTCTCACTCGTCCTCACAGCAGTGGCATAACGTTGACTTTCTTAAAATTTGGTTTTAGAGTCCCAGCATATACAAGCAGGTGACCAAAAACACTGCTAAAATATATGTTTTGCATTGAGACTTATATAGTCATAACAGTGTTAATTTTTTTGATTGCTTTTATTGCATGACAAAATATTTAGTCATGGTTTATTCACATCACTAAGACCGGCGAGCTTTTAACAGTGTTGTGTTATAGCGTGACTTGTAGAACGCCCTTGAAATAGGAAGAAAGCTTTTTTTTGGTTTCAAAGCTGACTGTTCAGTTTTTTTGTGTCGATTGTGAACTCTAATACCTGTCTGTTCATTTCTGTCCCACAAAATATTGAAAATGGTGACTGGGAAGACGAACAGGGAGATGGATAACTTTACAAATTAAAATGTTGTTGTTCTTTTTTGTTTTTTTTAAAGAATTCGTTGTTTGTCTGGCTTTTCATTACATTTCGATGAAATATTCACCTATGTCTCCGTTGTCAAACGTGTATAAAAACTATAAAATTTGAAAACATTTTAGACTTTTTATGGTGTATAGGCTAATCAATGACATAATACCTTATAGACAATGGGTGTATTGTTTTAAGCAATACATTAAGTTTAATTTCATAAAATAAAATCATTTCAAGAAAATAATGTAAATTACAAGAAAGTCAGAGAGAGAGAGAGAGAGAGAGAGAGAGAGAGAGAGAGAGAGAAAGAGAGAGAGAAAGTCAGAGAGATAGAGAGAGAGAGCTAGAGATGGGAGAGATAGAGAGATAGACATTCGACAAAGAAACGAAGGAAATTTATATATCGAGGCTTATGATTTTACAGACAATGAAAAAATGTGCAATTCATTGTTTAAAATCCATGTCATTAATTTTTGTTTCATTTCCAACACATCGATGTTTAATGGTGCATAAACACTAATTATTTTTTTTAATTAGACAAAGTACAAAAACTGAGTTTTAAGATTTTGGGATTTCTTCCGATTTATTTAATACATTGGGTTGATTTCATCAAGTTAAAAAACTAACATACAGTTGAAATATGTAATACAATGCAGTACCGATAATTAAAATTTAAAAATCATTAAAACAGTTTAGAGTTTAGTAATAGAGAATAAATAATAGATTCTTGCATTTAGATGAATTTAGATACAAAGATATTCACTTATAAAACTCGGTACACATTGATAGGAGATTTGTAGAACAAGGTAGGGGAAAACCTAAAACACGTCGACAAAACGAAACAGCAAACGTGTCGGCAGAAAGCCTTCGGCAGCTTGTACACTTCAATAGAAAGTGTTTCCCAACTAGTATGGAATTTGTCCACGTGTATTGCCTCTGAAATATTTTATTTAACAGTTAATTTATCATATGCAGGATACATGAGCATAAACATACAATTTGCCCCATAGATGTTAAGTAAAATAAATGTTAAGACTGGCATGTAGCATTTAAAAAAATACAGTAAGTTACTCACGGCGGGTTGTACAGACAGACCACTAAGTTTTCAAGACTGGTTTTGCAGTGAATGATGGAACATCCAAAATGTGTTGTGTTGTACCACACGACCTGAAGATGTAGTGAACACATCATCAGATGAAGTAATTATATGATGACACTTTATGTTCTGTTTTGCGCGAAAACTGTTACGTCATTTACTTTTTATTTCCATTATTTTAGTGAATGCGTATGTTTCTAAGTATTTTAATAGGAAACGTGACTTTCTTGGCAATGTGAGTCAAAAAATCATTTCGGTCATCTTTTAACATCAAGCCAAGAAGAAATCGTGGACATTTCTATTAAATCATTGAAGTGATTTCGAAATGAAAATCGCATTAGCGCTTCAAAATAAATTTTCTATTGAAAGATATGGATGAAATCAAAGAACAGTAATAGCAAGTCATTCTCAAAAAGTTTTAAACAAAAGGAGCTGAAGTCAAAACAATTAAAGCATCAATTAAGGACCAAAGAACAGTCTCACGCACGACGAGAAACTATTATTGAATCTTAACACATATGAGACGACAACTGGAAATGCCTAAACTATTAGAATCACGTCGCAGAGATGCCGAATTTCACAAACAGAGGAACCAAATTGTAACACTCCTGCAATGGTAGACTCGACAAACTGCTGAGGGTGAATATCAGCTTTTAACCCAGGAACAAAAAATTCAAAAATCCCACCAGATACTAGTCAATTTAAATAGATCCACGTCGTTGAACACAATTCTTTTCAAATGACGTTAATCTGTCAAATCCGATGATCAAAAAATTTCTAGTATGAGCACTTGTCGGAAAAAAAATCATTCACCGACTGCTGCATTTTAGAAAAAAAGCAAGCTTTCCATGCTAAAGGTTAAAACGGAGCCGATCTTGTATATCCCAAGGTTTTTTTCCGCAAACTGCTTTCCAACGAACATGGTCAAAGCCATTCAAAGATATTAAAACAATGCGGTGAAATTCGCATCAATGGGCGCCAAAATCATCGACATGGCTGGCAGAGACACATACGTCATCACGTCGTATCTTCAACCAGAAATGCAACAGGCACAACAATTAGCTCAACGTACTGGACAGCAAGCGGTACACAGAGAATTCTAGATAGCATGGGCGCTGGCACATTATCGCAGCAATACTTGGTGGAAGCAAACAGCTCAAACTTCATTCTATTCAATCAACCATCAATACAAGCTGAATTCTTTCATAGGGCTCGCTTATCATGTCATCACTATTGCTCACAATTCGAACATTATTGCTGGCGTTGCGATTATTCTGCCATCAACTTTTCAAGGATCGCCGTGAAAATTCAAGAGCTCGGCTAGTATGAAAAGTCTATAATTGCTTAGTTTGATGCGGCTAACGGTTAACATTAACTGTCAAGTCATCACTGAGATCTTGCTTGCAGGCGAACAAACATCATATCCTCCTGATTTGTTTGAACAAACATCCGATCATCCTGATATGGCATAACAAGCCTCAGATCATCCTGATGTGGCATAACAGGCATCAGATCATCCTGATACGGTTGAACAATTGTTCATCGCTAAATCGTAGACGCCATTCAATTTCAAAAGTAATGCTTCACAAATCATCTTATTTGGAAACGCCATTTTCTCCCATTTTTTTTTCAACCATAGTTATTACGGTGAGGCGGACGGCCAAAATCTTGACCCGCCCCCAGTGGGCGCTAAAACCAACTACACACAAGCTTCCAAAAGGCAAATGTTCATTCCATTTGGAATAT
Source organism: Lymnaea stagnalis (assembly GCA_964033795.1). NCBI lineage: Eukaryota > Metazoa > Mollusca > Gastropoda > Lymnaeidae > Lymnaea > Lymnaea stagnalis. The sequence continues at coordinate 648,041 of CAXITT010000269.1, forward strand.
TCACTGCATTAACCTCGACCCTGACACGGTCATGATCTCTCTCTCGAATAGAGGAAAAGTGGTTTCAAATAGATCCACATTTAAAAATCTGATCGTTACAATTAATGATTTTACCCAGATTGTTTGCAATAGTTAAAACAAATTTGATCAAGCTTGTAAGTGTTTAAATTTTTCCTTACATTTTAATGATGGGATGAACACAAACGTCAGCTTCAAATTTGACATATAATGATGGCTTTAAAAAAAAAAATAATTAAATGCAATTTAAAAAAAATTAAATCCTGTTTGCTTGAGTATCACGGTGTTGAAATGCTAGTGAGGCAATTGACGTGGATACACATTTTGTCAAGGGGAGACAAAAACGGAAAAGAATAAGAAAAACGAAAATTAATTTGGATTGAAAACAAATGTATGCTTAAAGTATAGTTTTAAATAATATACATGTCTTTACGTCGCAAGAGCTGTAGAACCCACGATTTACCGGTGAATCGTTAAATTTCTGTAATTTGTTCAAGGAAATCAATTGTTCACGTTGCTTGTTCTTGTGATGTGTCTTTAACAATAAGCATTGGGCTATTAAAAGCATTCATTTTTTAACTATAAAGTAAGGATTTTACATTTTTTTTAAAAAAGAAAGTAATTTCTGGTTCATACTAAATCCAAAATATATAGCTAAATACGTTTATATATTCATAAACGATTTTTAAAAATATTTTGTGCTTTTTTCTTTTACATTTGCTCATTTCAAAGTTGTTGTTTTTTTTTAATATTTAGTTTGCTGGACTTACTTGGAAGTATTGTACACATGTTCCTTGACTGACTTACATGCACGCCCACTTAAGATCCACATTCTTAACCTCAGACGCCCACAACTCTACTGCATCATTGGCTAATATCGCATTGTTTGTTTTTTAGTTGTGGAAAATAACATCACCGCTACGCTAAATATTCATTTAAGCAATAAACAGTTCAAATCCAAAATAATCTAATTTGAATTGTAAATCATTGAATTACACCAACAAATCTTCGACATTAATCACTTAATTAACTGCTAAATATATTTACAGTAAATGAAAAAAATATTATATACTCACCAGAAGAATTATATAAGTTTTCGCCCTATTTATTAAGGAGTGGTTTCCAAGTATAATTAGGAGCATGATCTTCAGCCACAGTTGCCAGCGTCGAATTCCAGACCTAAACACAAATTTGTTGATATACCTGGTTGTGTGGTATTAAGTGTTTGAATTACATTATTTAGACACAAACAAAATAAAAACGAATAAATAATAAATAAAGCGATATTTGTTTAGGATTGTTTTAGAGCAAAGATTTGAGGGAATTTTTGTGCAGCGATTAGTATATTTTTTTTAGACCACAAGGGGAAGAAACTAAAACGATATAAAACAAAAACTCATATGACCTATAAATAACAACGGGACCAGACTTATCTTGGATACAATATTTAAATATATATAAATAATTGAATTAAAAAAGAGTGAAAAAACTGTTAGAATGTCTGTATTCTGATAAACATAAGCTTATTCAAATTGCCCATTTTCTAAAAAGGACATTTTTAAAAGTTTTTTCTTTACCATTGTAATTTTAAGAAATTTAAAAACAGGCAAATTTTAATATCTATGCAAATGAATTAAGTTAGAAATGAGAAAAAAAAACTGTTTCAAAATGTCTAATATAGTATTTAAAACCAACCAGGTCCGGAACCTCCAACGCTGAGCGCACTTTGTTATGATATGACAGGAAAGCAGTTATTGCAGACTCAGACAGAGTTTCTGGCACGACAACAGCATAGCCCGAGACACACATGGCCAGTATAAGTAACAACCTAGACAACATGTTGAAGCTGCAAACATGATGTAAAAAGAAACCTTGATAATTTATCCTAATAGAAGTAATTTTACTCTGAATAGATAAATAATGTACAAATTAAAAATAATAGTTTTGTCCTATATTAATTACCAAATGGACAGCAATTTCAGGCAATGTAGGTAGTTATTCAAACTTGCAGCATCTCGAAATTAAATTATCTTAAATGTTACATTATAATAAATGAAATGTGATGAAGATTTCATCTGCAACCGACTGCTTTTACTCTTTATCTCTAATCAGGGTTGTCCAATTTAAGCTATTCGTTATGTTAAGTAAATATAGCTAACCAAGACAAAATTGAATTATTTAAGCTTTTACAATGAAATTTTGTTGTTTTTTTCCCTCAAAACATTTGCACTGAGTGGCTAGGTCGTTCATTCTCTGATACTCTTTGCACAGTAAGCTTTTTCTGAGATCTACGATCTTGGTGACTTTCAAAAATGTAGTTTGGACATTTTTTTCAAATTCAAATACAGGCGAACGAGCCTCATTTTCTTTTCGAAAAAAGTGTCTCATTTTTTTAAAGTTAATTTAAAACTGATAACAATTTAGTTTGGTCCTCGAATTTTATAAATTAAAATGAAACATATTACCTGCCTTTTTCTCAGCTTTGAGAATAATACTAATAATTTATTTGTAAAAAATAAGTTTTAAAAAATTTAAAATCAATTTATAAGGTTTTATCGGCAGTATTTCGAGATTAAAGACAAATTATTTTTAATTATTATTATTATTTTCATTAAAGCCGAGTGAATGAATATTTATTACAAATTTCGTAAAATCTAAATATGAAAGAAAAAAAATGATTAAGAAACTGAAGTTAACATTAATTGGTTGCAACTAAATATTTAAAAGAAACTATCAAACTCTATTATATTGTAAAAAATAAAAATAAACAAACAGAAAACTTACCAAATTTTTTGTCAGTCTTCTTAACAAAAGAGCAATGGAGATTCCAATTTTGGTAGTACGCACAAACAAGCCAGTCTGTGGCATTTATTTGATTTTTGAAGATTTATTCAGACAATAAAACACAAAAAGGTATCCAACCGCCTGAGTTCATCTTTCACGTCATTTGAAACTCAGTAGATTGTGTTACAAATTTTACACAAAATATTCAAATAAAATGCTTAATTTTTGCTGTTCAATGAATAATTTGAATTAATGTATTAATATAATCGTCCAGACCCGGCCGGCTTCATAAATATTATGTGTAACAATTCCTTCGAAATTAAAATACAACATGCACACGATAGGATTTGGTGACAAGGCAGATTAAAATATTGAATTTCTCGGGACTGTGTGGGTGTTACAACTCTATGACTGGTGTGTGCGGTCACTTGCGACCTGTTCACCTGCATTCAGAGACCCTCTGTTGCGTCAGTTCTATGGCTTTTGGGGGGTTCTTCTTTTATCCTGTACGTGAATGTTCCATGTGGCCGGCAGTTCTTTCTACAATCCACCAAGTGCGTGTTACTATTCGAATAACGAAATACTTATTAGGTATACAAGAAAATAATTAAAATAAAAATATTCTAACATGTGGAGTATAGTTTACTGAAAGGATCTTTGTCTGGTTCACCACAAAAAATTAATAAGTTTTTTTTTTCTAATATTGTTTTTAATTCCCCATACTATATATTAATATTTATATATATATATATATATATATATATATATATATATATAAAAAAAATTAATAAATTTTTTTTTTTTAATATTTTTTTTAATTCCCCATACTATATATTAATATTTATATATATATATATATATATATATATATATATATATATAAATGCATTTTATATCCACATCATAATGGACCTAATCTGTTAGGATTTCCCTCACGTCTATGTGATGTGCACAAACACACTCCAACTCTCTACGACTCTCCAAATTCCCGGAGAACAATTCTATGACAGAACGTTTAAGACATCCACTCACTTACCTTGTGTAACATTGTTACAATTTTATGACGTGCTGGGAAATCTTTTGTGATTAGATCCAATACCCAAAATTTAACAACCATTAAAAACTAACGTTTACTATATAAGGCCTGTACATGCATGTATTTTCACGTCCTTTATCATTTCGCATGGGTGCAGCAACTGTTTGTGTGGTAGAGTAGTAACTTTGTAAAGCTTTGTGCACGTAAAACCTAAAGGACTAAAGATAAATTTAAACACAAATGCGCTACAAATACAAAGTACATTTAAACAGCTACGCTATTAATGTCCACAACAAAAACTCGCATTTCAGCGAACACATCATTAAAATTCCTCCCTGGGAAAAACAGGAAAAAAAGTGATTTTTTATTTTTTGGGGGTGGGGGGGGGGGGGGTGGAAAATTTGAATATATTTTTTGTCAGTGGCAAAAAAAAAAAAAAAAAAAAACCAACAAAGAAAAAAAAAAAAAAAAATAATTTTATTTTTTGTGGGGGGGGGGGGAGTTGGGGTTGAAAATTTGAATATATTTTTTGTCAGTGGCAACGAGTCTATGTGCCGAGTTAAAGCCTGATAGGATCACGGGAAGTAGGTCAGTTAGCCATCCAGAATTTTAACGCCCAAAGGAAAAGAAAAAAATAACACATGAATAAAAGCAAAGTTAATATAAAGGATTTTAAGTTGTCTTTTTTAAATGTTTGGTTATTTAATCTTACGCTAAAATCAATTATTGGATGCACATGTTTCCGTCACACGTTTCTAATGATATCAGCTAAAAAATAAATTATATTATAAGGATCTTATACAATTTGCAATAAAGCTTCTTAAAAAAAATAGAAAACGAAAAAAAAAATCTTAACCTGAAAATGTTAAGGGTCACAATATCGAATATTAAGAAAGAAATCAAAAATCAATTACGTAACTAAAAAAAAAAAGTTTAAGAGATTTCATCAGATGTGGATTATTCTTTAAGAAACTTTTCAAATGTGTTGATATCCAGTTAACAATAGTCGGAAATTGTAGTAACTAAGTCAATGTATCAATCAACGAATTCCATAAACAGATCAGTAGCGTTAGAAATTGTTGCCTATTTCTGAACCACAGTTGTCAGAGTCTATATTACAAATCAACATTATAATGAAATGTCCGATAAAGTGAATCAACCCGGATAACGCCTTTACAAAAATGTTGTAAACCATTTTTTTTTAAAATGCAATGTCTATTGGATTTATTTGTTTGTAATCATGATAAGTAAAAGATTCAACGCCACTAAAAAGAGGGAAATGTCAGCAATTGTTAAAACCGTATGTAAATGCAAACTAAAAACATAACGTTTGAACTAGTTTTCTAGGGTCATTAATGGATAAAGAGAGTCCTACAGGGATTCAAAAGGGCATTGTCTCAACCACAAAACTCCTGGTAACTGGACAAAATAGCATAGTAATATATTGTGTATATTTAATGAACCTACGTTTATTCGTAGCATTATAAATGATTTTAAAACTTTCAAAACGTTGTACACTAACGCATTTGCAGCACAGGTTGCCAGACTGGATGCATACGCGTCACAAGGTATGTACCCCAGACCAGTTGGATACGCCTCACAATTAGGATGCCCTGCTGTGTGACATGAATATGCTGCACAGGGTGATTGTGGTCTCAAGGCATGGGGGCACACTTGGCAGTTGTCCAGGGATCAACGTTTCCATGTGGCTTTACGTTTCCAGGGGTATCAAGTTTCACATATTGTTATGGAATGCTGAAATATCTTTAGGCTGTTTACTTCTCTGTCGAGGTCCAATGTAACGGGCCTTGCACATATTATATAAGAAAAACTATACTATATTGTGCGCCCCTTCTACCACTTATAACGTTATGTAACATTGCCACTGAGCGACGGACCACAGGCCAACTGATATCAAATAACATTTCAAGCAAACACCCTTCCGGACACCCCGATCAAACAGAATAAATTCCAAAACAAAGGAAATTTCGAACAAAAAGCAAGAAATTCTATTATTTTAAAAAATGCAACTGGTTCTAAGCAACACAAAATTAAATCACTTTTATTGTTTAACCCATCTTTATTTTTCAAAATTAATTTTTCAAGTGTGTAAAATGATTGGGTTTTGATATTCATGGGATACTTATATAAATGTACCCAAGATGTGCTAACGCAATTGATCTTCTTAATTGGTAAACATACGTATATTTGTAAAAAGAGATTAACATCTCTTTTTTCACATATGTAATACCATAGGAGTTAAATATGTTGTCATCCACGTCAAAAATGTACACATCTTATTTCCTACCTCCGACATGTATTTACCCAAGAAAATTAATTATAAAACTCATTCCTTGATTTTGACACGTATCTTGTTCTGCCTTGCGCAAAATTGAACACACACACATTTGCAAAAAGAGAATGTAACATCTCTTTTTTACAAAATGTAATACCATAGGATTTAAATATATTGTAAGCGCATTTAAATTTATTCGATTTCCTTAAAGTAATAGAAAATAACTATGATTGTTTTTAGGAATCCGAACGTACTTAAATAGAATCTCCCTTTTGGCGTTATGTGAAGCTAGCTCATTTTATATATATTTATATGAACATCTTCTTTTAGCAGGGTTCTCAACTTTTTGAAAATAGATTTTAAATTACATCAATCTTTTTTTTTTCATGGCAGTTTTAGCAAGTCTGGAGATGGACTATTGCTTCATCTCTTTAAGTTTTTTTCTATTCAGAAGTCCAATGTCTCTATCAGATATAATGAGTCTGGTTTACGCAATTATAAGTAACAACTTATGAATTACATATATGCACAAAAGTATTCTTGTATTAATTTAAAACCAGAAATTAAATTACACAAAATTTGTTTGATTTTTTTATTTATTGTGATATTTTTGTCATAATATATATATATATATATATATATATATATATATATATATATAATATATATATATATATATATATAAATATATATTAGATTAGTGTTAATGCTTTGTAAAAAAGGACACTCAGCTTGTAAAAAATAGACTTATTTGAGTTGTAAAAATTGGCCCAGTGGAACAATAGAGATGTGATAAGCCATTCCAAAAGAATTTGTAAGATTCTTTTTCTAATGTAAATAGCATAATTGAATGGACTCATCAGCAAAGTTAGCCATTATGCCAAAATCTCACCCATACGATTCTAATTTTGTTGGCAACTTGTCGATTGCTGAATTGGCCCGGTCCTTCAGAGGCATTTTTGTATACACTTCTTCCATGACGGCCTGAACTGCATGTTTTCTTTGGGCTTCCGTCATGCTATTTTTGTTTTGGGAGCCTACCTTCTTCCAACAACTCTTCCTGTTACATAAACAGTACTGTACTGAATATATATATTTTTTTTACAAGAAACTCATTATTTTCATAGCATTTATTAGCTGAATATGTTAACTTCAGATCACAAGAACTTTCATGAAGGGGCAGTATGTCAGTGTTTTTTTATAACAATCTAAGGGCATTCTGCACAAAACTTGTGTTATGGAAAGCCCAGCGTTCTCAGAGAAACTTCAGCAATTTCCCAAGATGCAAAGCACTCATGAACTCGGGCACACAATTCAGTAGAAAGTATACTGATGCCATTGCAAAGCTACAAAAAGAATTGATCTTCGGTTCAATTTGGAACTCCATGTTAAGTTCAGGGAGACGAATTTAAAAACAGACAAGCTTGGACAATTTATGTTAGAATTTCCCTCCACATTCACTGAGATTTCCAGGTTTTTAAAGTGGATCATGTGCCTTTTTTGGTGACCCTATCTGTGTGAAAAGCTTTTTTCCCCTATGAACTTTAACAAATCAATTTTCAGGGACTGACGAGAATCTTAAAGCTCTAGTGAGGGTTTCAGTTGCTTCCTCACTCAAGCCAAATGTTTCTCAGCTGTTTACGAAGAATTGCTGCCAGGTCCCGGACAACAAGGGGTAGGAGGACGTAAGAGAAGCCTAGCTCTTGAGAAACCTAAATATTTTTATTAGTTATTTTAAGCAGGTTGTAAAAGTTATATATTTCATGGAATTTGTAATACAATTTTATGTGTAATACTTAAAATTGCGGCACAGTCTCACCCATACTCTACCTCCAGCGGTCGTCGGATAATTTGAGTTTGAGACACCTGATGAAGTATTTCTGCTCCAATCTTGTTAAATGGTTTTATTCAGATATATAAATAGATGCTTTAGCGAGGCAATTGGTTGCATATAGCACATTAAGGGGTTGTGTTTATTTTGTTGAATCTTATATTAAGGTTTTAAATGACCAATTTAGCGAGTTAAATTTTTTTCTCCATTTAGACAACTGTACGATTGATTTCATCTAAATAAAGTGTTTCATTCAGCTTGTTTAAAATATGAGTTCAGCTATTCTAGCATGTCCTATAAATAGTTAAAGATCTGCATTCAACTATTTGAAGGTCTGCATTCAGCTGGTGAAGGTTTAAATTATGTTAGGAACATGATTCATGTATCTTAAGTAAAGTTTGATTCAGCCAGCTAAATGGTTGCATTCTACTTATTAAAGGGTTTCATTCAGCTGGTTACATGACATAATTTAGCTCAATAATTGGCTTAATTCACGCTAATTATATGGCTTGATTTATCTGGTTAAAGTGTTCAATTTGGCTTGTTTAAAATTTGCATTCAGCTTGTTGAAGCTTTTTTTTTTTCTTCAGATAGTTAAAAAGCTGAGTTGAGCTTGTTAAAAGAAATTTCGTTATGCTGTTTATAGCGTTGGCTTACGCAATTTTACGGGCTACATTTACTATTCTTCGTTAAACGATATAAAGAACTGAGTTCATCTAGTTCTATAATTAGTCAAATTGGAACTTGGCAGTGTGGTATAGTAGTAAACACATACATTAGTGTGTGCAATTTGTTCTTAGAAAAGAAATAAAAATTAACTGCAAATCAATATAAATAACGACTTCAAGATGGCTTGTGGTGAGCTACAATAGCTATGATACACCACAGAAGACCATCTTTTTGTTTCCCTCACTAATCACCATGCAGTGAATAAGGAGACATTTCCCTGGATTTTGATGTGGTGTGATATGTATTTTTTTTCAATCTGTTACCAGCCGTTGTTTTACTACATTAATATATTAAATGCCATATCCAGCCCCTACCAAACGTCTTATATTGTTTTGCGCTATGGATAAAATGGTGTTCAGTGAGGATACTCTTTAAAACAAAGTGTTAGGGAACGGGGGGGGGGGGGTTGGGGGTCGGTGGGTGGTGTGAGATGGCAGCTGTGCGAGGCGACGTCATAACGGTAAATACCGTGTCCATCGTTTTGTTTGTTCTGTGCCAGTCATTGATATTAATTTATTTCCCACACTTTGCTGTTTAATGGTGTATACACCAATTTTTTTTTTTAAATTACACAAAGTGAACAGAATGAGATTTAATTTTTTTTGTTAATTTCTTCCTATTTATTTAATATTCTTTGGATAGGTTGCATAATATTAAAAAACTAACATACAGTTGAAAGTTTTAATGCAATGTTGTACAGTTCATTAAAATTTTAAAAAATAATTTAAAAAAGATTAGAGTTGTGTCATGGGGAATAAATAATAGACCCTTGCACTAGGGTGAATTTAGATACAAACATATGTACACATAAAACTCGGTACACATTGATAGGAGGTCTGTAGATAGGGGAGTGCTAAAAGAAGGTGTCAAAACAAAACAGCAAACGGGTCGGGTGAAAGCCTTCGTCAGCTTGTAAAACTTTAATAGAAAATGTTTCCCGACTAGTATGGGACCTGTCCAATGTAGTTGCCTCTGAAAAAAAATAAAATAAAAATAATTTATCATATTTAGGGTGAGCATATACATACAGTTTTATCTATGAATGTTCGGGAAAATAGGTGTTTAGACTGCTGTGTAGCATTTAAAAAATACAGTCAGTTACTCACGGTGGGTTGTATTCACAGACTACAAAGTTTGTCTGAGCGCCGGTGCAGTGAGCGATGGAACACCCAACATTTGTTGTGTCCTTCCACACGAGCTGAAGATGTAGTGTAGACATCATCAGATGAAGTAATAGTATGATGAGAAATAATGTAATGTCTTGCACGCAATCCGTTCCTTAATGAATTTATATTTACATTATTTAAAGAAAAAAATAAAATATATATATATGTATGCTAGCCGATATACCCGGCTTTGACCCCGATCCTGACGCAATTGTTTTCCCGGTTTGATCCCGATCCCGGTGGGATCACGTTTTTTGTGCGTCTCAGATGCAGGGGGATCCAGTTCACGGTGGGATCCCGATTCCGATCCCGTCGGTATCTCGATCTTAGTGGGATCCTGATCTCTGTGGATCCCGATCCCAGTGGGCTATCGATCCCGTTAGGGTACCATCCTCTGTGGGATACCGTTTCACATAGGGACCCCTTTTTCCGATTTTATTGCTTTTTCCGACATGATCCCGATTCCGATTTGATCCCGTAACCCGAGGGGATTGCGATACCGATGTGTTCCAGTTTACTGTTGGATCTCTTTCCCCATTTTGATCCTGTTCCTCCATGGGATCATGCTCAGTGCGATTTTGTTCAAATAAGCTTCTATTATATATCCCCGTAGAACATTAAAGAACCTTCTGGAAACATGCCAGATTAAATTTAATATCCTCATTTAAAACGAGTAAAAAATTATTTTCTAACGTCTCGAATGCGAAATATTGTACAAATAAATTGCACTACTATAACTATAGGACATTTAAATTACAATAAGGGCTCCGGAGGGGGCCCATGAAATAAAGTACCTTTTATTTATGTCTGAGACGGGAGAGAGGAGGGGGGCTATAAAAATCCTTGAGATAAATTATAGAGTTAAATTTAACATTTGTCCCATTAAAATCGGTATAAAAATATACCTTTTTTTAAATTATCGCACTTTCTAGAAAATTCTAGATCGGCCTTGCATGGATTGGATATCATTCCTTTTAAATCCACTGATATTTCAATACACATAAAATGAAGTTTATTGCTTCCACATATATATCCATCAACTCACATAAAAGTTTGTTGTTTTTTTTTTTGTTTTTTTTTTTTTGCTGAGTGACGATGGAGTGGGCTTCGGAGGACGAAATCCACATGGCCTGGGATTATACTTCAAGGATTATAAGCTGGTTCCCAACAGCAAATCGCCTCTCTCCACGCCGCTGGGTAACCCAAGGGAACATCATTGGATAATACAGCTTGGCACCAGTGACGTCGCAGGAGTTGCCCGAATGTTTCATTGTATCAAAGCTATAGTGTTGTCTAAATCAATTGATATTGATATCGCTTATAAACAAAAAAAATGAAACGCGGCCCCGCCCCTGAGGGATCATATTGTGATTTCAGTGCCTTACGGTATTTCAATTTGGATAATTGGTGTATGCATAATAAGTTTAATCAAGATCCGTCTATTCATCTAAGAGTATTAAGCCTATTAATTTTTATACAGCCAATTTAAGAAAAAATTAAACGGGGCCCCTGGCCCCAAATGGATGGATATTATGAGTTTAGTTCCCTTCGGTATTTGATTATGGATAATAAAGAGTATGTGCTCTAAGTTTGGTCAAGATCTATCTACTCATGTAGGAGTATTTGTTGTTAATATTATTTATAAAGATCATATTAGAAAAAATCGAACTTAAGGCCCACGGCCCGAAATGAGATGTTATAAAACGTTCATAATCCCTTAAGAGTTCCTTCTGGATCAAGATGGATATATGTGCAAAGTTTGGTCAAGATCCATCAATCCATGTAAAAACCTTTGTGGAACAAACAGACAGACAAACATTCACTTTTATATACATATATATATGATATGATATATATATATATATATATATATTTATATGTATCTATGTATGCGTGTGTTTACGTGTGTTTGTGTGTTTTAAAAGAGAACTTATTTTCTTTTCTTTGCAAAAAAATTCAAAAATCATTAAGGTCAAACTTCAAGCCAAGAAGAAATCGTGAAAAGTAATATTAAATCAATGAAGTGATTTCGAAATGAAAATCGCATTCCGGCTTTAAACTCAATTTTCGGTGGCAAAAATAGGGATCGAAACAAAGAACAGTCTACGGGAAAGCGACGCTTTGCCAGAGAGTCATATGAAGATTGTGGACGAGTCAAAGAAAGACACTCTCAAAAATGTTTCAAACAGAACAAATGTTCAAATAGATCCATTTTAAAATGCTGATACATTAATGCTTTTATCATTTTGATTGCAATACCTATAACAAAGTAAATAAAGCTGCTAAGAATATTTAACTTTAAAAAAAAAATTGTTATGACAGAATGGAGACTAACGTCATCATCTCTTGAAAGGCATACATTTTTAAACCCTAAATTGGGCTAAGGTTAGTTGTTTTGTTTTTTTTAAGAAAAAAAAATTAATTTCTGAGTAAAACTAAATCAAAATTCTATAGCCAAATACTTTTATCATTTCATATTTGTATTAGAGTTTTAAAAATAAATATTTTGGGACAATTTGTGCTTTTCACACCCCTTTTTAAATAAGTTGTGATTTTTTCTTGAATTTTACTCATTAAATGGTTGTTTTTTTTTATATTTAGTTTGCCGGACTTACTTGTGAGTAGTGTCCACATGTTTTATTGCCGACAAAAATACAAGCCCACTTCGGGTCCACATACTTAATCTCAGACGCCCACGACGCAACTGCGCTTTTGGCTAATTTCTCATTGTCTGTTTTTTTAGCTGTGGATAAGCATTCATCAAAACATCACCACTAAGATACACATTTATTACATAAATCAACAATTCGAAAAAGATATATATCTGATTGTAATTAATTGTGAATGATTGAATGACACCAACTAATCTTTGACATTAATCTCTTCATTAACACCTAACACACATGTTCTGATGTAGGTCTGAGACTACTCTCTTAAGACCCCGGCTAGTAAATTGGCTGCCAGCTCAATCTGCTGAGCTGAGCTATACAACATTTTCCTCACCAAGGGTTCTCCAACCGCCTTGGCTTCCCCCCCCCCAGGACATCTAGTGAGGGACATTCGGTCAACAGGTGCGCCAGTGTCTCCAGGACCTGGCTGCAATGTCGGCAGGTGGGATCCCTGTTGTTCTCTAGCCGATTAACATTAACGACTAAATATATCTACAGTAAACGACAAAGTAATAAATGCTCACCTGAAGAAGCGTACAAGTTTTCGCCGTATTCACTATCTTCGCTGTGCTTCCAAATACATTTAGTGACATGACCTTCTGCCACAGACGCCAGAGTGGAATCCCAGACCTAAAAAACACATTTGTCGATAAACCTGGTTGTGTAGTTTTGATTGTTGTAGATATATTAATTAGGCACAAATAAATTGTGTGAATAAAACAATATATGTTCAGGAAATTGTTGGAGCAGAGATTGGAGCGAACTTTTGAGCAGCGGTTAGTAGGGCGGGTTAAGGGTGGACCCTTGGAAAATACTTACCCAGCACCACAAGCTCTCGGTGGTGTTACACGGGATCTTGCCCAGCACCACAAGCTCTCGGTGGTGTTACACGGGATCTTACCCAGCACCACAAGCTCTCGGTGGTGTTACACGGGATCTTACCCAGCACCACAAGCTCTCGGTGGTGTTACACGGGATCTTACCCAGCACCACAAGCTCTCGGTGGTGTTACACGGGATCTTGCCTCTCCGTGGAGTGTCTGACTAGTAAAAGGGGGGGGGGATTCTCCTTCTGAAGCTAAAAGATCCCAGCCAAAACGCATGATTTCCAACGCAACGGAAGTTTAAGCGCTAACATGATTACGTGTTGCCGTTGATAGGTATGAGGTAATGGGTGGCCGCCCAAACCCTTGCCAATGATTAAAAAGACGCTGCCCTGAGAAAGCCGCCCCTAGGCGACCGTTTCGTCCCCGTTACGTCCGGATCAAACCACTCCCCGAACGGTGGGTTGGGGTAACGCAATGCCTCCCTCGGAGAGGAAGTAAAAGCCGTTTTGACCCTTCACAGTCCAGACCGAACCGCTCCCGGGTAGCGGGTTTTGAGGCAACGCAACGTCTCCCCGGAGGGAAACAACTCGTTGGGAACCGATTGCTCGCACAACTCTTAGGAACGGTGGGAGAAAGTTAAGCTCGTGACTACTCCCGGAGTGGAAGCAAAGCCGTCCCGCACCAAGGAAACGTACAGCTCCCCAGACAGTGGGGGTTGCATCGCAACGCCATCTCCGGAGAGGAAGCAAAGCTGTTCCAACCCTACGTCCCGACCGTAAGACTCAATGGGCAAGGGGGGCTGTGATGCAAAACTGTCCTCTCATGAGTGGAAAGAAACCTGCCCAAAAGCCCATTACTCAAGGCCGAGTTGCATGGCCGGAGTCCCCAGGGACTACTAGGCTATGTTTCACGGCCAAAGGGAATAAGAGATTGACTCTTGACCTCCGAGTATTGATTTTTATAAGCAGCGGTTAGTAGATTTTTTTAGGACACACAAGAGAAGAATACTACAACGCTGTAGAACAAAAAAATGGGATGAGCTATAAATAAAAACAGGACCAAACTTATATTGGATACAGTAATTAATATATTTAATTAGAAAAATGGTGGGAAAAAAACATAAAAGCATATAACAATTGCCAATTTTACTTATAAGTGCAATTTTAAAATTTCATAAATTGAAGTTTTAAGAAATTTAAAAAGGGCAAATCTTAAAATCTCTGCAAATAAATTAAGATAGAAATGAGTGAAAAAAAAAAAGAAAGAGTTTTAAAATGTCTAATATAGTATTAAAACCAACCAGGTCGGGGAGGCTTAACTCTGAGCGCAACTTGTTATGGGCAGACAGGAAAGCAGTTATTGCAGACTCAGAGAGAGTTTCTGGCACGATAACAGTATAGCCCGAGCCACACATGGTCAGTATCAGTAACATCCTGGACAACATGTTGTAGCTGTAAACATGATATAATAAAAATTTCATAATTATCAGAATAGAAGTAATAACCTTTTGAATAAATAAATAATGCACAGATTAAAATAATAGTTTTCGTCTTATGCTAATTACCAAATGGACAGCCGTTACTTGCATTGTTGGTCGGTATCTGCATCAACCTAAAATTACTTAAAATTTAATAAAATGTGATTAAGTTTTAATCTGCAAACAACTGCTTACAATCTTTATCGCTAATCATGGCTGTCCCAGTTAAGCTATTGGTTGGGCTATGTACCTATGTTTTATCAAGACGAAATTGCGTTATTTAACTCTTTAACAATGACACGTTGGTTTTACCACCATAATATTTGTACTAGGTGGCTAGGTCGTTATTGCTTTGATACGGTTTGCATTGACGGCTTTTTTTTTTTTTTGAGATCTACCATTTTTTCGGGTTACTTTTACAAATGTAATATAGAAACTCTATTTTCAAATCACATCCACACGAAAGAGCTTCAATTTGTTTGTCGAGGAAAAAAGTTGTTTCCATTTTTTTTTTTTTTTTTTTTTTTTTTTTTTTTTTTTTTTTTTTTTTTTTTTTTTTTTTTTTTTTTTTTTTTTTTTTTTTTTTTTGTAAAATTTTTTTTTTTTTTTTTTTTTTTTTTTTTTTTTTTTTTTTTTTTTGTTTTAAGAATTTAAAACTTATAACTTTTTTAGTTTGGTCCTTGCATTTTGTAAATTAAAATGAAAAATTTTTTTTTTTTTTTTTTTTTTTATATTTTTTTTTTTTTTTTTTTTTTTTTTTTTTTTTTTTTTTTTTTTTTTGTTTTAAGAATTTAAAACTTATAACTTTTTTAGTTTGGTCCTTGCATTTTGTAAATTAAAATGAAAACACGTTGTTAGCGTTTTTTTTCTCATCCTGCCTGATGTGGAGATATGGTCGGTAAAAGTTACTTATACTAAGATCATATATTTTAAAATATGGTTTACTAATTTAAAATCCATTTTTTGGTGTTTATCAGTAGCATTAAAATTGAGTAAATTCCTGTTATTATTATTTTCATTATATCCGCATCAATAGAAAGTTGTTGAATATTTCGTACAATCTAAAAATTGTGGGGCAGGGGGAATGATTAGAAACTGAATTGGGCATTATTTCGATGACACCAAATGCTTAAAAGAAATATTTCAATTTTTTTTTAGACATTGTAAAAATAACTTACCAATTTTTTTTCTCCTCAGTCTTCTTAACGAAAGAGCCCTTGAGATTCCAATTTTGGTAGTACGCACAGGGCCAGTCAGTCGCATTTATATAATTTTTTCAAGATTTAATCAGACAATTAAAAAAAAAAAATAATTATCCAACTGTTTGAGTTTATCTTTGACGTCATTCGTAACGATGGTGTGTATTGTGTTACCAAAAAAAGATTTAACTAAATGCTTAATTTTTGCTGTGTCAGGAATAATTTGAATTAATATATTAATATCTTCGTCCAGACCCCGTCGTCTTGATGAATTATCAAGTCCATGTTGCATAAAAATTAAAACAAAAAATGCACATGATAGTATTTTTGCTGACAGGGTTGATTAAAATTGGGAATTCTGGGGACCGTATGTGTGGCAACCCTGTGACTTGCGACTGTGTCCCTTGCGATCTGTTCACCTGTATTCAGCGACACTCTATCAGCAATGTTGAGGTTGTTTTTTTGTTCTCTTTTCCCCGTGGATGAATGTTCCATTTAGCCAGCGGTTCTTTCTATATCACACCAGCTGTTTGAATGACGAAACAGAAATTATTCCATAAACAAAGAAAATGATATTAAGCTATTCAAAAAAAAAAAAAATTCTAACAAGCTGAGTAAAGTTTACTAAAAAGGATCTTGATACATTTAACCACGATAAATTCATAAATTACTTAAGGGAGAGCATCTAAAAGCTTTGCCTAATCATTTTTCTGACTACACATTCCAAAATACATACGATATTTACCATCATAATCTTACCTTATCTTGCAAGATTGCCAATATAATCTAATCCATGTGTGTGATAAGGAAATTATCTCTAGCGCTCTAAAATTGGACTATAAATATGCTCCTAGTGTAACCAATGATAATTACTTATGTCATTCAAGATTGTATTTCAAAATTCATCGGTAGTTGTGTGTATTGGGGCAAGCAGCTAAGTATCAGTACCCATACGACCATTTATTTTGGACTACACATAACCACGAAGCGCTGAGTGAACACTGTGTTAACTCCAGGCACACTGAAGACCGGCAATCGACATTCCTTACGTAAATGGTAACACACCAGACTGGTTGGAGTGGTCTTTTTATTTGCCAACATAAGATATCATTACACCTAGTAGTAACTTGTTGATGGCTCCAATATACCCCCCTATTCCTCCTGTCTGACCTATACTCCCTATCATGCCTCCCCAACGTTCTCCCCAAGGAGTACCCAGAGGACGGACTACTACTCCTACCCATGATATACCTGTTCATAAAAAAGGCTCCAACCGCCTTCAATTCAAACGTGGTCACCAACTGCACCAGTAAACGACAAAACTATCCTTCCCAAGCGATGGACACTAAACCCCAGCTCCATTGAGATATTGATGAAACTCTTTAAATGCCAGCTCTACATAATTTTAGATAGACCCAACCACAACCCATCGATCACATTCCTGATCGTCATCTTGTGTGGTGATGTGTATTTAAACTCCGGCCCCAACTATAAAGCCTCCACACACCTATGTGGACTGTGCCAAGAGCCAGTCAATTGGAACAGCAAAGGCGTAGCGTGAGACAGATGTGGAATCTGGTTCCACCTGCTTTGTGCCGACGATCGATCCGAGGACTACGGTGAAACGAGTCGACCCTCCTTTGCATGGTCTTGTCCACGCTGCAACTGCATCAACAACGACAGCTTCACATTCCACAGCTATCAACTGAACTGCTCAAACTCCTTCTCTCCCCTCTCATCACCCAATCCAAACGCTGAATCTAAATTAAAGCCTTTCCCATTCTCACCGTATAGAACTTGTACGCCAAAATCCCACTATGGTGGCCAACAACCCTACTAAGCCCAAAGACATCCCACAAGCTTCCAAAAACACAAACAACACCCCCAACCTCCCCCTCTATCCCTGTCCACCCAAAACATTCAAACGCCCGCCTACTAAATATCAACTGTCAAAGCAAAGAATCAAAGAGACAAGAGCACGCAGCCATCATCCAATACACCAAGCCCGACATAATATGTGGAACAGAGTCATGGCTCCGACGCATAAAACCTGGGAAAGAACCAACCCTTGACCACATAAAGTCCTCAGAAGTCTTCCGGGTAGATAACATGTGTATTGTCATGACCGCGCAACAAATGGTGGCGGCGTCTTCTTCTTCATTTACAGATCCCTCTCATCAGTGCAACAACCGCACCTGGTCACAGCCTGCGAAATAGCATGGGCAAAGGTAAAATTAAAATAGCAAATTCTCGACTTCTCCAAGGCCTTCGACACTGCTCCACACAGCTTTCCTCTACATAAGCTCCACCACCACGGCATTACTGGCAACCTTTACACTTGGCTCTCAACATTCCTAACACAATGTACCATGCAAGTAGTGGTGGACGGCGTCCAATCAGGGAAAGCCACCGTAGACTCAGGAGTTCCACAAGGCACAGTGCTGTGCCCTCTTCTCTTCCTCTGTTACATAAACGACCTCCCCGATACTGTAAAGTCTCAAGTGAGGCTGTTTGCAGATGACTGTCTTGTCTATAGAGATATAAACGGCTACGATGACCACAACCACATCCAAACAGATTTGAAATGCCTTATGAATTAGGCGGACAAATGGAGCATGAAATTTAATGAAACCAAATGCTACATAATGACCATCTCAAGAAAAAAACCATCAACTTATATGTACTCTCTAAACGAGACAATTCTCTAACAAGTATTAAATAATCCATACCTTGGAATTCTCTTCTCAAATAACCTAAAATGGTCACCCCATATAAACAAAATTTAAAAAAAAAAGCCTACTACACCCTAGGTTTCATTCGAAGAAATCTGCGCCACTTGCCAACTTCTTGCAAACGAAATCCCTATCTCGCACTCATCCGTCCACTACTATAATATGAGAGGATCATCTGGGACGCACACCTTAAGCAAGACGTGGACAAAGTGGAGCTAATTCAACGTAACGCGGTGCATTTTATCGCTCGAGACTACAAATCCACCACTTCTGGCTTCGTCACTGGCCTCTTAAAAAGATTTGACATCCGCCCCTTAAAGACAGACGAGAGGGACTCCGCCTGATATTCTCATATAAAGTGATCATGGGACTGGTGCCGGCCATCCCAGCTGGCACGTACATCACCCCACAGAAGCTGGGTAGACTGATCAGAGCAAAACGCTCACTGAACACTGACTTCACCACTGACAATCCCATAAATAATTACACCAGAAACAATAGCAAATGCTTCAACGTGCCTCAGTGCAACACAGTGCAGTATAAACCATCTGTCTTCCCACCCACAGTAATAGCATGGAACATCCTGGACAAGTAAAGCTTATCAGTTAATCGAGTTCGTTGATTGACTTTGAGATCACTATTTCCAACTACAAAATGGTTAACGCATGTTATGACAATAATTGCTTGGAACCAACTGGACAATGCCTGTGAACTCGACATCGGTCGAAACTTCAAGGTTGCCCTGGCATTAGCTAGGAGCTGTTAGACTAGCAACATCATTCCCCCAACCATTGCACAGATGCCAGTAATGGATGCAGCAACGAACACTACCAGAACCAGAACCAGAACCAAAATGAAAATAAGAAATACTTTTATTAATTTGGACACAACATTATGATTTTTTCTAAAAAGGGTAAGCAACGTTATTACACCTCAGTGTTACCTATAGGTAATGGTCGAACTTAGACAAAATATTACATAATTTAAAATTGATTGGGAAAAGGAATAATCACAATTGACAAATAGAATGTGTCCTAATAATAAAATTGACACATCCTCTTATTTAAATCTAGTTGTACACACATTTACTTATATGTGCACACACACACAACCACTCACGCTGATTTACATAGACACACACTCACGTCTATGTGCACACACACACAGACACTCAAAATCTCCTAATCCCAAAAGATCACTTTGTCGCCAACTCCTCTAGACACCCACACTAACTTATCTTTTGCAATATTGTTGCAACTTTATGTCGTCTGGGGAAATCTTTCGTCATTTGTAGCAGTAGATAAAATTCAACAGCAGCTAAAAACTGATTTTTTTTCTGTAAAATTTCTTTTACATGTATTTTTTTGTCAGTGTGTAGCAACTGATTCTTCGGGATACTTACAGCTTTTCTCAAACTCATTGGAAGTAAAACCTAAAAGAATAAAAAGGGTACTTAAACCCGAAATACGATACAGTTACAAAGCACCTAGAAAGAGGTATGCAAGTGTTTCCCACAACAAAACCTGCAACCATTTTGAACAACTTAATTAACAGTCCTCCCCACTTAAACAGCAGGAAAAACGTATTTTGATGGTTGGCGGTTGGGGCTGAAAGTTTGATTCTGATAAACTACGTTGCTGCAACAGCGTACTGGCATATGTGCACAAGCTATGGAAACGATGCGGCCGTCCTAACCGCTCCTAGCGTGTGCCAGGGCAGCCTTGAAACTCTCGTTTGATGTCGAGTCCGCGACGGCATTGTGCAGTTGGTTCCAAGAAATTATTGTCATCACATGCGTTAACCATTTTAGTAGTTGGAAATAGTGAACTCAAAGTCAATCAACGAACTCGATTAACTGATAAGCTTTACTTTTTTTTTTTTTTTTTTTTTGAAATTTTAGCAATGGCGCGCCTATTTTTAGACGTTTGTCAAAGAGGGGCGATAGGTCAAATCAACATTTTATTGACATGCCTGAAAAATTAAATGAACTGGAAAACCCCTTCAGAAAATTGTTCTTAAGCTTTTTTTGAAATAAAAAATGCAATGTCTATATTGATTGATTTGTTGTTCTGTCATTTTAAAGATAAGACGCCACTAAAAAAAGGGAAATGTCAGCAATTTATGAATATAAATTGAAAGCAAAAGTTTTGAACTAGAGATCTCATAGCATAAGTGCATAAAAGGGATTGTGAAGAGGGATTGTAAGAGGGATTATTTCTTCATTTTTTTGTGTGTTTTTTTACGTTCCTTGTTCTTATCCAGCTCTTGAACACCATTAGACCCCTTAATGCCCTACTAAAATACAGTGAGACACTTTAACCCCAATGTTACTGGTAACTGGACAGTATAATATATTAATATATAATGTATATCTAAGTAACCTATGTTTATTATTTTTTTATTATCAATGCTTGAGAAACGTTCAGCCCAATGTTCCTTAACTTATTCGCACGACAGGTTGCATACGCCTCACAGGGTATATTCGCCATGCTGTTTGTGTACGCCGAACATGCCTCTCAGGGTAAGCATGCTGCACAGCGTGAGTGCCGGCATAAGGCCACAATTGGCAGTTGCCCAGGGACTCACGTTTCCAATGTGGCCTCATGTTTCTAAGGTCATTAAGTTTTAAATATTTTTTTTAGGAATACTGAAACATCATTAAGCGGATTACTTCTCTTTCGGGGCTCGATTAAAGGGCCTTGCATATAGAGACCGACCGAAAGTGATTTTCCGATTTCGGCCGAAGCCGAAAATAGGCCGAAAGTTTAAAATTACTTTCGGCCGAAACCGAAAAAAGGCCTAAAAATTAAAAATGACTTTCGGCCGAAACCGAAGCCGAAACCGAAAATGAAATATTAAGATATTTTGAAATTCGTTTCCGCATACATCGAAAATGATGTGGAAAAGTATAAATATTTACATTCTTTTTATAAAAAATAAGATAATCGTAAATAAACATCTAATGTAGGGGTCTCAAACTCGCGGCCCGTGAGCCACTTGTGACCCGCAAGACGATATTTTGCGGCCCGCTACATGACAGAAAAATTTAGTGTAAATGCGCCGGCCCGTTTCCCCCATTCTCATATCTATAACGTGACTCTCCGCGACGGTTTTAGTCGAATCTCATCGGCTAGTCTCATTCTGATTTTTTTTAAAAACTTTCTAACTATTTTTGTATGCCAGGTCTCTGGCAACAGTGAGTAGTTCTTAAGAACCCTTAATGATTTTATTGTTATTTAGAAAGGTTGAGAAGATTGTAACAGTTGTAATCGCTTTTTTGTGGATTGCTTGATGCGGCCCACTCTCATTCAGACACCACCTCCTGCGCCCCCCCCCCACCATGATTTGAGTTTGAGACCCTTGATCTAATGAATACTTTGGATTTTACCTTTAAAAGTAATTTAAATTGCTTTATCATTTTTTAAAAATTAGTATGGTAGGAGAAAATTTGGCAAAAATTGGGTGAGTGGGGGAGGAGGGGAAATTAATGAAAACTATTTTTTTTTTTTAAACAGGGTCTCTAAAAAATGTGGTTCTATAAGATCGCTTAATTTGTTTCTAAAGATCGTTTAGTTGGTTGTTATTGATCGGTTAGTTTGTTCTTAAAGATCGGTTAGTTTGTTCATAAAGATCGCTTAGTTTGTTGTTAAAGATCGTTTAGTTTGCTGTTAAAGATCGTTTAGTTTGTTGTTAAAGATTGTTTAGTTTGTTGTTAAAGATCGTTTAGTTTGTTGTTAAAGATCGTTTAGTTTGTTCTTAAAGATCCCTTAGTTTGTTGTTAAAGATCATCCAGTTTTTTTTAATGATCGCTTAGTTTGTTGTTAAAGTTGTTCTTAAAGATTGCTTAGTTTTTTTGTTAAAGATCGCTTAGTTTGTTGTTAAAGATCGTTCAGTTTGTTGTTCAAGATCGTTTAGTTTGTTGATAAAGATCGGTTAGTTTGTTCTTAAAGATCGCTTAGTTTGTTGTTAAAGATCATCCAGTTTTTGTTAATGATCGCTTTAATTTTTTTTTTAAGATCGGTTAGTTTGTTCATAAAGATCGCTTAGTTTGTTGTTAAAGATCATCCAGTTTTTGTTAATGATCGCTTTATTTTTTTTTTTTAAGATCGGTTAGTTTGTTCATAAAGATCGCTTAGTTTGTTGTTAAAGATCGTTTAGTTTGTTGTTAAAGATATTTAGTTTGTTCTTAAAGATCCCTTAGTTTGTTGTTAAAGATCATCCAGTTTTTGTTAATGATCGCTTAGTTTGTTGTTAAAGTTGTTCTTAAAGATTGCTTAGTTTTTTGTTAAAGATCGCTTAGTTTGTTGTTAAAGATCGTTCAGTTTGTTGTTCAAGATCGTTTAGTTTGTTGATAAAGATCGGTTAGTTTGTTCTTAAAGATCGCTTAGTTTGTTGTTAAAGATCATCCAGTTTTTGTTAATGATCGCTTTATTTTTTTTTTTAAGATCGGTTAGTTTGTTCATAAAGATCGCTTAGTTTGTTGTTAAAGATCGCTTAGTTTGTTTTTAAATATCGCTTAGTTTGTTGTAAAGATCGCTTAGTTTTTTCATAAAGATCGCTTAGTTTGTTCTTAAAGATAATTGATTTTGTTCCTTAAGATCGATTAGTTTGTTCTTAAAGATCTTTTAGTTTGTTCCTAAAGAACATTTAGTTTTCTGTTAAGGATAGCTTAGTTTATTCTTATTAATCATTTAGTTTACTATTAAAATCATTTGTTTTGTTCTTAAAGATAATTTAGTTCGGTCTTAAAAATCGTTTAGTTTGTTCTTTAATATCGTTCAGTTTGTTATTAAAGATTGCTTAGTTTGTTTTAAAAATCGTTTAGTTTGTTCTTAAATGTCCCTTAAAGATTGTTGTTAAATATCGTTTAGTTTGTTCTCAAAGATCGCTTAATTTGTTCTTAAATGTCGCTTAGTGTGTTGTTAAATATCACTTTCGCTGAGTATTAAATGACCGAAAACCTGAGTCACTTTCAGCCGGATGGCCGAAAGTCTAAGTCAATTTTGGCCGAAACCGACGAAAAAACGAAAGTTAACTTCTCTCCTTCGGCCGAAACCGAAATTAAGCCGAAACTTAACTTTTCAGTTTCGGCCGAAACCGAAACTTGTCCGAAAGTGATAAAATGGCCACTTTCGGAGCCGAAACCGAAGCCGAATTTTGGTCGGCTTCTACTTGCATATATTACACATTACAAAATTTAGTTATTTTACCCACCCTCTAAGAGAGTAGGTGAAATATACTCAAATACTTTTATAAAAGGCGCCATTTTGTAAATTAATTAGTAAGTTATCAGAGGAATGTTACCGTAGTTTGAATCTCAAAATAAATCTTTGAAATCTACAGAATGTTTGAGAAATATAGTCCTGTTTCAACTCCCTTTAGAAAAATCATGTTGATAAATACATTTTAATGTATGATTCCTTTTCAAATAATCATAGCCTAAACCGTATCTTTAATGAATATGCGAAAGAAAGGATTCGTGAAGCCATTGGACAGTATGATGACCTCCTGGTGACTGTAAGAAGGCGCAAACTGAAATGGTATGGCCACGTAATAAGAAAACAAGGGTTCGTCAAAGTAATCATGCAGGGCACCACAAGAGGAAGGACAAGAAGAAGAAGAAGACAGAGAAAAAGATGGGAAGATAACATTAAAGAGTGGACCAGACTAAAACTAGTCTATGCAGTGCGAAGTGCAGAAAACAGAGAGGAATGGAGAAGGATAGTTTTCATGTCATCTGTGGCGCCCCAACGGTCCAGGAACTAAGAAACATGATGATGATGAGCCTAAACTCTATCATCAGACTCAATTCGGTATAATCAAATTACACGATTTTACATAATTGCCGTACCTTTTGCCTGTGTGGTTTTTAAATTTTACTTCTAGTCACTTCCTTTTCGTTCTTCTGGACCCTGATTTTGGCAGGACTCATATTCTTTTCTTCCATTTTTTGTTAGGATACATGTATATCAATATTACTTTAATTTAAACCTTATGAATGTGTTGTTGCTTTTGTGTTGTTGTTATTGGTTTTTACTGATGAAGACATTTTCCGATATGTTCACATTCGTATTCCGTGTGATGATTATTAAAGCTGAACGTATAAATTGCTTTATTAACACAAATTGTAGTTATTTATTTAATTAATCTATTGAAATGAATCAATAGTTCAATAATTGCGTGATAAATTCACATCATAGAGAGTGTAACCCTTTCTCCAGCCTTTTGCTTTAACCTGCCTTTAACATGCCTTGAAAAGGAAAGAAAGCTGTTGCTATCTGAGTGGCCTGCTTTGTATTGACTTGTGAAACCTAACACCTCTACATTCATTTCTTTCCCGCACAATACTGAAAATCGTGACTCAGTTGAAGATAAGAGACATACCAATTTTAAAATTTTTTTTTTACAAATTGAAACTTTAACAATTGGTTGGTGTCCAGGACACAAAAATCATTAAGCTGCTCAGTATATTTTCTCGAAACATTATCCGATGTATTCGAATTCATGTAACACCCATACATAATTTAGCATGTTTGAGAATAATTATGCTACGTAGGCCGAAATATAACATTACAGTTAAATGGTAATTGGTGTCTGTGCGCCTGTCAGCAGGGTGCAGTATGCACATACACAATATGTTGCTAAAAGGTACGCTGCAGTAGTCGATCTTTTCGAATCTTGGCAGAAGTCTGACCCTTTGTCTATCGGTATGGCTGAGTGGTGTGGCTATGCGTCTGTCGGTACGGTGCGAGAGGTCTGTTTCTTGGTCTGTCGATAGATGGGTCCTGAACGCATCCATCTCCATATTTCTCTTACGATCACGTTTAAAAAAATTTAGTTCAATGTGTAATAAATTAGTAATGGCGGGATAGTATTATTTAATAATAGTCAAAAGCAGTTTAAGGTTCCTCCGCCCCCCCCCCTTTTATTTTCACTCATTTCACTTTACAAATTATAAAGTTGATTTCATTGCTCTAAGAGATTATGTGTAAAAATTAAATGAAAATGCTATTAAATTGTTTAAAGGTTTTTTCTTTCTTTTTTTTTTTTTTCGCTCTATCTTTTATTTTTCATCGATATTTCATCAATAATAATTGATTCAAACAGTGAATGAGTTAATTATAATACGTTAATTCCCTCTTTCTTAAGCGAGACAAATTTAATTTTTTGTTAAAGAGATTATGTGTAAAAATTAAATGGAAATGCTATTAAATTGTTTAAAGGTTTTTTCTTTCTTTTTTTTTTTTTTCGCTCTATCATTTATATTTCATCGATATTTCATCAATAATAATTGATTCAAACAGTGAATGAGTTAATTATAATACGTTCATTCCCTCTTTCTTCAGCGAGACAAATTTAATTTTTTGTTATCACGTGTATTTTTGTTTAGATTTATTGATTTAATGATATTAAGTAGATAGAAATGGAAAGACTATCATCTTATCTATGTCGGATGTAGATCGTGATGATTATTAATATTTTTATTTTTTTTAAATCGATACAAACTATGAAACTGTATCTTTTCATATCATTTAGACATTAAGTGGTTCTCAAATTACCTAATGGCGCAACCCTTTAATACAGTTCCTCATGTTGTGGTGATCCCCCAGCCATAAAAGTATGTTCTTTGCTACTTCATTAAATATGTGTTTTCCGATGGTCCAAAGCGACCCCTGTGTACGGGTCGTTCGACCCTCAAATTGGCTCGCGACCCACATGTTGAGAAAAGCCGCTATAGGCTTAGTTGAGCCGCTCTTTCGTTCATGTCACTAGTCCATAAGTCATTTTTAAAAAAAAAATTATTTATCACCATGCATAATACGATAAACAGATGATTTTTTTTTTTTAATCTTAGCTTAACTTTTTTTTTTTAAATCGGTTTTTAATTTACACCAAAAAAAAAGAAATTATAAAAAGGCTTGGATTTAAAAAAATTTAATACACTAGTACAAAAGTCATTTTTAAAAAAAAAATTATTTATCACCATGCATAATACGATAAACAGATGATTTTTTTTTTTTTAATCTTAGCTTAACTTTTTTTTTTTACATCGGTTTCTAATTTACACCAAAAAAAAAGAAATTATCAAGAGGCTTGGATTTCAAAAAATTTAATTATTAAATCTTTGTAGAGTAATTATAATTTAGATCAAGGGGGAAAACATCATCGAAAAAAAAAGATTTTTGAGAATGATTATAATAAAATACAAATATACCTGTCCTTGCTTGATGACTAGTTTAAGAGAAATGCATTTATCAACATAAAAGTTTTTAAAAAATTTAAAAAAAGTTATGATAATGCCCACCAACTACATTGCAGCGTCTTAAGATCAAAGCCGTCAAGGTGAATCTTCTTCCTCAAAGTAAAGAATAAAAAAAGATTTGTTTCAACCTTTGTCAAACTTTAGCAGCGCGTTTCCCCACCTGCTAGAAAAAAAAAAACAAATGATATATTTTACATTCAAGACGGACGTATAGAAATATATGTATGATGACAGGACTGGTCAATCATTTTCAGCGTTAGGCGTAGTCAATCATTTGTCGCGTTAGGAATAGTCAATCATTTTTAACGTCGGGAAAACTCGGGCATTTAAAGCTTCAGCCTAGGAATAGTCAATCTTTTTCAGTATAAGGAATAGTCCATCATTTCCAGTGTCAGGAATGGTCAATAAGTTTAAGCGTCGAAAATAGTCAAACATTCTGAGCGTGTTTACTGCGGTGGTGAAGGGTTCTGAAATTTGGAGCCACCAGAAGTTCACGGTAAGTGACACAAAGAATAATAAAGAATTTCGGAAAGGAATTTTTTTCCCATCTCAAATAGGCAACGACGAACGGTTAAAGCCAGTCATGGAATGTGCTTCATCAACTGCAATAGCATGCTTTTTTTTTGGATTTTTTTTTCATTAACTGACAAAAGTGCTCTTATATATGCAAAATACAATTTTCGTTGTCTTAATTTTAAAAAAAAATCATCCTTTGCAAAAAAAAAAAAAAAATTACACTAGCAGCGATTGGCAAAGATTCATTTTTCTTGAAAGTAGATTTACCCAGTAGAAATGCAAACTCATTTGATTTTGCTATGCTATAAAACTAATCTCAATTTTCTCAGCCTGGTGTCTTTGAAGGTAGAAGCTTTATGAAATCTGGAAGGATGGATTACTTCACCGAGTTTTAGTAGCTTGCACCATTTCTCAATTCACAACACAATTTTTTAAAAAATCATATGAAGCACGAAAGCCAGCTATTTTATTTAATTAAAATCATAAAAACTCCGTGCTTGTTCTTCCTCAAAGTAAAGTCTGCAGCATATTTTAAAAGAGCATTTCATACTACAAGCCGTAGCGTTTTTCAGCTCTGTATTAAAACGTTATCGAAGACCAAGTCAATTATAATGTGTCTTTAGCTCATGGTGCTTACCTGACTTTAATTTATTGCTCATAAACGTTGGTACATCTTTTCGAGAAATCGACCCCCAACGGGTCTTTTTTTTCTTTTTCTCTTCTTTGTGTGGTCATAAAAATATATAATCTGTCACCTATAATAAAATCATATTTAGGGCCAAAACTTTATTTGTAAAAAAAAAAGATCAATTAGAAAACGGCTCAATGTAATCTCAAACGCTACCTTTGATAGTCTCAGTGCCTCATAAAATTTCCTAAGCCTTTTAGCACCCCCAGGACTACACCCCCCCCCCACACACACACACACATTTCCGCTGGGGGCGGCAAAACTCACTTTCAGAACCACTGGCATAACCCATCTGCCACCAATACATTCGATAATAGGCTAAATAAAAAAGAGTTCAATTTACTTAGTTATTTGGAGATAAAAATGGAAATAATTATGTAAGAGACAATCGTCATCAATATTGCGGGACTGCATACGTACGTTTTTATTAGCTATAACAATTGTAAACATTGCCGCAAGTAAACTGCGACAGGATATAACAAATAACAATAAAATTGCACTAAATTCCTTGGTTTTCATTAATATATTATTAACACAATCCTGATTATAGGTTTTTTTAACGTTGTGCGTTGTATAACCTAGCCGCAAAATATTGGATGGAAACCATGAGAACGTATAACCAACATTATAAAACAATTAAGGAAAGTTTAAACTCTTGACTAAGGAAATACATTAAGACACATTGGCTCAAAACCAGCGGCGATACATAGCTTCGCAGTGTATACTAAATAAACGCCTGCTGAGGAAGAATTTCTAATTCCGAAAACCGACATCGCCAGTTAAACCATTACCAAAAGAAACAGCCAGTGAGAAGGAGGCGATAGAGACTGTGAAAGAGTGAGAGAGATACAGAAAGTGAAAGAGGGGGCGAGGGAGAGAGAGAGAGAGAGAGGGGGTGGGGCAGTAACGATACAGAGAACGTTGATAAGGTTTCAATATGCATTTACCAAACAGCAAGAGAAATCAACCCATGTTTGGGTTTTCTCTTCCTTCACCGACAATTTTAAGCCAATGTTGTCCCCTCCCTTCAGCTCACAGCAACACGTGATTGTCTGTTTCCCCAACAACGTACACACTTCAATCTCACGCTGCTGATAATGTAAAACGGAGATGGAACTTTTTTCTGCAAGCTTCGCGGTGATGCTCATTAAGTACAAGCCGCTCAAAGGAACGGCGAATTTTCCAGATTTTGGATCAAAGTGATTCCCATAATTTCCATTGACTATTTCAAAGTTTTGCAATTCATGTCGCCCGTCCGTATGATTCAATTTCTTAAATGCGTAGAATCCTACATTCGGTAGACAGCATTTTGACTCTGTTGAAAAAAAATTAAAAATTAACAAAATTAAATCAGTTTTAGTGAGGTCATTTAAAGACTTTATCAAAACTAATATTTATATGATGGCGCTTACAAGAAAACGATGAGTTTTGTA
Source organism: Lymnaea stagnalis (assembly GCA_964033795.1). NCBI lineage: Eukaryota > Metazoa > Mollusca > Gastropoda > Lymnaeidae > Lymnaea > Lymnaea stagnalis. The sequence goes on from CAXITT010000269.1 coordinate 677,704, forward strand.
TTAAAATAGAGTATCAAATATAGGAAAATCCACCAACTCATGTATATGATCCACGTGCAACAAAATGTACCGTACTGAATTGACAATACGAACAATATTACATTTTAGTTACTTGTTTTGTTGTTTTTTTCATTATAAAAAGCAAATATACTAACTATGCCCGCGTTAATGAACCACGTGCAAGTAAAGCACACCGTGGAATACCCTCAGAGCCATTCGTAGGCATAGGCAAACTAGACGACGAGCGCCTAGAGCTCCAATGTTAAGGGAGCCTCGTAGGGCGCTTTTTTTTCTTAGCCTACAACTTGCAAGTCCATATAGTATAGAAGTACACATTTTCTCTGGTCGCGGAGTTATCTATATGGTTAGTGTTTACACGCGAGCAAAGAGGAAACAGTGACGAGGGCAGAGTGGAGGTGCCGCAGTGGTGCGTGGGGTCTCTTTTGCAAGTTAACAATTCTGTTTTCTCCTCAGTTCCGGGGGGGGGGGGGGGTCCGCCCCCGGCCCCACCCCAACGGTACCTCCTTACCCTTTATGCGACGGGCCCCCTAAAATGCAAGTTACCAATTCTGTTTTCTCCTCAGTTCCGGGGGGGGGGGGGTCCGCCCCCGGACCCACCCTAACGGTACCTACTTACGCTTTATGCGTAGGGCCCCCTAAATCGCAAGAACGTCTATGATACCATGTGTTACATACTGCCTTCTATAGTGAGAAATTAATCTCCTAATTTAAATTTATGGCTCGTTCAAACAGTGCCTAGCAAAGGACGATAAACTAATAGAGAAATACAATAACAAAAAAATACGACACCCAAAACAGTACCAATTACAATTAATAAGATTTAATTTAGTAATAATACAATAACAAAACCAAAGAAATATAATTACAAATCAACAACTTACAGAGTATCTGAAAATCTTGTACCGGTACACAATTAGTACAATGTGCCAATTAATAATGATGAATGAAGAATGCGAATACACACATATAAGTACACAAAAAATAATACACGCCTCGTGAAGTTAAAAATATCTATCAATATCCGTCCTTCTCTGTGCCTGTCACTCCCTTATATATGTGGGTCTACCAACGCGTCTAGAAACGCCCTTACTGTTCGAAAACAATCGAGAACCATCGACAAGATACTAGTAGACATACTACCCAAGTTTAATTGGAAGTCGTTAGTAAACAAGATACATCAAAGAGATTTAACCATGCCCACAAAAAAAGTGACTGTCTGCTAGGAGTCTAATGCGAGGTCAAAGAAAGTTTACGCACGGGAAAAGTGTGCTACATAACACCATGGTAAGGGTAATGTAAGCATTCGAAGCTGCACCGCGTGGATCCGAAATGTGTTGCTATTGTTTAACTAAACACAATATAGGGGTGTTTTCGGAGGGTATTCACCGTAAAACAACCTTTCCTTCTTCGTTCCCAAGAGTGTATTTCAGGTGTGTTAAATCGGGTGAATTCGGTGGGTATGGTAATTCAGTACCACGTTAAATTAAACGCCCAGGAAAGTTGTCCCAGCTATTCGGAATGTGGACGCTATTCGCGAGAACTGGCACTGCAGTTGGTCACCCTGCTCTGTCGATAACACTGTCTGTTTGCGTACAGAACCCTTTCAAATGCTGAAAAAAAAAAAAAAAGAACCTGTCGGATCACAATGCTTCAATGCCCTTTGACAGTTCTTGTGTGTCAGTGGGGGCATTTCTTGCCTCAGTGAAATGGTGGTACATAACAAATCGTGTGCTGAACGGGGCTTTATTCCCGTACCAGGTAGCTTCTTACCAATCTCAGGTTATTAGTGTCAGCAAATGAGCAGACATCATAAGCAACTATATTTATAATAATACAAAAATAAGTTTTTCTTTAAAAAAATTTTTTCGAACATTACTTGTTTTATTTGGAAGTTTTGCGTTACCATTAGTTTAAAATTGCGGCACCATTTGTTTATAGTTGCGGTATCATAAGTTTATAGTTATGGCACTATTAGTTTATAGTTGCGTACAATTACTTAAATAGTTGCGGCACCATTAGTTTATCGTTACTGGACCATTAGTTTATAGTTACGGTACCATTAGTTTATCGTTACTGGACCATTAGTTTATCGTTACTGGACCAGTAGTTTATAGTTACGTTACCATTAGTTTATCATTACTGTACCATTAGTTTATCGTTACTGGACCATTAGTTTATCGTTACTGGACCATTAGTTTATAGTTACGGTACCATTAGTTTATCGTTACGGTACCATTAGTTTATCGTTACTGGACAATTAGTTTATAGTTACGGTACCATTAGTTTATAGTTACGGTACCATTAGTTTATCGTTACTGGACCATTAGTTTATCATTACTGGACCATTAGTTTATAGTTACGGTACCATTAGTTTATCGTTACTGGACAATTAGTTTATAGTTACGGTACCATTAGTTTATAGTTACGGTACCATTAGTTTATCGTTACTGGACCATTAGTTTATAGTTACGGTACCATTAGTTTATCGTTACTGGACCATTAGTTTATCATTACTGGACCATTAGTTTATAGTTACGGTACCATTAGTTTATCATTACTGGACCATTAGTTTATAGTTACGGTACCATTAGTTTATCGTTACAGGGCCATTAGTTTATAGTTATGGTACCATTAGTTTATCGTTACGGTACCATTAGTTTATCGTTAGGGTACCATAAGTTTATAGTTGCGGAACCATTAGTTTATCATTGCGGTACCATTGGTTTATCGTTGCGGCAGCAATGGTGTATCATTAAGGCACCACTGTTTATCATTTAGGGGCCTTTGATGTATCCTTGCTGCACCCTAGGGAGCTATGGCATCCTGATTGAAAACCACTGATATGAAAAATGCCTGAAGTTAACTTACTTATCACTGTAACTTGATTAGATAAGTCCAAGGCTTGCCTTGTCACAGCATCTACCTTTACATGCTGGAACCAAAGATCATTTTATTAGCTTATGTGTTAAGGAACATTTGAATTGGTATAGATCAAATTTGAAATGTTTGAAATAACATAAATATATACTGAGATTTTTATCATGAGAGACGTTTTGATATATAAGTTAATTACTGTTTACTTATATCATAAATCAGTCCTTAGCTACTGGTATTGTTCCATCATCTTTTAAAGAGGCGATCGTCACTCCACTATTAAAGAAATCAAATCTTGACCCAAATATGATGGAAAATTACCGCCCCATCTCAAATCTACCATTTATTTCTAAAATCTTAGAAAAAGTCGTTCTCCGCCAACTCCTGGATCACCTCACTCAGTTTGACTTGTTTGAACCATTCCAATCAGCATACAGGGTGCATCACTCTACTGAGACAGCTCTGTTGCGCGTCGTAAACGACCTTCTGTCGTCTTCTGATGAGGGCCGGGTATCGATTTTGTCTTTACTCGATTTATCGGCAGCTTTCGATACGCTCAACCACGGCATACTGCTCCAGCGTCTGCAACAAACGTTCGGTCTCACTGATACCGTCCTGTGTTGGTTCCGATCGTATCTGACTAATCGGGTCCAGTCGGTTATTTCAAACGGCTTGACCTCGAAGAAATCTAATCT
>CAXITT010000269.1:699237-716572 GCA_964033795.1 Lymnaea stagnalis
AAATGAGGCTATAGTTTTAAATAAAATAAGCTGCTCATAACTACCAAATGGATCATAGTTGTAAATTATGTAACTGGAGTGAAGTCAGAGTGCAGAGACAAATACAATCTGAAGACACACAATCACATATCTAACACACAATCATTACAACAAAAATATTCTTATTATTTTAATTTAAAAAAAAAAAAACTCAATCTTTTTTGAAAATCGAAAGAGACCCCGGGGGCATATTGACAGGCGACTCCTTAGAGGTCGCAACGAACAGGTCCAGAAGCACTTATATTTCCAACTGCAAAAGTCTAGATTTAAAAAAAAAACAAAAAAAAAGCCATGCCATTTGCTTTTTTTGTTCTCAATATTTAAAATAAAGGGCGTTGGCCTGCCTTCTAAGTTTTCGCAGACTTTGAGTGTCTTATCATAATCCTTTGTTAAATACTCGCCTGGGGGGGGGGGGTTCAAATTTGTCCCAGTTTGAAAAGGTTAAGAAATGCAAGAGATAAGCCTATTTACTTATTAAGATTGGGCACCACGTCCATAAAAGCTGAAGATATAATAAGATTAAGCGCCACCTATCTTTATTTATTTTTTTTCTGAGAACTGAAGTATTGAGCCGTGCGGAGAAACGCTTCGCGCCTACTTAAACAGGACCATTGGTACCTTTACTGAACCATAAGCCAACCACTATTTAGACTCCACGGGACGCCATCAAAATGCCTGGGCATTTTTCTGTGGCATTTCACCTAGACGGAAAGTTATCCCCCTTGACTAAACAGGGTAACAGATGATACATTATAGTCGCAAACGTTGACCAAATGTTCCTTTTTTATTTCAATGCCATACGGTTTACGGGACTCCAACCGACGGGTTCGAAATTAGAATTTTCCCGTTATTTTTAGATGCGTTGCAACCGTGGGGCTGATGCTTTTCTGGTGTAGTAGTTTGCTGGGATCCAGTTTACAAGTGACTCAGTTTTGAGCGTTCGCCACCCAGCATATATATATATATATTTATCATCAGTGGTGCTACAGCTCATGTGGTGTAATGGCCCGCTCCACCACTTACTTCCATTCGGATCCATCGATGACATTCCCCCTCCATGCACGAACCCCCAACTGGTGTAAATCCTTCTCTACATCGTCTACTCATCTCAGTTGTGGGCGACCGGTGAGCCGTCTGTCTAATTTTTTTATATATATATAAAAATATGTATATCTATAAGGGACCATACGGCGCACTATAAATAATTTTATACTAGCTGATAATACCCGGCTTTGCTGATATTACTTGACTCCAATAGAGTAGCGCGCTCCTCATGTGCAACCTACAGGAACTATGTGCTATCTTTTGATACGATTGGTCTTTTAATCTTGTTCAGTAACATTAATAATTGTACATTAGGAGTTAATGGGGAGAAATCACAGTAAAAAGTGTAATATTTATCATGAACTGTGGTAATATCGAAAAGACCATGCTAACGTGTCCTCCAAGGGGCGCTATTTATATTACTTTCATTACACACAGTTTCAATGCAGCACGCTCGGTCGTCTAATGTGAGTGGGTTAAGCATATATAATAATAGCGTATATCTATCTATTTATATAATTCGCCAGCAAAGGTCAAACACCACCACGTAGGCTACATATAGAAACGCCAGGGTGTGGTTCAGTAATGAGTTCACTAGCGCGCAAAATATAACTCCCGATAATTACGCTATCTTTTCGGAAATTATGTATTGTGTACAACATATATTTAAAAAAAAAAAAAAGTGATTTGGACAGGAGAATATTAATGCAGTCCGGGGGCGTGAAATAACGAGTGTGCATTGACGTATCATGGGGGGAAGGGGTGTAGCAAACATTGGGAATCATAAATGTGCGTTACTCGAGTTCATGTTTTGTCAAGTAACTTTACTAGATGGGGAAGTTCACGCCGCCAATGTTTGGCGGGCACTATCTAGTAATTGTTTAATAAAGCTGCCGACACTCACGTCACGTACAATGCAAACGCTTAAACCTATACAAGCCTTTGTATCATCCATACCCTTATTCTCCGTAATACCATCTATTTAACTTTATCCATTTGTCACATAGGGAGTGTTTTATTTTGAAACGTATCATTTACATTATGATATGTCAGCTGATGTCAAGACTGTCACCGTAGTCGTAATGACAGTTAGGAATACGTTTCTGTAACATTTCATTACATTCTATATTAATATTTTAGATAATGCTAACATGTCCAAAAAAAGTATATACGGATCGAAAACTTACCTAATTTTTGTTGGATAAATGTGAGTAATGTAATTATTATTTAAATATAGAAATACGGGGGATGATACATACTCTCTCAATGATGAGTATCTTTTAGTTTTTCTTAGTTATTGCCGAGTTGGGAAAATTTGCTTCTCAATCGGGACAAATTCGGTTTTACACAAATATATTAACATTTGTATAGCTAATGTAAGCATAATTAAAAAATTTCCCAAAATAAGATAGGTTATCCAATTTTAATTGTATTAAATGGTATTTCCCCAGTTATTCCAGTAAGCAGTTGCCTATGTATATGGGCTTAGTTATATAATGTAATCATGAGTCTATATGCGCTTATTTAGACAGTTTCATGGAGAATAAATACAAAATTCTATTGAATGCTACATTTCATTGAAAAAAAATTACATTTATGTTGTAACAAGAACAACAACATTACAAAAAAAACCCACCTAAAACGGTGGAAGAGACACTGATTACGGTTGCTTATGGCTGACGGAACGTAAAGCAGATCTAAGCTAAACATTTAAATAAAAATGCCTTCAAAGTATTGCTACTGGACATGTCACAATTATTTCAGTGTCAGGATTAACTTGGTTACGTAAATCAACATTTACAACAATTGGGCTCGTCAAGCAAAGTACAAATTTCAATTTGGGTTGTTTTTTTTTTGTTTTTTTCTTTTAATGGAAATATTTAGAGTCAGCACCTAATAAGTAGGAGAGTAAATGGAAACGAATTTATGTTTCTTCTTTTCAACGAAATGTAATTTCAAAATTCACATCTAATTTTTGGTTAAAATATTAAACTAACAGCTTATCTCTAAATTCAATTTTATTCTATAGTAGTTTTGGTTGATTTATATAACATGGACAATTTTACTTTTCCTTCGTCACAACTACGTTATTTTTTAAATTTTTTAATTTTTTTTTTGGGGGGGGGGGGGCTGGGGGAGGGGTTTAGTTTATCAACCTTGGTCGAGAAATGATAATTCACTAATCATGCATTTCACAGCGTCCAGAGGTCAATGAAAATAAATAATCGACGCAACGTACTCTTGCAACGAACGAGCAAAGCCGTCTTAAGCGCAGCGCAGAGGAAAGAAATTCACTTCTCTTCATTAACAAAATCCCAGTTGATCGTTCATGACCGACTTTGAAGCAGCCCCAAAAAAATCAACATTTGCATATCTCATAATAAGGATGAAAAAATAATTTTGGCCTTGTGGGTCAACGTCAGGGGCAAAAAAATAAATTGACCTACCCTACTATGATTTTATATAACTATGGGAACATTTCAGCTATGTAGCCACAGTAGTTTATGAGCCTATAGCCGTCAAACATGCACACAAAAAAACAACATACAATCCCACGTTAGAAAAAACGGGTGAAGGGAATGATTGCCACTCTAGGCGCATATCATTTAATCTTGGTAATAAGCCCATATTGCAACCGTACTTGTATTTATAAGCCTATAGCCTAGATAAGGTCCGCAAAAACCCATTGTGGTTCCCGACCATATACAATAATCCACGAATGAGACGGTGAGATCAAATTATATCCCCACTCCACTCCTAAAAAAAAAAAAATTTAAAAAATACAACTACAAATAAATAAACAATCTTTTACAAGCTCTTTTATTAGACACATTTCTAAATTTTGACCCACTTCCTGAAGTCTATAATTTGTGCAGTCGATGTGTTCAGTTGCCGAAGCCCGGATGACAATAGAAAAACTAAATGATTAGTAGGTCACCAGTTATACCCACTGATTTTTGAATGACCTCTGTCGATGTAATCGTGTATCTACATTTCGAATCAGTTCAAGAAATCTGTTTGAGCTGAAATTGTGTTCCGTTACTTAGCCTCAAGTACAATACAAACTTCTATGATATATGTATTGTCTCTTGGGTGACCTCTACCAATATAATACAATATTTAAATGTTGACATACCTCCTGATCTCCAATTGTCCTCAAGCTTTGTAAAGTTTCACTAAATAGTTTAGAATAAACAAAGATAAAAATACTTTTTTTTTTTTAAATGCATGTGCAAAAAAAAAAAATATACTAATAAGAATTAAAAAAAATTTTTCTTTCAAAACTTCATACTTGGTACAGTCATATGACATAGTATCGTTTTTTAGTTTTTGTGTTTTGAAATGTCGCATTTTAATTTTACTCAAGTTTTGTAAAGTTTCACTAAATAGTTTAGAAAAAACAAAGATAAAAATACTTTTTTTTTTTTAAATGCATGTGCAAAAAAAAAAATATACTAATAAGAATTAAAAAAAATATTTCTTTCAAAACTTCATACTTGGTACAGTCATATGACATAGTATCGTTTTTTAGTTTGTGTGTTTTGAAATGTCGCATTTTAATTTTGACCCACCTCCCGATCTCCAGTTAAGCTGAAACCAGTAGCGTCGAGTTCATGGCCGCCACATGCTTCACTTTAGACATGTGACTGCAACAGCTCTGACGTTTTGGGGGACATTTATTGTATACGTTTTCGTACATTTTTGGAAACATGTTTTTTTTTAAAAGAAGATTTTGCATATTATCCTCTATTCTATTATTATAATCATAATTACTACTCTTATTGTCACCATCTCCCTAGTAATATTACTATTATTATCATTATTAAAAAGGGCAACCTTGCTATACCTCGCCCATCCATGAAACGTAAATTTGGATACAACGCTGCGGCAGTGTCTATGCATGGCTCTTTAAATTACTTATTTTCATTTGCATACGATTTCTTTTTCAGAAAAAGACGTACTTGTAAAAAAGGTGTATACGAAATTAAATATTTAATTCATCCCCCTCATATAACATAAACTTGGATATAACGCTGCGGTAGTGGTGACACATGACTACTCTTTAAAATACTTATTTTCATTTGCATATGATTTATTTTTTCAAAAAAAAAAGACTTACTTATAAAACAAAACAAAAGTGCATACGAAATATTTAACTTCATTTTGAGGATGAGATCGCTTTATAATTTCCCCATGGTACCACGGTGGAGTGGTTATGTTAAGGCTACGTAGGTTTTGAAATTAACATCAAAGAATGAAATCTGCCAACTTGTTAGTCTGGGCTTGGCCGCCTTGGGGTGACACAATCGGTTCAAAGGAAATAAATGTCAGCTATGAAATGTGTAAATATACCAAAGCTATTCAACATGATTTTTTTTTTCCTTTTGAATACGTCGTTGGACGACCAGGGCATCGGTTACGGCAGCGGTTCTTTAATATGTGGGTCGCGACCTCCTTGAAGTCGAACGACCGTTTCTCTGGGGTCGCCTAAGACCATCAGCAAAAAAAAAACCACGTGTTAATGAAGTAGCAAAGAAACTAATTTAATCAGGACGAGAACTTCATTTGTACGCATCGGTAACGATGAGAGGGTAGGGGCGTAAACGCGGTCATATTACTGACCACCATTATGACATCATAACGGTGTTTCCGTCTAATAACTTATTATTCCTATTATCAAATTCATATAGATATATATTCTTATCAATCATATAGTGTTTAAATTGTAACATGGGCTTGCTGCAGGAAATTCATGGATGTATTTACATTTTTAAAATATATTCAAATCTTTCCATTGTAAAAACTGAACACCATTTTAACAACAAATCACGTTGAAATCAACGTTGACACTGCCAGGGTGGGGAGATATTTCACCTGTACGTCCGCGCTGTGACAGAAATTCGTTATATTTTGTTTCTTTTAGTTGTTTTTTTAAATTTTTCTAACCCTTTATTTAGTAATCAAAGGATCAGCACTCCCGTGGCGTCCTCAACAGCACACACAACAGCACACACAACAGCACACACAACAGCAATCGCAACGGCACACACAGCAGCACACACAACAGCACACGCAACAGCACACACAACAGCACACACAACAGTACACGCAACAGCACACACAGCAGAACACACAGCAGCACACACAACAGCACACACAACAGCACACACAACAGCGCACACACAACAGCACACGCAAGAGCATAAACACACTGCAGCACACACAGCAGCACACACAGCAGCACACACAGCAGCACACATAGCAGCACACACAGCAGCACACACAGCAGCACACACAAAAGGACACACAACAACACACACAAAAGGACACACAACAGCACACACAACAGCACACACAACAGCACACAACATTTAAACCCAGATTTTGTCTTGATTTTTTTAAAATTATTTTTATGGCGAACTTGAATGATCAAATGGCTTAAATTGTTCACAGTGTTATCTTAGTTGTCCAAAAATTGCCCTGCAGCAAGCTGTTATGCAAAATGTGTTCGTAAAAAAAAAACATGGCCGTGTTTGCCTGCTTGTTTAATCCCCCCACCCCCACCCCCCACCCATATATACTCGTAGGCAACACTAGTGTTAAACTGCGGTATTTGGGGGGTGAGCTGGTGTGGGGTCGAATCATTGAAATATTTTGTGCACGTTATAATGCATTTTTATAGCGACATATCCCTCATGTCTACTTTTCTTGAACGTTATTCTTCACAGCATAATAGCTGCCCTCAACTCTCTTGGGTATTTACTCTCGTTTGATTTAATAGTGGTGTTTTTATGATTTATTAAAAAAAAAAGGATGGTGAATTTCACTTTTCGTTCACCACAACTGTAGATAGTGTGGATACTTGTTGCCCATCTTGGTCTTAGAAAAAAATTATTCAATGATATGTTTCCCAACCTTCAGACGTCAATCGACGATACTATTCTCATGTAATGAGCAAAGCTATTTTTTGGCACCGACCAAAGCAAAGCCGTTCATTTGTTTGCACCGATTAAAAAAACTTACATTAAACGAACTAGCCTCTCTTTTTTTTTTTTCTCTTTTTTTTAAATTTGTACAGCTCATTATAAGTAAAAAGCACGACTTTGTATGTCCGTATCAAGGCAGTGCCCATGGCCCGGAATGTGTTTCTTCCAACCAACACAATCTCAGGGAACACATCTGCAATCTATAAAAAAAACAATTTCACGAAGCCTTCAATAATTACAGACATCTCAGCACTAATGACACACTACATCCCATTACTGCAATGTGTCTGTTGGAAGACAGTTGTTTCGAGATTATTCTGTAAATGCTAGCTTGTATAAAAACCGAATCGGATACTGGCGCGTTAAAAATGAGCTCATTTAAGAGAACTTGTAGTTTTTCATCATCATCTTTTTCTTGTTTTATACATATTTTTTATAAATAAGTTCCTGAAAATATAACTTGTGTACGTTCATATGTATATGTTTAATACCGGAGGTGTCACAAATGAAACTATGGCAATGTTTGACATGTTGACATATAAAACTAGCATAAAGTCCATTTATAGTGTACGTTATCACAATATTAACTAAGCCCAGCTAGCTGTGAAAAAACTAATTCAGTATAATTTTACACACAAAAAAAAATGCTTGGATTCATTCTGATCTTTTGCACCGTTGTCATTCTCAGAAACGAAAATGGCCAAACTAAACTTTTTTCTGGGCTTGTGTATTGGCCTGAGCATGACGGTGATAATCCAGGTTTTTGACATCACCAGTACGTTCAAAGACTTCTACTTACGGAACATTAACCCCGAGGCCTGGAAACCACACGGTTTATGTAAGTGTAGGTCATCCTAATGGTCTCCAAAAAAAAAAAAAAAAAAATTCGTTTATTTCAGTTGTTGCTTTCGTGTCAAATTTTGTTGTATTTCAGGTATATTATATATATATATGATTTATGTAAGTGTAGGTCATCCTAATGGTCTCCAAAAAAAAAAAAAATTCGTTTATTTCAGTTGTTGCTTTCGTGTCAAATTTTGTTGTATTTCAGGTATATTATATATATATATGTGTGTGTGTGCGTGTATCATTTATGTGTGTGTGTGTTCTAGTGGTACAGTATTATTTCACGAAAAAAAAAAATATTTTAGTTCGATTTTCTTGTTTTATGTCAATTTGTTGATTTGTTTAATTAATTTTCATTTTTGTTTTTAAAAAAAAATGATATTTGTAGCATTGAATCAAGGTCTTGTGATATAGTGCATCGGTCAAATGTCATTGTGTTGAGCTTGTTTGTGTAGCTTCTGAACCGTTTTAGTATAGTTAACCGACATAGTAACTTATCCCAAATATTATTGTTGCAATATATTTTACTCTGTATACAAATATTAACGGACATTAAATTTTTAACATACTATAAATATTTTTTGTTTTAAATTTGAAACATGCATCTAAAAGAAAACGCTCATTCATGGTTAAAAACTATTTCTTTTAATAAACTTTTTGTTGTCTGGACATCGCTCGAAGACATTTTTAATAATCTCCAACTAAACATGTACAAAGTGGACCAATCATCTGTCAATGAAGTTTTGATTTTTTTGTTGTTGTTTTGAAGCAGACTGTTACAGAAGTCACTACAAAATGAAACAAAATTTAAAGTAAAAATATCCATTGTATTTTCTGAAAAGTAGATGGCCCTTTCCTGTATTTTGAAAGCGTTATTGAGTATCCGAATTCAAAGTCATTTACTGTTGCGTTGAGTAATGAATAAATTATTTTCTTGCCGAATTAATAATATTCATTAAGCAATTTTACAGTTCAATTACTTACATTTTGATATTTTATTTCTTGGTCTTGTTTTGGTCACATTTTTTTTTATATACCATTTAAAATTGTGCTCAGACAGCCTTCTCACCCTTTATCTCTTTAAGACAGCTTGCCAGCCAGACTCACAGGGTGATCCTCGTTTAAGAAAGATTGAAGACGATCTCATCCACATGCGGCTGCAGAACACCGATGATGGTGAGTTCCATCAAGGTATGTGTTGGTGTCCACCGCGTATGGAGAGCATCTTTGTATATTTGGGCAGGATTTAAAAAAAAAAATATATATATTTTGCTGTCAAAAATGTGTAATAATTTTAAAATGAGATGAGACCTAGCTACCTTAGATGAGACCTAGTTACCTTAGATGAGACCTAGTTACCTTAGATGAGACCTAGTGACCTTAGATGAGACTTAGTTACCTTAGATGAGACCTAGTTACCTTAGATGAGACCTAGTTACCTTAGATGAGACCTAGTTACGTTATCTGAGACCTAGTTACCTTAGATGAGACCTAGTTACCTTAGATGTGACCTAGTTACCGCGTTCATAGCCAAACTCTTGTACAGTCCAGCACTTGTGTTTTTTTATTGTGATTATTTATTTCATCAATGTGATGAGTTTGATGTTTTGTTTCTTTTAGTTTGTTTGTTTGTTTGTTTGTTGGTATTTTTTAACGTTAACAGCGACGTGTTTCCACATCAGGAAATTATTGTGATCAAGCGCGTTGTCTTTTTGTCAGATAACGATGTCATCGCCAAACAGCTTTTCAAAACTGTTCGAATTGCATGCTGGATCTTGACGTCTCCACAGAACCTAGAAAAGTAAGTCATCATATACTAACTATACACTAATATATATGTATCTATTATGTATATATATATATATATATATATATATATATATATATATATATATATATATATATATATATATATATNTATATATATACATACATAAGCAAGTAAATACACACCTGCACATGAAAACCCGTCTTTACACATGAAGGCAATCCTTTCTGACCATTCTAAATTCCTTAAACAAAAGTCTGTTGAAAAGTTTAAGTTTGCATAATAATTAATTAAGCAATTATTATTATTATTGTTGTTGTGTTTTTTCTTATCATTATCTTTTTTCTTTCTTTCTGTTTCTTTTTTTTTTTTTTTCCAAAAAACAATCAAACGATGAAATAAAATAGTACATAGTTTTAAATACAGTTGTATATTTGCATAATGTTCATGTAGTCAAGACTTACATTGTGCCAAACAGAAATAATAATAAAAAGAAGAAGAATTATTACACGCCATAAACAGAGTACCTCCAAATTATGGGGTTATTTTTAATGATTTATTTTTTCTATTCTAAATGTACTCACAGATTAGCATAACTTAAACCTGCTAGTCCTCTAGTGTTCCTAATAGTACCCAAAGGGGTCGACAATTAGCTTCCCGGCACGTATAGGTCTAGGGCAGGCCTGCACATCTAAGAATGTAAGGCGAGCCGTAATACTTTATAAAAAAAGTTGTGCGGGCCTTAAGAACATAGGACAGTTGGGGGGTGGGGGGGTGGGGGGGTGGAGTTATTCAGAAAATAATAAGAATAAAGAATTATTTCGTTACTTCGCGAGCCACAAAGTGGGTGCTGGAGGGGCCGTACGTTGTGCAGGCCTGGTCTAGGGAAATGCTCCTTGGAGCAACATGCGTTTAAGTGACCAGTGTGAATTGCAGAACATTCATATTCAATTGTTGTATTTCTTCTCTAGAAGCCATCGATTTTTTTTCTCCCTTTTTTAACATGTGATATAAGGCATGATTTAGACTCACCCATATTAAACACCCCCCCCCCCCCACCACAACCTCCTTATTCCCCCTTAACTAAATGAAAAGATCAAACACTCAATGACGAATTTAATTAAAACTAGTTTTTTTTTTTATGCGTTGGATAATATTTACCTTCCTTTAGCAAATAAGACCCTCCACATTCCATGTGACAAATGGCACGCTGAAAAGAAGGAACGAGAGACCTGTGATGCGTGATATGAGAGACACAGGTGACGTTACCTGATAAAGGAACCATGTCTAAACAACACCGGGCAAAGTTAAATTGAAAATTTAAAAAAAAAAAGCTGTTTCAGCTAGTAACAGAAATGGTTATTTAAAAAAAAATGCTGTTTCAGCTAGTAACAGAAATGGTTATTTAAAAAAAATGCTGTTTCAGATACTAACAGAAATGGTTATTTTAAAAAAATGCTGTTTCAGCTAGTAACAGAAATGGTTATTTTAAAAAAAAATGTTGTTTCAGCTAGTAACAGAAATGGTTATAAAAAAAAAAATCCCTTTCAGCTAGTAACAGAAATGGCTATTTAAAAAAAAAAATTGCTGCTTCAGCTAGTAACAGAAATGGTTACTTAAAAAAAAAATGTAGTGCATTTTTTAACCTTAATTTATGCTTTAATAAAAAATAAAAAATTAAAACAGGGTGATATTTTCAACACACGACTTCACTGTTGTCGATTTCGCACTGTTGTAACGGAAGGCGCCCCGATTCTAATGGCTCCTGATTCGATTTCTATACAGTATTTACATCACTGGCAAAAGAGGATTTACAGAATGTTGTTAGTCAATGCATCGCCTTGGTTGTAATCATGTGTGAAAAACGTGCTAGGCAATAACTCAGGCTTTGTAAACCCTTACGATACTAATATTTATTTCTTTTAATATTTTTTTTTTGCGATACGGCACAGTACAATTTTTTTTAATTATTTTTTTTTTTATGATTGCTTTTATGTTTATATTATTAGTTTTAAAATTATGTTGTCTAAATCAGAATGGTTATCCTGATGCTGAAGTTGAATGTTGTAATAAAAAGACATTTCCACTCATTTGGAACTGTGAAACAAACCTAACTTATCTTATCTCATGTGATCCTATATATTTTCATTTGTAGGAAGGCGATTCATGTGAAGAACACTTGGACCAAGAGATGTAATGTGGTCGTGTTCATCAGCTCGCAGAAGAACGACAGCTTTCCCACCGTGGGAGTGAACGCCAAAGAAGGGAGGCAACACCTCACTGCGAAATCAATGCAGGTGAACAAAATTCATGAAGCAGTAGCTTCCCCTATCAGCTGATTTTTAATTAATTTTGTAAAAAAATATACACTATCTAGATCAGGTGTATTTTTGGGGTTCTGGTAATGTTCCGTTGCTGCATCCATGTACTGGCATCTTTGCAACGGTTGGGGATATGATGTTGCTATTCTAACAGATCCTAGCTGATGCTAGGGCAGCCTTGAAGCTTTCGACCGATGCCAGTGGCATCGTTCTGGTGGTTCCTTCTATTATTGTGCGTGGGAAGAAAGATTGTTGATACTGCACTGTGTTGCACTGAGGCACTTTGAAGAATTTGCTATCGTTTCTGGTGTAATTTTTTAAGGGAATGTCAGTGGTGAAGTCAGTGTTCAGTAAGAGTTTTGCTCTGATTAGTCTACCGGCTTCTGTGGGGTGAGGTACGTGCCTGCTGGGATGGCCGACACCAGTCCCATGATCTCTTTATATAAGAATAGCACAACAATATGAAAATTGAATTTTTAACAATCAAAAAGTATGGGTGGAACGAGCTTGGAGTCGCTTGAATCTCTAAATGATACCAGAAGTGGCCAGAGACTTGCCTTGCCCTTTTCTCAATCGACTAGAAAAACTGGCTTCATTTCCTGTAAATAGACCATTTGCCAAATATCAATTTTTTTTAAAATTTTTTATAAATTTTTTTGTTGTCATATTATTTGAAAAAAACATTGTTTTGCTTAAATATATATAAAAATATTGACTACATAACGAGATGCGTCTAAAAGCCTATACATATTTTTAAAGTTTTCTTTAAAACAATTTACCCTATCACCCTTTCTCTCACCCAACAGGCCTTCAAATATCTGTACGACCACCATCTCGGTGACGCCGACTGGTTTCTGAAAGCAGACGACGACACCTACGTCATCATGGAAAACCTCCGCTACTTCCTGTCCGGCGAGGACCCAAATAAACCGTTGTACTTTGGGCAGCGTTTCAGGCCCTTTCTGAAACAGGGCTACGCCAGCGGCGGGGCGGGCTACGTCATCAGCAAAGAGGCCCTAACCCGGTACGGGCGGAGGGGATTTGACAATGCTTCCGTCTGCAGAAACGCAAGTGGTCACGAGGACGTGGAGATGGGGAGGTGCCTTCAGAATCTCGGAGTCGTCTTAAAGCCAAGTTTAGACGCACTGAACCGGACGCGGTTTCACTGTTTGACGCCGGAGACCTACATCGGTAACCATTTGCCTGCGTCAATAGCTAAAGTCTACGATGTTGAAAACGGGCGAGCGGTAAGCATTTCATTGCATTACTTTGAACAGTGCTCAGGGATCGATGTTTTACGATTTTAGTCTGGGCTTTCGACTTCCTATGTAAGTCATTATATTAAATTGTTTTCTCAAAGATTGTGTTTCTATATTAGTGTTAAACTGGTTTGACGGCGGTTGTGTATGTTTTAAAAAAAGACTTGTGTGGACTAAAACTAGTTTTCAAATGCTATACGATTTGTTAAGAAGATCAGCGGACCGTCGAGCCTGGGCTCAGTTTGCACTTCCCACCCACCCACCCCCGCCCCGTGAAGCGGCACAACGGGTATTCTTCACCACTGACACAGCAGCCCCACCCGTAGTCCATTTGATTGACTAGCCAACCGAGGGCATCAGCAACCGAGGAGCACCTGGTAGTTGGTGGTGTTGCCCTTGCAACACGGGAGCAATCGAACATCTAAATACTAGGGTGTTTATAGTGACATCTTAAATCGCGCCCCTCTTTACATCCCCGGGTGGCTTCAGACGCCCTCTAATAGGGTTTCTACAATGGGTTCTACTCCGAGAAAAGCTCACGTAGTGCTAGGACGAGAGAATGTTCTTGGAATACTCCCCAAGCTGGCTGTTTATTACAATTAATGTGTAGTACATAATTTAGTAGATTGCACTGTGTGTGATAGTGACTTGATGTTTTACACTGTTTCTGGGGAACCACTGACCAAGATGGCGCTCGTCAGTGTTGTTTGTTTCCAGACGAGGCAATTGGAACAACTACTTGGGGTTTGAGGCACGATGTGAGTTTCAACTTGGGACAATGCGCTAGCAACATATGTACCCTTTACAGTGCTGTGTAATGTTAATTTTCAGCATGGTATCTACAAGGCCGTTGCTGATGAAAGTAGGAAGGTAAAAAATCCGGATTTACGTGTAGCTACAAATTTAGATTTCGGGTTGAAACATAGTGTCGTGTTGCAGTAGATGCTAGCGCTGGAGCTGGGCACTCAATAGAGCCCGGAGGAGTTTAATTTTTTTTCAAGTCATTAAAATAAAGACACACCTTCAGGGTATCATCGTTAGGTGGTGCTGCTTCTGATTGTATCTTCTGGGGAAAAGTTCCAGCTTGACAATTACGAATCTACGGGCGCGCAAAAAAGAAAAAAAAATATCTTTGGCTGCCGCCTCTGGACTTTTAGCTAGCATATTTTTTTAATGATTAAAAAGGGATCGGACTGTCTAAAGGCTTAAATTATTGTTGGTTGTGGAGAAAAGGGGGGGGGACCCTTTGTCTGTGTTCGCAGTGATGGTGAGAGACTATCTGGATCCTTACAAAATTGAATATGGGGGATAGGGGGGTGTTGTAAACGTGTACCTCACGAAAAAATGTGGATGTGGAATATATTACACAAACGGACATAACAGAGCTGCACTGCCAGTTCCAAGCGAAGGAGAATGCTAAGAAATACTCAATAGTTAGTTGATGAAATTCTGAGATCGCACACTGTTTTTTTAATGTTTTCAAACAACTGAAATTGATAATCAAATAATCCCTCTTACTGCCACTGTCTTCGTCTGGCAACGCCCAATACCCCCAGCATCCTGTCTTGTCACTTTAAGTCTCTAAATTGTATTGTTTTTTTTATATTTTCTTTCTTTGAAGATTTCATAATTCATATTTTGTATTGATGATGATGATGATTTTATGGTCCAATTTCTTTTAGAACGATGTTCTAGACTTTGAAGTTTTATATTTTTGTTTGGTTTACTTTCCTTCTTTTCCCCCCTCACTCCAGGGTGCTGAAAATATGAGCGACTACGCCATCAGCTTCCATTACGTTTCTCCGAGTAAAATGTACGACCTGGAGTTTTTCATCTACCACCTACGTCCATATGGTATACTCAACATGCCACAGAAGCTCAACTTAGCAGCGTAGCCCCACAACTGCGTTGCCATCGCTATATGTTTAACAAACGAATGCAAAGAATGCTCAACCGTGCACATTTTATAAAGAATGGATCCATCTCTGAATTTACGCACTAAGTTTAGGAGGAGGGAGAGTTTGGAGTTGAATCCAGTGGTTAATCTTGATGGGATACTTTTGGGGTTTAATCTATTGGTTAAACTTGATGAGAGAGTTTAGGTTTGAAGCCATGGGTTAAATTTGATGGGAGAGTTTGGGGTTGAATCCAGTGGTTGGACTTGATGGGAGAGTGTGGGGTTGAATCCAGTTTTTGGACTTTATTGGAGAGTTTGGGTTTGAATCCAGTGGTTGGACTTGATGGAAGAGTGTGGGGTTGAATCCAGTGGTTGAACTTGATGGGAGAATGTGGGATTGAATCCAGTGGTTGGACTTTATGGGAGAGTTTTGGTTTGAATCCAGTGGTTGGACTTGATGGGAGAGTTTAGGCTTGAATCCAGTGGTTGGATTTGATGGAAGAGTGAGAGGTTGAATCCAGTGGTCGGACTTAAAGGTTTATGCGCTGGAGGGATGTCAACAAGCAATGGATTAATATCGTCTTATCTGTCCTGTTGGACATTTATTATGTTGGATAAGCGATGTATAGAGTCAAAGTGGTTTTACATGTGAACTCTTTCGACTAAGACTGAAAATGGTATCTGTTGGAAAAAAAACAAACAAAAAAAACTGAGTAATATGTTTGATCATTTTGAAGATATACATTTGTTTAATATTATTACTTATGGAGGCTGGTTGTTATATCAAGGGGTATACATTTTCATTATTGTTTATACAATGTTATAAATGAAAATAAAACACAACGATCATTGAAATGTTGAGATTTATTTTGTAATGATTGATATGGAGAGTGAGAGAGAGAGAGAAAGAGAAAGAGAGGGATAAAGAGAGAGACCGCAGGATTTCTGTACCATTTTAGCCCCATGAACTCCCCCCCTCCCCCACTCCTTAATAAAACCGTTTTTCTTTGCCCAGTTCTGTTAACTTATTGCTAGGATTGTTTTTTATATACATTGTGAAATGAGTTTCGAGAAATTAAGCGATTGACTATTCTTGACTGTATTTGACATAAATATTTGTAAATGTGTATATATATAAATATATATATATATATATATATATATATATATATATATATATATATATATTAAAAAATATATATATTTTTATATATTTTGCCCTCATATTAGACTCTTTAAATTCTTTATAATAACTTCTTTTTTTTTTATGCTTTTATATTTGCTGCCCTCCTATTTGGCTCTTTAAATCCTTTATAATAACTTCTTTTTTTTTTCTTTTTTTTTCGGGGCTGGGTGGCAAAATCTTCAAAGAGCTAATTTTCAACCACTTCCCGTCAACCTGTCGAGCTGAACCTTGGCGCATATCCTTGTTTCCGTTGGCAAGACAATCTCTTAAAATTTTCAGCCCCACCCCACCCGAACCACTAATCCCCCCAAAAAATGAGTTCTCTCTTTGCTTTTGTCAAGGGGGAAACTTAATGAAATATGATGCCACTGCCTGTACGGAAAGAAAACAACTTCGCTAAATGAGATTCATTGATGCGTAATATTTTTTCTTTTGGTTTTCTAACATAGTTGGTCAGATAAATCTGCTCTGTAAACGATGGTTGGGTTGACAATAATAGTATTGTTCAAAGGCGTTATAAAAAAATCTGCGGTTGCAAGCATTGGGGGGTTGGGGGAACCGGGGGGGGGGGCAGAGGGGGAACCGCATGCTGTTTTTTTTTCTCAATTTTTTAGCCCTTCCCCACCCCACTAAGGGTGTCACGGGCATTAAAAGGGTTGAGAACCGCTGCGTTAATGTTACATTATCAAGCTGTTAGAGTTTCGAAGCCTTCAACTGTGATGCCTTTGTGATCGCTACTGTTTCTAAACATGCACTTGTAAGTTCTCCCCCATTGGATGTAACACACCTGTTGAGACCCGCTGGTCCTCACCTTTGTGAGACCCGCTGGCTCCACTCTCTCCATCGCTTCCCCACGCGTTCATCGCTACCCCACGCGATATGACACAATTAGGCTGGGCCTTAAAATAATAAAAGTAGACTCAAATAACAATGGAAAGTAACTTATTCACTTTGGCCATGACCCAGTTTAAGCAATACACTCATTCTT
>CAXITT010000269.1:717371-824456 GCA_964033795.1 Lymnaea stagnalis
TATAATTAAATATTTATTTGTGGGCTGAACCACTCTTGTGTTATTAGTATAGTTTAAGTATTAATAGACTTGCAAGTGAGAGCTAGTGAGAGTTTTCCTTGAATGATAGAGTGAGTGTGAAGTAGGATTAGTGTAGAATACTTCATCAGGAAATTAATCGTACCCTAGACATAACCATAATAGCAGTACTAATCTAACGTAGAGGAAAGGGACCTTTGTTTGTTAATACAAACATTAAACATTGCAAACACCCATACTTTTAACAATTGGGTCAGTACATTAATTAATTACAACACATCATAGTTTTGTAACAAAGTTTTGTAACAACACCTAAGCAAATGAGAGAATAACCTAATAGTATAATACCCGGACTTAAAACCGCCGGGTAATTTAACAAAATACCCGGGCACTGACCTGGCTTATTCCTAACCATTTATGGTGGAAGCTATACATCTTTGGATAAAATTTAATTTTTCAGTTATGTTTTGAGCAACGGTATCGTCGAGTGGTTCACTAAAATCGTAAGACTCTCGGCGCTGTGCCCGAGTCCCGCTTTTCTCTCAAGGAGGCGCCTTTCACGATGATCCAAAGGCGTACTAAGTTGTTTGTTTTTTTTGTTTTTTTTCACTTTACTGCGCATCAAGTTGATGCACACATTTGAACGTGCGAGAGACCACAGCGGCGCGAATACTAGATTTGAATGACACACGGGCTTCGTTGTGGTTACACACAGCAGACGTAGACAAGACGAAGCATCGCGAGCCATCATGATACAATATTTTCTTGGTTCTCAAGATACGAAGACATTTTCCGTCTTGTCCTTGGGTGAGATGGGTGGAACAATTAAACAATACTTAAACCATTCTACTTATCTTTGTCTCAACAACCCATCATGGGAATTATTCCTTAAATATTTCTACAATGGCGTGTGTATTTTTGTGTAAGCCTTATAAATTTTGTACACACAAGAATTTCGGTTCTTCTGCATTTTGTACGCTTACTAACCTAAAGCATTTCAGCCTTCTCTGACATGTCTGCATACCTCGTTATTTTTAAAAGCTATAAATAGCATCTGATTGAAATGAATGTAACCGTGTTCCAATCACCCCCCTCCAACCCCCACCCCGCCCCAAGGTTTTTTTTTCTCATCACAGGGCTGCAAATATTGAGGCGTTTACTTATGGCCCAAAGACTTACTAGTTTGCGGCCTCTTTTGAAAAAAAAAAAACCAACCTGAAAAGCTCCAATGTGTCACGGTTCACATGTGAGTTCTGAAGCGTAACCCTTCAACGCCATTCATTTCCAGGGAGTCATGAACCAAAAACCGGTTCCTGCAGTTTCCTCTTTCCCCCCACTCCCCCCCCCCCCTTTTTCACACACACACAAGCCATAAGGTGTGGGGGGGGGGTTGGTGGGTTGAATTAGTGAGGAATTGCACTCCACCAATTTTGTTCCCCCTATCCGAGTTCATGAAAAGAATGGTTACCTATTCAATACCAGCACCGATGTGTTAAGTCCGTCTACCACGTGTTTTTGCACATTGGGGTCTTTCACAACAGGTCGACTGGTGACATCGGGTTTTTTTTTAAATATTTTATTTTAATTCAACTCTTGAATGAGGCCTTTTCTTAAATGATATGTTAACAGAGTCAACTTTATGAAGCGTTACATTTTTTTAATGGAGTTGGGGGGGGGAGGGAGATGATATGAAGTAAGATTTTCTCAGGGGGCCTCACGTTTTCACAATGGTCAATTATGACTCTCTTAAACAAAACAAAAATATATCAACAGTAAACCTATATATCCATGGTACATATATACATGGGGGGGGGGGGGGGGTTGCGGGTTGTAAATTTTAAGGAATATTCCCTGTCAATTCGAGGGGTAGGGACATATTTTATTCTTATATGAGCTACATGAATATAATTACAAGCATTGGCTACTACATGGATTAATGGATCTTGCATATGTTTATCAACGAATTTTTATAGCCCCCCCCCTCCCCCTTCCCCACCCCCAACTCGGGCATAACTAAAAAAGCTATCTTTTAACTTAAGTGAAAAAAAAAGTTATTGTTATGAAGATTTTTTTCGCAAGCAAAATGCGATCACTTAAAACAGTCATGTGTTATAGGTGTGTCTGTGTGTGTCTGTGTTTGTGTGGGGGGAGGATGGGATGTTATTAAATTAAATATAGGATTTTACAGAACGTTCCCTATCGTTCCGTTGGAACATATTATAACTGTTGGGCTCTAAATTCTTAGGGAAATGTTCATTTAGTTCTAGAGATTTCTATTCATTTCTGTTAAATTTCTCCGTATGGAGAATCACCATTTTACAAGCTTCATGCATTTTCTACATTATTTTACAAACTTCAATTTACGTCTATAACCATTTCAGGATTATACCAATGTCATTATTATGTTTATAATATTTCAGTAACTTTCAATGAGTGTACTAATATTATGAAGTGATATTTAAAGATAATTTCGAAAGTTTCCAAATCATTTTCCCTTATGTTGGCCAAAGCCATGGGCGCCCGCAGAAAACTTTCTTGGGGGGGGGGGGGGCAAAAACCGATTAACTTTCCAGGGGGGGGGGGCAAAATTACTTTCTCTTTTTTTTCTCTTTTCTTTAAAACCTTTTTTTTTTTTATTTTTCTAAATTTTTTTTTATCCAATCAACCCAGGGGGGGGGGGGGGCACGGCCCCTTGCCCCCCCCCCCCCGCGGGCGCCCATGGCCTAAGTTATATAAATAAATGAAGTTAAAGGCTTATATGTAACAGTGTATGTTTCTAAACGTATTGGTAGAGCTTGGCCAATGAGGATCAAGGTACTCTTCATAATCCCTCCAGGTAACAGATAATACCGGGGACGGGATCCCACCGGGAAATTGTATAGTACTGGGTGCGGGAACTCATCGGGAAATGGGATCACAGGCGAGGAACAGGATTTGACAGGGACCGGGATCTCACCCAGATCGAGAATGGTATCCCAGAGGGATCGGATCCTACTGGGGGCGTGTGCCATGGGGACCGGGATCCCATTAATTTCGAGATTAAATCAGGATCTAGCCGGGTTAATGATCCAACGGGATCGGTAGTTAAATCCCGTGCTGTGGAATAGGATCCCAACAGTGTAGGAATCACACTGGAGATCGGGATTCTTCGGTGTCGTAATTTATAAAAGTGTTCTTTAGGAAAAGAAAATCTATTTTCATTTTTATTTAGAAACGTATTTTTACAGGTGCCTCAAGTTAGATGTCTAAAAGACTGTGTAACTTGTGCTTTTTGCGAATACTACCACGGGCCACACCGAGTATATTGGCCAATATATTGCTCAAAAGAAATAAGTTAATTGAAATTGACTACATGCCTAACTGCCCCCCCCCTTACCCTTTTAGACTGGGGGCTTCCCTATTAAGAAAGCAGAGACCCACTCTCGGCCTGAGATGTCCAAACTGAGGTAGGCTAACAACTACTCTAGTCCGGGGCTGTAGCACTTCAAGTAAGCTAAGGACTACTTTAGGCCTGGGTGTCCCACTTGAAGCAAGGCAAGCTTAAAACTACACTAGGCCGGGGGGGGGGGAGGTGATGTCCCAAATGAAAAAAGCTAAGACCTGTACTGTCCCACTTCAAATAAAGAAATGATTAATCTAGACTGTCGAGGTCCTAAATGTTGTAACCTGAGAACTACTCTAATCCGGGGGTTGTTCAAAATGAAATAAGCTAAGAACTACTTCAGCCCGGAGCTGTCCTGCACGACATAAGCTGAGAACCTCTTCACGGTGGGGCTGTTCCACTAGAAGTCACACAAAGCATTTATTGGGCCGTGACCGTCTCAACTGAGGCAAGCCAATGGCTCTAATTTTTTTTTCATTATCCAAGTTCATAAAAAAAAAATGTACGGTCAACAAGGTTAGAATCTATCCACAGTTGATCAAACAGTTTAAAACAGTGTGCTTTAACACTTGGAGCTGATGAAATAAAGTTAGTGGATTTTTAGAAAAGCCGCCACCATGTTGTCATATGTTGTTTTTTTTTGGGGGGGGATGAGACCCTTTGACGGGCCACGTTTGAGACCGAAGCCAAAGAAATGAACATGACGTCCAATAACATCTGACTTGTGTGATTTTCTCGTTTTAAAGCTGTTGTGTGAGTGTGTGTGACATAATTAACGTAGTTGACGGTAAGTTGATTTTCTTTTTTTTAAATTTACATCAACGACGACATAATAAGACTGTGATGAAAGTAAATAATGCAGTATTTATAGTGTTTTTATGTTTAGATAACTCAATTTGTAATTTGTTTAGAAAAAAAAAACAAGAATAAAAGTCACGGGAAATGAATGATTTCATTGCATTTACATTTTCTTTTCAAACTGATGGACATTTATAAAAGGCAATATATCTACGATTGTATTTCTTCTTTCATGAAGACATGTGAACAATTCGTGGATTGTCTTTTTATAAAAAAAAATAAAAATGCATTAAAAAATAAAAATGAAACATACCATCACAATATTATAATGTTTAATTTTGTTGTAAACTAGCGAGTACTCGGCATGCTTCGCAATGCCACTCAAAGAAAGAAAGTGTTTGTTTTCCAATAATTTGCAAGTACTTCTTTATAGACAAAATATTTTGTTTTTCCGTCTGTTGCCTACACGAATAAATTAGATGTTTTTATGATGCGTGGGCAGGCCACATACAGCTGTCCATTGGAGAATCATGGATATTAAAAATTTAGTCCACACACTTGTAGCTATTGATCCACCCATGCAGTAATTCTGTTTGAAAATATTTTTATATAGCTCACAGAATTAAAAAAAAAAACAAAAACAAAAAACACCTTAGGACCCCCGGCCCTAAACTGAACATTGTAAAATGGTGGTAATATTTAAGACACCTACTAATTATGTTGAAAACGAACTGAAAGTCGCTGTTTGTATTTCATTAAAACTTCATCCACCCATGCATTAGCTCTAATTGAATTATATTTGGTATAGCTCATTTAAGACACACACAAAAGAAATAAGGGGCACCCGGCTCTAAACGGAAGAATGTGAATTTCTTTTACTAATTTAGAAACCTTTACGGACTTGGGCACAGGATCTAACCAACAATTTTATCGCAATCGGATCTTCGGTATGGGAACGCTTACAGAAATCATATTTACATAGCTCATATAAGGGAAAAAAAAAGGAATTTAGCCCCTACCCCCCCCCCCCCCCAAAAAAAAAAAAGGAATTTCACCCCCCCCCCCCCCCCCCCCGCCAAAATGAAATATTGTAAAATGTTTGTAATTATTCAGACTAATTTGCGAGTGTCCGGACAACAAATCATGAAACGTTTGTCGCAATCGGATGAGTGGTATAGGAGCGCATACGGAACATACATACATGTATATCGGTGATGCATACCTGTTTTAGTTTTATTACTCGCTAAGTTTGCATTCTCAGTCACCTCTATATCATTATTCTCGGTTAACTATGAATTGAAGGACCGATTCCATACGATTTCAATACTAAAGGGACAACGCAATCCTTTTTTTTATAAAATTGTCTCATTAAAAATGCTAGATCCTACAATATATCTTTATATAAAACAAAAAATTGACATTTCGGGCCATTTAAAGAATATTTATAATTTTACGGATACTGAAAAAGGGTAGCCATTGATGATTGACATCTGGATATGAGATTACATAAAAGATATCTCCACCACTAATGGCAGGGAGTTCAAGCTGGTAATAAAACCGTCGCCGGTCTCATTAAGTCAACCCGAAACCGTGAAAGAATTGCTAGATTCCAGACTGCCGGGGGATTTCAAAGTCAATAATGAGGTCTTTTGATTTTCCAGGAACCGTTGTCATTTCTAGGTTATAATTAGTGGAGATCATACCGACCTGGTGTTTATCAGTACACTGGCAGGCAACAAGTAACTATCTTTTCTGAACTTGTTAAATATTTTTTTTTTTTTGAGACAAGCGTTGGAGGTTGGGACTAATCGTGGCACAAGAGCATGTGTAACGGGACAGTTTTGGGTGTTCGACACGTTTTTGCGAAGAAAAAAAAAATTTAAAAAAAAATGTCGTGCCTTTTGTTTGGAGAGGGCTCGGTCCATAGCCATGAAGAGATCATTTCCATTGCTGGGGCTCGCCTCTCTTTTTAAAGTGCATACTTTAACGTTTAAAATAAATCATTCTTTGATTCAACACAGCACAAAATTTTCAACCATCAAGCCGTTTCGGGTTATCCTTCATGTCTTGCTTAAAGTCGAGTCTTCCCCGGCCATGGTTTCACCGAGTTGTCTTTGAGGCTTGTAAAGTTGTGTCGAATATGTTCCACACACACACAAAATTGCCTCGCCTTGTACGGGTGTTCATAAACTTGGCGTGCACTTTTGCGGGTTGCTGCAATTTCTATAGGAACTGCCGGTGACTCGTGCTACCGTCTCGAGTCACGACGTCAGCCCCTGCAGGCACCCTCCCACGTATTATCAGACGACCCGCGAATCCTTCCATCTTGAGGGGAGGAAGCTGTGAATCGTGTATCCGTCTCGACGCTCGACGTCAGCCCCTGGAGGGACCCTCCCATGCATTATCCGAAGACCCGCGAAGTCTTCCATCTTCAACGTTTACGGAGGCCAAACAAAATATTGATACACATGTTGTTGCCGATGTCTTCTGCCTACGCAGGAGTCCCCTTTTTATGTGCGAGGCCCTTGACCCAGATCGGTTAAATCCTTTCATGTGCAGAAAAAATAAGACCACATTTTTCTGTAACATTGATCTGACCTTTCCACACCAGTAAGAGTTCACGATAACGATTCTGGGGAGGAACCTTAGATGTCCGTATCGTCGTCAGAGACACTAAATTCTGACCATAGGTCATTTATATGAATAGTATAACCCTTGTCATCTAAAAAAAAAAATTCATAGTTATCTTTAAGGGACTGTAGGAATTGGAATGTCATAATTACGACGTCACATTTTGTTTAAAAAAAAAAAATATTAAAAAAAAATAAATTATGTGGTCTCTGATTTTAATGGTTGAATCCGCCTGTTTTTCTCTTCAAATAGTCATGTTCTTCTCTTCAAATAGGCATGTTCTTCTCTTCAAATAGTCATGTTCTTCTCTTCAAATAGCCATGTTCTTCTCTTCAAATAGGCATGTTCTTCTCTTCAAATAGTCATGTTCTTCTCTTCAAATAGTCATGTTCTTCTCTTCAAATAGGCATGTTCTTCTCTTCAAATAGTCATGTTCTTCTCTTCAAATAGGCATGTTCTTCTCTTCAAATAGGCATGTTCTTCTCTTCAAATAGTCATGTTCTTCTCTTCAAATAGTCATGTTCTTCCAGCCCTGATTGTAGTGACGCGTCTTCTAATTCAATATAAGTTTTGACATTTTTGTACGCCTTTTTTATAACAGAGCTCGGTGTCCACAGGTAGTCTTCTTATAACTCTCTCTCTCTCTCTCTCTCTCTCTCTCTCTCTCTCATTTAATGTTAAATAGCATACAAAACAGTGAGTTTCAATGTATTAACCCTGGCGCCATTAGAAAATATCTTGAATATTCTCCCTCATTTTTTGCTTTTTGAGATGCTTAATGTTAAAAATATGAGTAATGACAATTTGTTGGCCGTAGAAGGACTAATACACATATTATGGATCAGAGTTTCAAAGTATCTAGCTGCTGTAAAATCAGAGTGTAAAGACAATTTGAAACTGAGCATGCAAAAATTAAATTTTAAAAACTCAACAACAATTAAGTACTCAATTATCTGAAAATCCAAAGAGACTCCAGTGGTATTGACAGACGAGCAAGAGGTTGAGAACCACTTGTTTTTCCCAATACAAAAAAAAAAAAATAAAAAAATCTAGATACAAACCCCGTGCCATGCGTTTTATTCAACAATTTAGAAGAAAAAAAAAGATCTAATTTGCCTGTCGTTTAAGTTATCGCAGACTTTGTGTGTCTTATCATAATCCTTTATTTAAACATCCCGCTGAACGTTAACAAGTCGTCCCAGTTTGAATCGATTAAGAAATGTCAGAGATAAGCTTATTTACCCATTAAAATGGGGCATGGCGTCAACGAAAGTGGCAGATTAAAAAAAATATATATATTTAAACTAAGTCAGTCTCACCGATATTTTTAACTGGATTCTGAAGCATTTGAGACATTTGCAAGAAGAACATCTTCGAGGCCTGTAATTAGGCTCCCGAAAGAACCATACGCAAGCATAAGGCCTTGGATCGCAAGGCCTCGAATCACAAGGCCTGGGATCACAAGTCGAGGGATGTCGCAGTGGCTGCACACCTAGGCAGCGAATCATGTTTTTTTTTTTTTAATTTATCCACGGATAAGGGTAACCGGTGATGGAATAGCGTAGCAGGAGTTAGCGGAAAGTTCACTTGTTAAAACTATCATACGGACTACGGGACTCAATTGACGTGTTTGAATTCAGTGTTTTCCTGCTTCCAGGTGAGATGCTAATCTAAGGCTAACTCGCGATCTCCACCCGCGGGAGGGGGGGGGGGCTAATGTTGATGTTTTATTTTTTTGATATTGGTTTTTGCTGGGATCGAACTCTAGTCCACAGCATACACAGCTCGGGCATCAAGCACCCAAATATATATAATTTATTTGCCGGAGCAAGGGGGGCTTATAATAAACGTTCAGATATATTTTCATGGTACCCTTTAAAAAATATTAATTGTTTGAAGACACTGCTCCATGAAGTGCAACAGTCATAATTTTAAATTGCATATTATAGTTAAAATGTTAAAAGCTATGCAAGTGAAAATTATTTGCAGAGTTTGGTAAGAATTGAATCCTTTGTTATTGGAGTTGCCCCAGCATTAAAAGTAATAGGCAAAAGTTATCTTGTTTTACTCTTTCCTTCAAACGTCTCCAATGTATTCGATCACATATTATTCTTCCTCTTTTAAAAAAAGTGCCATATCTACATCATATTTATGACTATTCAATGTAGGTTTTTTTTTTTTTTTTTTTTTTTTTTTTTTTTAATTTTATTTTATTTGAAGCGCCCCAGTGTTAATTTTGTTTTTTGACTAAGATGCCCTTTCACGGTCCGGGGCCATAAGTTATCATTTAAATTATCTTGTGGTATGAGTCTATCGAAATCCTTTCTATAAATGTTAAATGTTTGAAATCTGATTATTTTTTTTTAACAGTGCATGTGAGTGTTGAGCTCGAAAGGCGCCATTTCATGTTTTACTCTATCAAAATCCCTTATTCATGCGAGACATAACAGTTTTGTAAATCAGAGGCTTGGTCCGGATCGGTTCATGTCCGGAAAAAGAAATCCATTTCACGTGAATGTTATTCATGTCCCGTTCTATAATAATTAACATTGAAGGCAATCTTTGCTAGCCTCAAATCGCTCTATATGCTTTTAAAGTTATGACTTACAAACAAAAAGAGGCGGCTTTATTAAACGTCATCGAATATATATATATATTGCAAGGTAACTTTAAAAAATCAGTAAGTAATGTGTCAAAGTTATCCCTGACAAGGGTTCTTTCTTAATCCTTTATATGCATATCCTAGGTAACACTTATAGTTGTAAATTGTTCTAATGGACACAGCATTCAATTTTATTATAATAAATTGAGGCCCTTGTGGATGAACACGAGTTTGAAGAGAAGAAAAAATTAATTCTATGTTACTTCTAAAATAATATTAGAACAACTGTAGAAAGTTTCGGCTCACTCAGTCTAATAGTTTGTTTAGTCCATAACTAAGAACAAAAATAAAGGCAAAATCTCATAATTCAACTTTATGTGTACAAAATATATGTATATAATTAAAAGTGATGTATGAAAGCTATAAACCCTCTGAGGGACCCAGCTGGGGTTCCATGAGACAACCATATCATGTATCACTTAAGAGGTTGTCGTATTCAAATTTTTTCAAAGACGAGCGCTATCAAATCCATATAGAAAAAAAGGTATTCTTTGAAAGTAGTAAATTGATTGAGGGTCCCAGTGTCAAATATTGTAAATTTCATTTTTCAAAAAAAAAATAATGACATAATTATTACTGAAAACGAAAGGGGTTATATAACGTGTAAAAGTGTTCTCATTAAAATAGTTTCAAATTCCAGAGATTTCACGTTGGCCATTTTTTTAAAATCCCACCCTCACCCTTCCCTTTAAAAAGAATGGGCATAACTTTTGCCAAAGTTATCTTTGAAAGGGAGGCCCCATCTAAATACTTGGAATGGATGAACTGTGCCTTATGAGTAAAGAGTAGATAAATGGAACCAAAAGTTTTTGCAGCTTGTTGAGTAAAAGAAATCTCAAATTTCACATTTAATTTTAGTTAACATATGATTACAACGCTTATTTCTTCGTTCAATTTTATTTAATATAAAGTGTTTTCATGATTTAAATGTAGTGTGGCGAATTTTACTTTTCCTTCCCCACACTTGTAGCTTTATGAGATAAAGATTGCCCACCCCGGTCTGTGGGTGATTATTTAATAATTTTGGCGTAAACAATCAGGTTATAAACTATGTGTACAGTGCAAACAATTGTAGCCTACTAAACTACAGTATGACATGCTGGTGGGCGAGTTTTTTCGTCTGACCTCAAGCGCTGATTAAATAAAACTGATCAATAAAGCTAGTAACATCAGAGATACTAAACATGTTTGACTTCAAGAAAAATGCTGTTGTAAAACTAAAAAAAAATTTCTGGGATGATACATCCTCAACCCCACTTCATCACGTCCTACATAAAATCAGTTCGATCAGAGGAGGAATTCTCTCTCTTTAAGTTAGAACAGCAAGATTTTTAAAAAAATCATTCTTCCTCCTTGTAGGTAAGAATTTACCAGTGTGCCCCCCCTACACCAGAGGTTAACAAATCTAAATGATAACTAATTAAGTTACTATTTTCACTAGAGGAGTTGATTTTTGGATCACAGAAAACAAGTTCATTTGTGTGCATTAATTAAACAAAAAAAACTTAATCGAACGTTCACACTCGACCTAGCCGTAGCCCAAAAAAAGAAATAAAATGGCACTTTTTCATTGGTAAGTTTTGCCAATCTTATTCTTGAAATAAGTATTCAATGATACGTTTACCAGCGTTTGGACGTAAATTAACTCTCAACCCAACGTTATCATTTAAGGAGGAAAGATATCTTACGCTCTGCGCAAAGAAAAGACGTTCATTTTGTGCATACAAATAAAAACGTAAGTTAAATTTTCCTGGCCGATATTACCCGCAACCCAAAATTGAGATCTTTTAAAAAATGTGTATTGCTCATAAGCGTAAAGAAACGAACTTGAATCTCCGGATCCAGTTTGTTCCCCATAACTTGAAAATTTCTTCTTCCACCCTTCACAATGTCAAGAACAGATCCATCAAAAACATTTTCCAAATCCTTCATGATTACGAACACCTCATCACTTATGACAAAGTACATCCAATCACGACACGAATATGTTAGAAAGTGGTTCTTTAGAGATTATTATGTAAATACTATATTGTATAAAAACCCGATCGGATTATGGCGCGGTTGAAAATGAATTCATCTAAGGCAAATTTGAGTTTGCCATTAACATCGTATCATTAAAAGAAAATAATATTAAGTAGCTAAATTTAAGTCTGTCTTATATATATATATATATATATATATATATATATATATGTATTATAAGCGAACTACAACGGAGTCCCGTTGATGTGTGACAACATGACAGTTCTGAGAACTGCTGCGACGTTGGACGCATAATGAACACAGTGGTAACACGTACGATTCACCGCTGGTCATCCACTGCGGCCAGGTCTACCTCCAGTCGTCTTGACTAAGTCTTGCCATTGGAACACGTAGGCAAGGACGAGAGAAGTGAGACTGACAGATTCAAGGTCAAGGCTACTACTTAAGGTTGAAACCCTTGTCACCTTCAGATGCGATGAACACATAAACAGATACACGATTCACCCCGGAAGTGTCACACAACAAAATTGAAACTAAATGCAATGTTTGACGCTTCGAAATAACAAAAAAAAAAAAAACAACTATAATATAGTGTATCGAATTATAATAAGAAAATAATAATATAAAATGATTTGGCATAACTGGGGACAGCTGGAGAGAATGGCCCAAGACTGGGATGTCTGGAGAGCCTTTGTTGCCTAAATCCCAGACGGGACGACAGGCGATGATGATGATGATGATAAGAATTATTATTATTATTATTTTAAAATAAGCCTAGCTACCAGCAAGAATAATTTAATAGAATTATACACACACACAAGAAAAAAAAACAAGTTTGGATTCGATCTAGCCTTTCATGTGTTTGTCATCCTCAGAGGCGACGATGGTCCAACTAAATTTTTGTCTGGGCTTGTGCTTTGGCCTGAGCATGACGATGATAATCCAGGTTTTCAACGTCACCAGCACGTTCAAAGACTTCTACTTACGGAACATTAAACCCGAGGACTGGAACAACACGGATAATGTAAGTTTAATGTTATCAGAATGGTCAGAAATTGTCAGTTGTTGCTTTCGGAGCAATTTTTGTTGTATTTGAGGTACATTGTGCATATATATACGTACGTTTAAATATATATATATATTGCATTTATTCAAATTTCATTGATTTGAAGATAAATATTTGTGGCATTGAATCAAGTTTTTGTAATATGCTGCATTGAGTCAGCTTTCGTTGTTTTCAGTCAAATAGTGTATCCTCTGAACCGTTTAAGAACAGATAAAAGACGAGGTAACTTACCTCAAATGTTTGTTTATGTTCGTTTTTTTAAATCTGAATCCGACCATTAAAAGGACATTATATTTATATTGAACTTATAATAATTATTTGAAAATCTTTGATGCATGCATTGTAAAAAAACAAAAAAAAAAAGATCATTCATTGTTAAACAACATTTTTTTAAACACCTAAAAACAATTTTTGTTGTCTGGATATTGGTGGTTGACATTTAGGATTATCTCCAACTAAACATTTACAAATTAAACCCATCATCCGTCAATGAAGTTTTGTTTTTGCAAAAAAAAGTAATAACTTTTTAATACAGAATTTTACTGAAGTGGCTAAAAATCAATACATTTTAAAAGTGAATATATGCATTTAAATGTCTGAAAATTTCTGAGCTTTTTAAAAAAAATCTTTTCTGCTTTAACAGCGTTATTTACTCTCGAATTCAAGATTGTTTTTAGGTGCTTTGCATAATTTTCTCATTTATTGAATTAGTGCATTAAACACTTATGCTTTTGAATGAATTAGATTTAATAAATCCTTTTTTAAAATCATCTTTTCAAAAAAAAATTTAAAAGTATTATATCAGAACTATGCCCTAATCGTCTTCTTGTCCTTTTTTTTCTTTAAGACAGCCTGCAAACCAAACACACAGAGCGATGATAGGTTAAGAAAGATGGAAAAAGAACTTATTCACATGCGGCTGCAGAGCGCCAACGACAGCCAGTTTCATCAAGGTATGTGTTGGTGCCCACCGCGTATGAGAAAAAAAAAAGTATAGACTATGTGTACGTCATTTTACGCACAAATTTTGTAAGGTTCACCATTGTCGTGTGTTAAGTGTCATGACTCATTTTATCAACGTGGAACATCTGCTCGTGGTTCATATTGGTCAAGTTGGACAGCCGCTGATTTCTATCATCGGGAATTTAATATGATCAAGCGCGTTGTCTTTTCGTCAGATAACGATGCCATCGCCAAACAGCTTTTCAAAACTGTTCGAATTGCATGCTGGATCTTGACGTCTCCCCAGAACTTAGACAAGTAAGCCAATACTTACTAACCTATACACCATTATTTATATATAAATATGTGTATATATATACATGCAACCCCGCTTTTAGACATCATTTTTTTTTCTAGACATTCCAATTTCCTAAACCAAAGCCAATTCAAAAGTTTGAGTTTGCATGATGATTGAAACAGGAAACGATAATAATTTTTTTATTTTTTTTTGTATACAGAAAATAAAGAAAAGATTTAAAAAAAAAACAAATAAACAAACTGTACAGTTTTTTACGTAATCATCGTACAGAGAAACTGTAAATGTTTTCAAGATCAAGGAATGCGAAAGTTTGGGGGGGAAAGTCGTGGGGGGGGGGGGATGACAGACCATTACACGTCTTCTCTCCCTTTCAAAATTTTAAAAAACTGTACAGTTTTTTACGTAATCATCGTACAGAGAAACTGTAAATGTTTTCAAGATCAAGGAATGCGAAAGTTTGGGGGGGAAAGTCGTGGGGGGGGGGGATGACAGACCATTACACGTCTTCTCTCCCTTTCAAAATTTTAAAACACTCTTGATTGATATCATCAAAAATAATTATAATAATAACGCAATTTAAAGAAAGTCACACACAAAAAAAAAAATAACCCACCAAAGAGCAAGCTTGTGTACACGTTAAGGGTAAATCAAACGTTTATACATTTTTCTATGTTAAATTTATTCAAACATCGCCATAATTAGTAAAAATGTAAATATCTGAGTCTTCTAAGTGTTCCTATTGGTACCCAAAGCGGTGACCATCTGCTTCCCGACACGTATTGGTCTTGGGGCGACATGCAGCACAGTGCCCGGTGGGATGGCAGAACATTCTTATTAAATAACGGTTTGCATCTCTTCTATAAGATCCGCTAGTTTTTGTTTTCCTAAAAGTTATACTAGACAAAATATACGTTCTACATTAAAAAAAAAAAAAAATGATCCAAAGACGTCACCCACCCCAAAACTAAAGTTAAGCTGTTTAACACTCCAAGGAGAAGTTTATTTAAACATAGATTGTGTGCGGTGGATAATAAATACGTATTGATCAGGTTTAAGCCAATCCAACAATGCAAGTTCCTGGTGTCACGCAGTTCTCTGAAAGAAGAACGAGTCACCAGCCATTACCGGGGTTTTCATCAGAGGGCGAAGTTTCAATTAGGATTTGTTCCGGAAGTTATTTGAATGCGGACGACTCACTTTCGGATTAACCTGAAGGCAAATGGGGGCATGTAACATTTTAGGATTCCCCTTGAGAAAGGATACAATTTAGGGAGGGGGGGGTATATTTAAGACTTAAATCTATAACATTCTTGTAATGATGAAAAGTGTAGTACTGATGGGGACATGATTTGATCTTGAAAGTCTCTGTAATGTATAATACGGCTTGATTGGATCTTAAACATTATTTTAATGACGTAAAGGGTGGTAATGATGGGGACATGAGTAGATCTTAAACATTCTTGTCATGACGTAAAGTATAGGACTGATGGGGACATGATTTGATCTCGAACTTGCTTGGCATGACGTAAAGTATAGTAAAGAGGAAATTTATTGGATGAATGGTCATAACAAGTTATTTAATTAGATGGAAAGATTCCTCCCCCCCCCCCCCCCTCCAAAATTTTTTTTTTTTTTTTTTTTTTGGCATTTGAGAAATATTCATGTCTAAGGATTGTGTTGTTGTTTTTTAAAATTTCTTTTCATTATAATTTTTTTTTTCTTAACAAATTGTTATTCTTTTTAAAATGTGCTTTCTTTATCAGAATGGTTATCAAAATGCTGAAGATGAATGTTATAATCAAAACACATTTCCACTCATTTGGAGCGGTGAAAGAATCCTATCTTATCTTATCTCTTCTGATCCTATTATTTTCATTTGTAGGAAGACGATTCATGTGAAGAACACTTGGACCAAGAGATGTAATGTGGTCGTGTTCATCAGCTCGCAGACGAACGACAGCTTTCCCACCGTGGGAGTGAACGCCAAAGAAGGGAGGCAACACCTGACTACTAAAACAATGAAGGTGAACGGAATAATACTAGTAGCCTCCCCTAAAAAAAGTTGATATTTAAAATAAACATTTTTTACCGTGATAAAAGATAAGGTGTATTTTGGTTCAGTGGCGATTTAAAATTGTTCGTGTACTCTCGTAATTTATATGTGCGTAAAATCCAACATTTGACAAGCTTAATTATGTGGCGAATAAGTATTTGAAATTTAGTTTAAAATGAAATGTAGAGAACTTTAAACTATTAAAATAAATTTATATTAAGAAAAGCACAAAAAACAAATTTAACTTAAAAATTATTTTTTTAAAATTATATATATAAATATATATTGCAGTGGTATATACATTTGTGCTAGATTAAATAAAGTTACTGATTTCAGTTTCCATGCCCCTTATAAATATTATTTCATTTTAAGATGTCCAGAAATCTATTCACATCAATTTCTTTTCCAATAAGCAATATACTTTTGAACAGGGTTTTATTTCTTAAATGAATCTAAATGCCCTTAATTACAAGCGTATAACGCAATCAGCGTATATAATAAAACCATAAATTTTTAATTTGAAAAAAAACCCCCTAAACATTCAAGTAATCGTATAGATCTGTTAGTCGTATAAATTTTATTGCACTATGAATTAAGTAAATATATATTTATTTTCATTTAAAATGTCAAAGTTCTTTTAATTATTACATATTAAAACTGAACACTATACATATATATAATTAAATGTATATATGTTATATATATATATATATATATATATATATAATAATAATAATAAAGTGTATTTCAAAAACACGCTTCATCCCCAAAGGCTCTAAGTGCGGTACAAGATGAAAAAAAAAAAGGAAAAAACAAAAACAAAAAAAACCCTATAATTTACCACAATTAGAACAAACGCAACACTACAAAAACTAATTACAAGCATTCAATGTCAAAGTCTTTCTAGCCATTTCAACCCTGAGCAACACAGCTAATGTGCATTAAATGGAAAATATGGTAGACAATCATCTCAGAAGGTGTTTGCGAAATAAATGTGTCTTCAAATCGGTTTTAAAGGACTCCAGTGTCTGATTGTTTCTGAGATCGACTGGAAGGGCGTTCCAAATTGTTGGACCAATAAATGCGAAAGTGTGCTTTCCGCAAGTCTCAACGCGAACATGTGGTGTCAAGAGTTTGCCACTGTCGGAAGAGCGGAGTTGTCTAGTGGGTACATAAGGCATCAGCAACTCTTTTAGATAGGACGGCGCCAGGCCATGTAAGCAGCGGTAGCACAAAGTTGCGATTTTGTACTCTATGCGAGAACGGACCGTCAGCCAGTGCAGCTCTCTGATATATATATATATATACTTATTTATCAATATCTTAATAATTTTTTTAAAACATGTTTCCTATTACCCTTTCCTTCCCTCCCCGAACAGGCCTTCAAATATCTTTACGACCACCATCTCGGTGACGCCGACTGGTTCCTGAAAGCAGACGACGACACCTACGTCATCATGGAGAACCTCCGCTACTTCCTATCCGGCGAGGACCCAAATAAACCGTTGTACTTTGGACAGCGCTTCAAGCCTTATCTGAAACAGGGCTACGCCAGCGGTGGGGCGGGCTACGTCATCAGCAAAGAGGCCCTAACCCGGTACGGGCAGAGAGGATTTGAAAATCCTTCAATGTGTAGAAATAACACCGGCCACGAAGACGTGGAGATGGGCAGGTGCCTTCAGAATCTCGGGGTCGTCCTAAAGCCAAGTTTAGACGCACTGAACCGGACGAGGTTTCACTGTCTGACGCCGGAGACCTACATCGGAAACAAATTACCGGGCTCAATGAAAGACTTTGATGTTGAAAACGGACGAGCGGTAAGCATATCAATACATTTCTTTGGGAGGCAGGGTTTCCTGATGATGTTAGTTTTGGGCTTGCGGCTTCGACTGCGAGCAAGTCATTTGATTAAACTGTTGTCTAAAAGATTAGGTTTATATTTTTTTTAAATATAATTTTTATTTTCTGTCATCTTTCCGTCACAATGTGACGATGGTGTAGACTTCGCAGGACGAAAACACAAGTCTATATATTCTAGAGTTGTATTAAGCGTAGGATCCAGAATGATCAATACATTGATGGTGAGACCTTAATATATAGAAGAAGAAGAAATTGATCGGACAGGGTACTGTTATTACAATTTAATTATTTTTTTTAAAGACATTGTGTCGATGAAAAATAATATTCATTTTGAGAAGATGTACTCCTGTTTCATGTTCTCGGTGAACTGAAGTAGGCATCAATTTAGAATAAATATCATGTTTGACTTATGTATAAGGTAAAGTTTCCATTTGACCTGCGGCAAATTGAAAGATGAATTTGCAAAATATGTTTTATTTGTACAAATTTTATGAACATTTAAAAAAAAATATTTTAATAGAATATATTATGAATAATCAAGGTGATGGTTTTTAAAATAACCAACTTTATTCTCCAACCTAAATTCTTTTTATACACCACATAACATGACCACTCACTGCAGCTATCCAACCAATTTATACAAATTTAAGCTTAGGCATTTCGTGAACAAACTCACCATATCCAGCCGATCAACATGAGAACACAGGGCAATCAGGTCACTGTGGGTCACCAAGTCCCGTCGGTCAACATGACAACTCAGGACAACCAGGTCCCTGTGGGTTACCAAATCTAGTCGGTCAACAAGAAAACACAGGACAACCAGGTCACTGTGGGTCACCAAGTCCAGTCGGACAACATGACAATACAGGATAACCATGTCACTGTGGGTCATCAAGTCTAGTCAGTCAACATGACAACACAGGACAACCATGTCACTGTGGACTACCAAGTCTAGTCGGTCAACATGACAACACATGACAACCATGTCACTGTGGGTCACCAAGTCTAAATGGTAAAGATGAAAACAACCCAGGACAATCAGGTCAATGTCGGGCACAAAGTTCAGTCAGTACACGTGATTGCAAAAGTGGTCACGCAAATAGTCCCCCTTAATGTCAAAGTCTTTCCCCCCCTCTCCCCACTACCTCCAGCACACTGTTTGGTCCATTTTCTTCTCAAATTTTATTTATTTTATTTTCCTACAAAGATTTCATAATTCGTATGCTGTGTTGAAGTTGGTTTAATTAAGAATGATTTTATTTTCCAATTTCTTTAAGAATGTATTCAAGTCTTTGGAGTTTTATAATTTTTTTTTTTGACTTTTCCTTTATTTTCCGCTCACGCCAGGGTGCTGAAAATATGAGCGACTACACCATCAGCTTCCACTACGTTACCCCGAGTAAAATGTACGACCTGGAGTTTTTCATCTACCATCTACGTCCATATGGTATACTCAACATGCCACAGAAGCTCAACTTAGCTGCGTAACCCCACAACTGCGTTGTCATCGCTAGGTTTAACTAGTGAATGCAAATTATTTCTAAACATTTAAATTTTATAAAGACTTATCCCAGTGGTTCTCAACCTTCCTAATGCCGCGACCCTCTAATACACTTTCTTTTGTTGTGGTGACCCAACCAAACAATTTTTTTTTTATACTTCATACCTGTAGCGTATATGTGGTTTTCAAAGGTCTTAGGCAACCCCTGTGACCTGGTAATTCGACCCCCCCCCCCAAACAAAGAGTCGCGACCCACATATTGAGAACCGCTGACTTATCCCTACCTGTATTTACGCACTAAGTTTGGGAGAAGGGAGAGTTAGGTTTGAATCTGATGGTTTAACTTAAGGATTCATGCCCTGAGGGATCTCAACAAAGAATATCAGCTGTATATAACACGTTTCTACCTGATTGTGGATCAATTTTTACGATTATGTTATCGGTTCTGTCAGACATTTTGTTTGGTTAATAAGCCATATTGGAACTCACAGCGAATTCAACATGTGCATTCATTCGACTAATAATCGATATTATGTTTTGTTATTAAAACAAAGAAGCTGTGTAGCATATGTATTATTTTGAATACAGCAATTGTTTGGTAACATTATTTGTTCAGGAGCCTGGGTCTTATTTCAAGGGTAAACATTAGCATTATATTTTTATACAACATTTTAAAATAAAATATTGAAAAAAAAAACAACTTACGACCAGTATTGAATTGTTGATAATTTTTTTTTTTTCATGATGGAGAGTTTAGATAAAGAGACAGAGGGCTATAGTGAGAGATGGGACGTTGAGGGATCGAGAGAGAGAGAGAGAATGAGAGAGGGAGATGGGGAGCGAGATAGGTATATAGATAAAGAGAGAGGAAGAGACGTGGAGAGGAAGAGAGAGAGAGAGAGGGAGGGGGAGAGAGATGGAGGGGGAGAGAGAGAGGGGGAGGAGAGAGAGAGAGAGAGGGAGGGGAGAGAGGGAGAGACATGGAGAGAAAGAGAGAACGTTTCTCAACCCTTTCAGCCCATGAAACTTCAACGACTTTTGGCAAATTACGTCGACATAATACAAGGATTAATTTGATAGAGACTGTCGAGAACTTAAGCTGTTGACCGTTCTTGGCTTTAATTGAATTCAAAATTAATATTTTAAAATGTATATATATATATATATATATATATATATATATATATATATATCATGCCAACTAAAAGTGCTTTTTTACATAGGAAAAGGTTATATATTTCTTACATTAAAAATAATAATTTTAGAAAAAACACCAATAGACAGACCAAAGAAAAACATAGCAGTTTATTTTTTTAAAAATTGGTTTAAATTTTATAACAAAATAAAGATAATTACATACAAATTTTTACAGTCACGCAAAATTTATTGAAAATAAATAATTCTAGTTCTGGTAATGTTTCGTTGCTGCATCCATGTACTGGGATCTTTGCAACAGTTGGGGAAATGATGTTGCTATTCTAACAGCTCCTAGTTGATGCCAGGGCAACCTTGAAACTTTCGACCGATGTCGAGTTCACAGTCGCATTGTTCAGGTTGTTTCATGCTATTATTGTGCGTGGGAAGAAAGATTGTTGATACTGCACTGTGTTTCACTGAGGCACTTTGAAGCATTTGCTATAGTGTCTAGTGTAATTGTTTAATTGTTTATGGGAATGTCAGTAGTGAAGTCAGTGTTCAGTGAGCGTTTTGCTCTGATCAGTCTACCCAGCTGCTGTGGGGTGAGGTACGTGCCTGCTGGGATGGCCGGCACCAGTCCGTTGATCACTTTATATAAGAATAGCAGGCGGAGTCCCTCTCGTCTTTCTATAAAGGTGGGATGTAAAATCTTCTTAAGAGGCCAGTGACGAAGCCAGGGGGGGGGGGTGGATTTGTAGTCTCGAGCGATAAAACGCACCGCATTACTTTGAATTTGCTCCATCGTGTCCACGTCTTGCATAGGCATTTCGTTTGCAGGAAGTTGGGCAGTGGCGTAGATTTCTTCGGATGAAACCTAGGGTGGAATTGGCTTTTTTTTTGAAAATTTGTTTATATGGGGTGACCATTTTAGGTTATTTGAGAAGAGAATTCCAAGGTATGGACTATTGGATACTTGTTGGAGAATTGTCTCGTTTAGTGAGTAAATATGAGTTGGTGTTTTTTTTCTTGGGATTGTCTTAGTGTAGCATTTGGTTTCATTAAATTTCATGCCCCATTTTTCCGCAAAATTCATAATGCCCTCCAAATCTGTTTGGAGGTGGTTGTGGTAATTGTTGCTATTTATCTCTCTATAGACAAGACAGTCGTCTGCGAACAGCCGCACTTGAGATTTTACTTTATCGGGTAGGTCGTTTATGTGACAGAGAATGAGACGGAGGCCCAGCACTATGCTTTGTGGAACTCCTGAGTCTACGGTGGCTTTCCCTAATTGTACGCCGTCCACGACTACTTGCATGGTACGTTGTGTTAGGAATGTTGAGAGCCAGGAGTGAAGATTGCCTGTAATGCCGTGGTGGTGGAGCTTATGTAGAAGAAGGCTGTGTGGAACAGTATCGAACGCTTTGGAGAAGTCGAGGATTGCCATGTCGACCTGGTTACCTCTGTCATAGGAGGCTAGGAGGTCATTGGTGGTGATGATTAATTGAGTTTCTGTTGAGACTCCAGAGCGGAAACCGTGATTTAGGTTGGTCCAAATGTTGTAGTGTTCAAGGTGGTTGATGATGTGGCGATAGATGATGTGTTCTAGGATTTTGCATGGAACGGAAGTCTCTGATATTGGGCGGTAGTTTGGTGGGTTATGGCGGTCACCTTTCTTGTAGGCACTAGTGATGTTTGCATCAAGCCAGTCTAGCGGGAGTTTGCCGGACTCAAGCGACTTTTGGAAAATGTTTGTCATTGTTGGGGTAATGTTGTCAGCCAGGGTCTTCAGGACAATGTTCGGGATACAGTCAGGTCCGGGTGCTTTATGGGGCTTCAGGTTTTTGAGAAGTTTTGCTACTCCTGTTTCAATTATGTGGAGGGGGCCTATTGTACCAGGTGAAGGTTTTAGGGATGGTAGGACGGTGGTGGAGATCTTGGTGAAGACGGATTAAAACTGTTTGAGGCGAATTTCTGCTTTGCATTCGACATCGCCTACAAAGTGTCTGTTTTCAAGTAGGAGGTGGGGGGGGGGCTACGCCGATTTTGTCTTGCTTCCTGGATTTAATGTAGCGCCAGAAGGGTTTTGTGTTGTTGTTTTGGGGGCCTTCTTGGATGACTCCGTTTATGTTCTGCCACCCTCCTCTTCTTAGTTCGCTACGAGAATGTTTTTGGAACTGGCAGTACAGGGTCCAGTTGTTGGTAGTTTGGGCTTTCTTCAAATAGTCTTTTTCTTTGTCTTCAGCAACTTCTTGAGCCGTGCGTTCAGCCATGGTAGATAACATGGATTCTTTTCTGTCGCTGATGGGACATTTTGATCTATGCTGTTGGTTAAGGTATTTTTGAAGGTCGACCACAGTGTATCTACATCCTCTCCCTCGTTATATTTTTTTAGGATGTCCTGTTTAGCGGCGGCGAGATCAAGTTTGATCTTGTCCAAATTTGCCTTTTGTTGATATCATAATGAAACTTTGCACACTCAATGCGACTACCATTGCTATAAATATTGCATGAGCTCTTTGCACTACAATAATTGGAGACTATGACATGTAAGTTGATCTCATAAATGTTTGGCAAATTTTTGAGGTAGCAAATGTAAAAAAAAAAAATATTTCAAAATTTACGATGGATGGATATAAGAGAAAGATGTGTAATTTTTTCGCAAATATGAGTGATCAAAAGCATAGAAAGTGTGAAGCCTGTAGCTATAAAACTTTTTCTCTTGATACTTTTGGAATTCCAAAAAAATCTGAAAAAACGCGAAGTTGAGAAAAACGAAAAAGAAGGGTTTTTTGTTATTTTCTTTTTTAAATTAGAGACTACATGAACAATATAGGATGCATATACCATGATTTACATATAACATGTACATATACCATGTACATATACCATGTACATATACCATGCACATATACCATTTATAAAGGAAAAAACAATATCAAAAAAAGATACAGAAGATAGAAAAATAGTAAATTCATGTTTTCAAACATCAACACTTTGTCCCAAATAAAAATATTATAATACTAAAAAAAAAAAAAATCTCAACAAATTCTTTATGGGCCACTCTTGTTAAAAGAAACATCAAAACCATATATAGCGAATATCAATAGAAATAAATATGGAACATTTTTAGTGATTAGATATACACTTTTCCTCCTGATAAATCTGATGTCATCAAAAGTCTAACATGCCAAATAGAGAAAAACGACAACAATAGTCAATAAAATTGTTTTAAAAGTTTGTTTATTTTATTACATTTTTTGTGGGGGGTGGGGGGTGGAGGGAAGGGTCGGTAGGGGGAGTAATGTTTTCATTTTTCTGTTAAATTGCAAAAGAGTTACATTGCTGCTTAATGTTTATTTGTAAATGTGTATTGTCCCATGAGCGATTGAAAGTTACAAGATATAAAATGTTAATATCAAAAATAGTAAAAATAATAAAAACTTATCAAAAATTTTTGGGGGGTTTTTAAATGTCAAAATATTCTTTATAAAATCCCCCCCCCCTTTTTTTATAATGACCAGAACCACTGATAGATCAATAAATAAAAATACTTATAAGGAGATATGTATAAAAGGAGAGAGCAGGGTCGCACC
The DNA here is from genome assembly GCA_964033795.1 of Lymnaea stagnalis. Classification (NCBI taxonomy): domain Eukaryota; kingdom Metazoa; phylum Mollusca; class Gastropoda; family Lymnaeidae; genus Lymnaea; species Lymnaea stagnalis. The sequence continues at coordinate 741,317 of CAXITT010000269.1, forward strand.
AGCAACTTTGGCCAGCACTTGACACTGAGCTGTTCTCTAGATGACACACTAGTGATTATTATTATACCAGCAACTTTGGCCAGCACTTGACACTGAGCTGTTCTCTAGATGACACACTAGTGATTATTATTATACCAGCAACTTTGGCCAGCACTTGACACTGAGCTGTTCTCTAGATGACACACTAGTGATTATTATTATATTTTCTTTTTTTTTTAAACCCATCGTCAAGAAAATTGATAGACACAATATTTTGTTCCTGTTTTATTTTCTCCAATAATGTTACAGGAGCGTTTGCTCTTAATGATAGCGGATCTGGGTCTCTTTTTACTATTCTCAAAATATGTTCCTACTCACTTAGCACTATGTAACGAACTTTCTTGTTTTCATCCAGTAATGAAGAGAGCACGTTATGAATCGAGTGTACAACAGTTTAAAACTGTGATTGTATCATCATCATCACCATCATCTCCCTTAGTCCTTAAACCGTTGGGGCGCCACAGATGACATGAACATTATCCCTCTCCATTCCTCTCTGTTTTCTGCACTTCGCACAGCATCGCCTAGTTTCAGTCCAGTCCACTCTTTGATATTGTCTTCCCATCTTTTTTCTCTGCCTTCCCCTTCTTCTTCCTTCTCGCGTTGTGCCCTGCAAGATTTCTTTAGCGAGCCTTTGTTTTCTTGTCACGTGCCCTACCATTTCCAGTTTGCGCTTTTTTGCAGTCCCCCGTTAGAGAAGGGAGTGTATTTACTGGTTTTTTTTTTTTTAAGCCCTCAATCCATCCAAATACCTTTCTTTTTTTCGTCGTTGTAATCAGATGTCCAAGGACCGGCGTTAATTTCCTCTTTCTTTTACCTCTTATTTAATACAAAAGGTACATACAGAGTCACGTACAAATGATCTATAATTTATGTTGAAGTCATCAACACAGAGCCTAAATCTTTTTTTTTTTTTAGTCCTTTCAGTATAGCATACATGTCGCTTGCTCTATTATGTTGTATGTCTTACCCTACAAATTTAGATCTACGTATCATTTCAAGTAACTGTTTAGCTTGTGCAGGTATCCATACACATTCTAAGTGAGCGCCATATTATACTTAAAGATCGTTTCATTGCAGCAGATCTTTGCTCCAGGATCGGGTAGTTGTTGTTTTTTTTGTTACTTTATTACTTAGACGTACATTTGGTACCTATGGTAATAGCAATGCATGAACTTCCCATCTACTAAAGTTACATCTAACATATTTTGCTTGGGGTGTGACAGCTTCCATTTCCGGATGGCACGCAAAATATAATTCACGATAACTATCCTAAATATATTTTGTTGTTTAAATAGCGCAGCTGCGTTTGGTGCGCAATATTTTCTTTATGGAAAATGAAATCGTCTCAATTTAAGTATAGTGTAAAAAAATAATCGGTTTCAAAGAGGTTGGGACATCAGAATAGTTAATATAGTTCATGGGCGTGAGATAAAAATCGTGCAGCGACATAACATTAAGTGAATATTGGTGTAGCGAAAATGTGTATTCTTAAAAGTGCATTAGTTGATTTCATGTTTCGTGAGGTAACTTTAGCAGACAGGAAGTTCATTCATGTTTGGCGAGCTATAACAAGTGTTTAGTATTAAACACCCCAAATTTTCAAGTAAATAACAAAACGAAATACAAATATGTAGATAGGAATGTATTTTCTCTTGAATTTAAGAAGTTTTTTGTTTTTTTTCCTCTCTTGTTCACTTTACTTTTTTTCCCCCCTCCTCCAAGTTTCCCAAGTTTTAACTCTTTCTGACTTCTCTCTTTTCTCTCTTTTTATCATCAAACACTTTTTCTGTCTCGCTCCCTCGATCGCTCTCTCTCTCTCTCTCTCTGTCTCTCTAAGTCAATTCCATGCTCTCATTTTCGTTCGTAGCTCTCATTTTGTTTCACATTTGCTCCCCCGTTTGTTTACCAAAACGATGTTCATGCCAGTTTAACAACATACAAAAACAAAGTCAGTGGATTATGTCAACGACACCTTAAGATTAAACCTTTTATTTCATTTAATACAGGCGCTAACAAGTGTCAGTAAAATGACTTATCTTGAAATAAATGCTAACCGCTTGCAATTTAAAAAAAAATTACAAAATAAAACATTCATCACTTATTTTGGCGAGAGCTGGTGAGGAGATTGATAGATTTGTCAAAAATTCAAGACGGCCTAGATGTATTAACAGAATATCTTTTTTTTTGGCATAACATGAAAGACACACTTCTATTTCCAAGTCAAAATTCAAAATAAACAAGTAAATTAATGGGTTACTTTTTTGGCTGACATTAATTACATTAATTTAATCGAGATTAAAAATGTAAATGATTTGAAGAAAAAAAATCATTTATATACTAGAAATCTAATGTTTTCATTGTGGTGGTGCATTAAGTGGTGCTTTTGTGGCATTATGGCATTTAACTGGTGCTATTCTGGCATAATAACATTTTGTTAAGGCTAAAAGTTTGTACTTCCTATCATCATAACATTTTTTTTGCATGTGCTTTTCAGATTCTGCTGTTCATTCACCTTGTTTCACGTGTATAGATATAATTTATTTTATGTCTTTCCACACACGAAGCTACAATAGGGCCAATGATTGAAATCATTCCTTAGCGAGGAAATGCCTAAAATTATCATTTCAGTCAATTTATCTACCTCATTGAAAATATCCCCCTTTGTTTTTATAATCATACCTTCCATATGCGCTAAATATTCAGTGACTGTAAAATCACCAGCAACTTCGCGGACCGGATAAACCCACGCCCCTGGCCGGATCCAGCCCGAAGGCTGACATTCGCTGACCCTTGTATTAGAACAAGCAAATTTAATAGTATTTACGTGTTGTTGTTGTTGTTGTTTTTTTAAATTAAACTATTTTTTTAAAACTTAGATTACTACTTTTCAGGATAAATCTCTTGTCTTGTCTGAATGTGCTACAAAAGACGAATGATAAATTTATCAAGTTAAAACCCACAACTTTACCATTTCTAACAAACTCACATATTCTGGTTGAGGTTTGACCTCGCTGCGCTCTTAAAGCCCCGGCTAGTACATTGGCAACCTGCTCCATCCCTATAACATTTCCGTAACATTGAGGTCTCTCCTGACGCCCTGGCGCCCCCCCCCCAGCAAACGTCTAGTGTTGGAAATGCAATCAACAGATGCGCTAAAGTGTTAGGGTCCAGGCTGTAATACCGACGGTTCGGGTCTCTCTTGTCGTCTAGCCCGTGATAGTGTGCGTTAGAAGGGGCAGTTCTCGATTCTCATTTGGGTCACCGCCACCAACTTATACGCCATTTCCGCTGCAATCTCGTCTCTACGACTCCCCGCGTGACAAACAGGAATGCCTTTTCAACACAATCTTCCAGACATCTATACTAAACCCTTGATTCAAGCACCAAACATCAGTCCCTAAAATACCCATCATCACTACTCCTTCAAATTAAAGACCCTTCACCCAAATAACACCTCTTGAAAGATCTCTCATTCGAACACACTTAAATCTCTAAACTGGCCTTAATGTAATATAAATTTTACTCAAAGTGTGATTAAAAATGTATTTTATATACATAAACATACTAAAATCACGTCTATTTTGATTTAGCCAATGATAATAACACTGAAAAAGAATAAAATTTATTTTTGTATTCATTTCTTTCTTTAATGAAAGATTACTGTCAAAATAGTTCGTGTATCGCTGTATACTAAAACTAAAGCTTGCGTACCCTTCGATACCCATGGTTATCCTTTTTCGAGAACGACCATTCTCCCATAACCAAAATTTAAATTGGCATTCAATAAATATATGTTTTTTTTTAGATATAAACATACAACTATTTTACAACGATGCACACCAAGTCTCAAACTGTCATTTATTAATGTATCACAAAGTTGATACAATAAACACATGAAACGACATTTTTTTCCTCATTAAGTGCGCACAAAATTAACGAGCGATTGTGATATAGAATTTTTTTTTTTCAATCTGTTAACTTCACCTTGTCTTCTGTTTAAAAAATATACAGATATAAGTTAAACTAATATACGTGTACACTGAAAACGAAATGTTACTTAGAGGTGACAGCTTTTTTCGTCTATCTTAAACTTTGAATCAGACAGCATGAAAAATGAACCCAAATCCAGATGTCGTCATTTTTGTTCAACATCAGTTTCAAATAAATTGTTTCTACTGCTTTCATTTCTGTGCATCGTGTTATTGTTCTGTTCCCAGATACATCGCAAAGATTAATTGGACCTTTATTGCTCCTAAGATTGCATGTAACAACAAATTGGTCAAAATCTACTGGACTTCCTATGCTAATGCTTATTAAATACAAGCCATTCACCGGAGCAGTGAATATCCCAGTCTGTGGATCAAAGTCGTTTCCATAGTTGCATTCAACAGAATCAAACCATTGTATGTCGAAATCTTCTTCTGTGACATGCAATGATTTCCAGGCATAGAATCCGGCATTAGGTTGGGTGAGTTTCAGTTCTGCGAAGATCAGAATATTAGAATAGTCTCAATAAAATTAGATACATTTGTCGCAATTGGCGTAACGAAGAGGACAAATGAAAACATGGTACTCTCATCAAAATACGAAGATGGTAGTTATTTCCATGACATTAAATATGATTATTATTGTTCAATTAATTTTCCACTTTTTTTTTTTTTGTATAGATGGGTGAAGTGCACAACTGCCTTCGTGTTTCTTTGTTATATATTCCAATGAATTAGAGTGAATTGTTTACAGTGTGCAAACACACTTCTAATTTAATGAAGATCTACAGATAGCAGAAGTAAAAATAGTAACAACTGCGTGGCCTGACTGTGGATGACCCTTCGCCATAAGTATCAATGCATTCACTGCAGGCAGGATCGAAACCGCTCTCTGATATAAGGCCTTTAAAGGGCAGTTCTATGTAAAAATTCCTCTAGACCGGATCACGCTGTCCCGATACTCCCTGTTGGGCTCGGCCCCTCTCTAAGATTCCAGGTAACACTACTGTGCCAGAGGACGCTGCGCATGACTAAACTGTTGCACAGCTGCCCCGTGCACGACTACTCTTAGTGAAGACTCTCTGTCGAGCATGTCCAAGCAAAGACAAGGCCAAGATCAAGGATAATTATTATAATATGGGCTCACATTTTCTTGCTGTAGAGTAACTGAATCATCCGTAAATTTAAAGGGGACCAGAGCCTAAGACAAATCATCGGGAAACAAATAATCTAATTTTATTTCTAGTAATTAGACTTGAACTTAAATTAAACTAAGACATTTTAACAAAATGTTTTTTAACAAAAAAATAATAATAAATAAAATAACACCAGGCGCGCAAAACAAAAACACTCATCATCACACACACACACACTCACTTTCTCTTTCTCTCTCTCTTTCTCTCTCTCTCTCTCTCTCTCTCTCTCTCTTTCTCTCTCTCTATCTTTCCCTCAAATACAGACACACACACGGGTAATTTTTGATATATGATATTAAAATAATAAAAAATACAGTAAGTTGATACATTGCTAATGTTTGTAAAAAGCGTTTTTCGTTAAAGAGTATATGCAACAATCATTGGTTGTCATGGGCGATTGCTAACAATATGTGAAAACTTTGTTTCTTTCGTTTTATTTATTTTTAAAAAAAAAATTTTTTTTCTTTTTTACATTTGCTTTTATTTTGCATGTTAATTGCTTACCAATTTGTGTAAGTTTTTTGGAGATCTCCTCTACACGAGTCCCGATCGATTCTTTCTGTAAATGAAAAACAATTTAATAAAATTTGAATACATCTTTCAGTTCCATTAAGAAAATTTTAAATAACCAAGCATGACTGCCGCAGCAGTTTCAACAACTACAACAACATAACAACAACAAAAAAATAAAAAATTAAAACATCATATTAAATTTGAAGATGTCACTTTCTTTTACACTGGTAATTCATTTGCTGCCCTCCTGACGACTTCTCAGGAAAGTACTATTTAAAAAAAAAAAATTGTATTCTGTTTGTTCTATTTGTTCGCTGAAGAAGGCTTCCTGCCGAAACGTTCGTTGTTTTGATGAGTTCCTTTTTTAAGGTTTAACTTAACTTTGTTTTACTAACTACCTGTTGTACTAACCTGATTGCAGTCTCTCCCCTTATTACCCTTTTACATTCACTACTTGACTGCTACTTGGCGTTTGTTTCCGTCTCATTACCTCACTTTTTGTTTTTCCCTTCTCTATTTTGATCTATTATTACATTTTTCTTCCTTTATCCCATTAGGCACTTGACAATTTTCTTCATGTCCAATCTCTCACCAAATGTCCCTTACTCTTGACTTTCTGAATTTTTCGTCTTAACAACTTCCCCTTACCCTTGTCCGTCTCTGCTCCACTGTGCCTTCCTCATTTAAGAGACCACAATTCATTTGCTTGCACTCTTGGATACTAAGTCTCGGCTAAGTGCTATTTTTTAAATGTTGTTCTGGTTTTTTTCTGTTTATTCGCTGACAAAGGCTTCCTGCCGACACATTCATTGTTTTGTTGCGCTCCTTTTTAAAGGTTTAACATTACTTTGTTTGACTAATTACCTTTTGTGCTAACCTGATTGCAGTCTCTCTCCTTTTTACCCTATAAATGGCATATTGCATATAGCAAAGTCTTGCATGATTACGTAACGTTGTGTTAATAATTTGGCCCATGAGCTACAATTTAATTTCAAAACCAGCTACATCTTCAGAAAAAGGGTTAATTTATATAAGTAACATCAATCATGTTTGTTGTAAATTTGGTACATTTTATAAACAACTATAAACCAAATATTCTTTCCACGCTCCTAAACTATAAAGAACTATTTTTTTCGAAAATGGTTAATACAACATTAATTAAAACATTATTTCTAAGAAGTAAAAAAAAAAAAAAGGAAAACGAATCTGATCAATAATGTATTTAAATACTTGTAATATTAAAGAATCGTGTGATATCGGTATATTAATACAAAATCTATTCAACTTTCGCCTTGCTTCTGAATTTCAGAAAATAAATTAAAATTTTGAGCCCAAAACGTATTTGAATTATTTTGTGTAGCATCTCATTTAGCGCAGTAATCGGGAATTTGATTTTCGTGAAATCAGTGTCATTACATTTTCTTCACCTTACCCGTGAAAAACAGACAAGAAAAGATTTTGTGGCGGGGGAAGGGGGTTGGAATGAAAATTTGAGAGAATGTGTTGTCATCGGTAACGAGTTTATGTGCCGGGCCCGCACCCAGCAAATTCTGGGCCCCAGGCAGCTGAGTTCGGGCCCCTTTCGTGTTTCAAAGCATGCGAGTATATTTAAAATCTTGAGCTCGAGCCCCATGTTGTCTCATGGTTGTCCCTCGTCCCCGCACCCTCAAGTGCGGGCCTGTGTGTGCCATGTTTCAGCTCGATAGGTTGACCGGAATATTTTTTTTTGCAACCAGCCAGAAACACGCGAATAAAAGTGAAGTTAATTTAAATGATAAAAAAAAAATTCTACACAGATACCTTTGAAAGCTCTTGTTTCATTTTCTTAATATTCTCTAAGTTTAATCTCTTGTTTAATGATTCCAACGGAGTCAATCTCTTCGCTAGTAGTTGACAAACCATACCAATCTAGGTAAGAGGAACATATCTCTTAGAATTAATGGATTCAATGGCCCATGGAGAAAAAAAAACATGTTGTTTATCTTAAAGGGAATATTACGTTTATATGTATATATATATATATGCTATACACTAACATTTTGGTGTTTACTATGTTAGAAGCAAAAGAACTATTAATTTAAAATGAAAAATAAGATTTATAACTCCTAGTCGAGACACAGACTTTATGATTTCAAACATAAAACAATTATCCTGAATAGTTTAACCTGTTATATTACACTTAATACACATTTTTAACATGGATGTTAAAGATGCTAGTTGATATTTATCATCAGCATCTTTAATGGGTTTCAAATGCTTTCAAAGAGCTACAGAACTTAAATTTCTTACATGTGTTTCATTCAGATTTAAAAAATAAATAAGTCGTACTTTAAAAAAAAATAAAACATTGATTTGTCGTTGTGAAATATGTATGTTAACAGTATCGATTATTGATAGACATAATTCATCTGCATTCAAAAAAGTACAAGCTGCTTTATAGGGAAATATTATTTTTTTTTAAAACCAACATGGCAAAGGTCTCTAAACGCACATTTAAGTAGGCCTACGATATCTATAATCAGTGGCGTAGCTAGGGGAGGGTGTCCAAATTTGAAAGTCCCCACGGGCCCCTACTTGAGGGGGTCCCCAAAGGAGTGTCCGAAATTTTTTTTACATTAAATAATGTCGAATGTCAAAACGCAGGAGCCCCTAAAGAGGCCAAGCCCCCTGGGCCCCCAAATCACTAGCTACGCCACTGTCTATAATTAGACATCAACAGTGATACACTTTGAATTGATTGTATTTTATTATTGTGCTATATTCTTGGGTTGTTGTTTTTTTCATGATAACTTATAGCTTAAACATTAAGAGTTATTGATAGCTCATAGTTTTAAACTTATGTATATGATGTAGATTTCGTAAGAATAAATTATGCGTCTCGAAATAACCACAATTTCTCGCTCTTAACAATGTAAAAAAAAATATTTTTAAAGATAAATAACTTAATTTAAAAGTCAAGATTGATCAATTAAAAATTAAATAATAATAAAATAAGTTTCTAAAAGAAACTAATTGATATTAAAACAAAAGTTTGTTTGTTTTTTTTTCTTTTTTAAAATTGCTTAAAATATATATTATTTACGTACCAAATCATCAACTTGATCCTTATTGAGACTGCCCATATTTTCAAACTGCTTCGTGTAATGAGACGACATGAGATTAGTGGAGTTTTCTAATTTATTCATTTTATTAGACATTTCATTATAATTTTGATTGGTACTCTCGACGCTCTTTGACAAATCTTGTATAGACATTGACGTGCGGTTGCTATGATTACTAACTGAGTTGATCTGTTTACTCATTTCTCTAATTGATGTGTTGACAGACTTATTTGCATCCGCTAATCCATTCAACATGACATCATGTTGTTTTACGGTCTCTTTCAAATGATCAACATTTGATGCAATTGTCTGGCTAATTGTTTCGCTTTCTTTTATTTTTTCTTGCAATTTATTCTGAGATTTTAAATTAGACTCTGATAGTATTTCCATTTTTTTGTTAACATTTTCCTGCTGAGCAGAGACAACTTTTAAAACCTTGTCAAGATGTTCTTGTTTTTGTTGTACTTGCTCTGTTGTCTTTTTAAGTGAGAACAAAGCTTCCTCTAGTACGGCCAATCTCATAGCCAGAACATGTGAAGTTTTTTCTCCCGCTGATATTCCTGTCATTGGAAAGAAATGTACATGCAATCAATTCAATTTTCTAGATACTAACTAAATCAACGTCAAAGATAAATTGGTACTTAACTCACAACGAGAAGACAAATAGGTACACCCTTCTAGAATTGTTACCTGATTCGTCTACAGCTTCTTCACTACAGCGCTTCGTGTCAGTTTGGACTTTCCCACTTTTACTGGCTATTGGAGTCCTCGGAGAAGCTTGGTTTTGATTAATCCCATTTGTCTGTTGCTCTTGAGATGTGACATTGTGACATTATATTAAAAATCAAATAGATTGAACTTCAAAACTTTTTTTAAAAAAATTAATTGATGAAAGAAGAACAGAAAAATGCATATAAACTGTAATTATACAATTGTTACATGCGCAAGTGAAACTTGGTACCTAACATAAATGGCAGACAACATATTAATGAGAGAGAAAATTTCTCCGGAAAATATATGGACCAACAAAAGATGAATATGGATAAGGAATACGAACCATCAAGTTATTATATAGCCAATAATCAAGATCCACGCTAGTAGCAGCAATAAAAAAAAAATGAAATGTCAAAAAGCACAGGAGTGAAAAGGACGCCACAACAAAACCAAAGGGTAATAAGGCTCAAAGGCAGACCTAGGCTTAGATGGCTGGAGGATGTAGAGCAAGATCTACAGCATCTTGGAATCCAAAGCAATTCGAGATTTTTTAGTATAAAGGGATTTCGACCAAATGTTCAATGTATTACGTATAGGTCAGAATGTGTGATCACGTAAAAATTGGATGCATTCCATTGGTTGGTTTTCTTTTTGATAAAGAAGTCAATTACAATGCATCCAAACAAACAAACAAACATGGTCAGGGTAAGATTTTTGTTTATATTGTAGAAAATTAAATGAATCCTACATTACATACTAATGTATGTGCATTTTGTGGTTTCAATAAAATACCTGATAATTCAGCAGACTTTGCGATTAAAAAACTGATATTTTGCTGAATTTGGTTACTCATCTCGGCACACGTGGTCTGATTGACATGTCCTCCATTAACCCAAGAATCCACTTCTTTTTGCGCCTGCAGGTTGCATGATGGTTAACAAATAAATACTTTTTGTAGCTTAATTATCGTTATATCTATTTGTATACGAAATTAAAATCTAACATTTGAATCTTGAGCGTCATCAAAAAAAGTAAAAACTTTTTTTTCAAATTTTCATGGTGTAAATTATTTGATATCTTAATCTAAAAGAATTTTATAATCCCTAAATACATAAGCTGTGTCAAATTTTAAAAATAAAATTAATACATAATTTAATTTAAGAATTACCCCATTCATAAACTCGTCGATGCCATCTTTCACAGAGTTACTCTCTTCCTTGAGTATCTCAAGCTGTTGGTTGATGATTTGCACAAACCTTTTAGCTGCCTGCGCCTTGCTCGCCATGGTTTTGGGAATTCTGTCAAACGATCATGGTATTTTTAATTATTTAAAAGATTAAAGTTGTTATAGCAGTGTTACACCCAACACTTTCAAAATCAGATCAAGATTATACAAATGCACTGGCAGGCAAATGCTCTAATGCAATTTTAAGGATGAAAAATGTTATGTTGATAGGTAGTTACAATTTCTTGTATTAAATAGGCCAACTTAAAAAGTAAAGCACGAGATTTACAAAAAAACTAGATTATCCGATAAGAAAGTGTTTTACAAGATTAATGATGCCAAGCCTGACCTCCCCCCCCCCAAAAAAAAAAACAAAAAAAAAAACAAAAAAAACAAAAAAAAAAACAAAAAAAAAAAAAAAACTAAATTTATTGATAAAAAAGTGTTTTACAAAATTAAAGAAGCCCAGCCCCACCCCCCCCCCCCCCCAAAAAAAAAACAACAAAAACAACAACAACAACAAAAAAAACAACAAAAAAAACACCAGTTATTTTCCTTTATTTAACAACCGCTTTATCGAACTATACTAGACCGGCATAATCTCATCACTGGCTTAGAAATGCAAACACATAAACATAATAATATAAAACGCTCACGAAAACACATAAATAAAAATTATCTACACAATTGTTTGTGTTGCTATTTGATAATATTAATGCTATTCTTTGGCTTTCAATGACTGGTGGTTTCAGCTGTGATCTTTAAAAAATAGTTAAGATAAAACTTTCACTTTCGCTACAATAAAAAAAAATACAAAAACAAAAAAAAAAGCAACAAAAAAAAAATTTAAAAAAAATAGCGTGAAAAATCTAACCAGTGTTAAATGCTTTTATAGCAACATATCTAAAAGTAATTGGTCACTATAATTTGTTTAAGTGTTGTTTTATTGATACATTCCATAGTTGGTTTTTAAAAAAAAAAAAACTATAAATTTAATCGTAAACCTGCCATATGGGAGCAGGTTGAGAATTTTTCAGTCCCTTTCAACAAAAAGAAATTCTGAGGTTGGACGGAAATGACACCCCTCCGTTAACTCCGACCAGTGATTATTTCAGAAATTTCCCCCCCCCCGCAGGGGGGGGGGCACTGCAGATTGTGCGGGGGAGGGGGGCAGTGCCAGTTGATTTATTGTTGGACATAGTTTGGCTACGGGGGGCACTTGGCTTTCACCGGGGGTCGGGAAGGGTGGGGGGAGTGCCCTCCCGGAGATATAGCTGAAAGAAACCCTGCTCCTACGCCACTGTACTCTACAAAAGTACTCTATCACCTAATTTACATAATAATAAAAGTAAAGAATTGAAATTGAAACTATTACTCAAAGTATTATATTGACATTGGAAGAATACAGAGAAGCATCTATTGATATATTTCGCCAGAGAAAAATAGGTCAAACAAGACGCATGCTATATTTAGATACGCCAGGACAAGCAAGACGCAGGCAAACCCTCCCTTCCCTTGCCTGCCCACGTTGGTCTCGAGACATGCGCACTGCGGTTGAGCTACGGCCCCCCTCCTGCCTCATCCTCGCTAGCCAGCAAAGCTCGTGGCGTCTGCTAAGCCGCGGGTCGGCTATGAATACTAAAAAGTGTGTAGTGGCATTAAAGTGGGGGGGGGGGGGGGGGGGGAGGGGGATGTAGCTAAATTGGCATTCTTAAATGTGCGTAACTTGAGATCACGTTTTTGTCAAGTAGCTTTAGTAGTTGTGAAGTTCACGCATTGCATTCGCCAATGTGTGGAGGGCTACATCTAGTGGATTTTAAAAAGTTAACTAACTCTTTAAATAAATTGATTGACCGTTAGCTAAAAGCACGAAAATGTCTATTGGTAGTTAACTTTCAATAGCTTAATTCGTAAATGGAGCTATTTGTAGTAAACTACCAAAAGTTTCTAGAGGGCTATTGGTAGTCCAGCCAATCAAATCAAACCAAAACCGGAAGTTAAAAAACCCGCTTTCAATGACGCTGGCAAAGTATTGGCCAGTTCATTTAATACTAGTTGGTACTTAGTGACAACACCGATAATAAGTATTGAAGGAATTTCAGCTTTAAATTGCTATTTTGAAACTGTCAGGCATTTGGAAAATGTTATCAAAGCTTTATAGGTGTTTCAAAAATGCTGTTTTTATTTTTTTTTATTTTTTCTTTATTGCCTTATCTACTATAGACCTAAGGTTAATATAGATAGACGAATGATACTGGTGGGATGGGGATCACAGTCAGAAAAAAGTATACCCAGCTTTTTTTTCGCCAAAGTAGATTAATATGTGCACATATGGCAAAAAAAATCAAGCTGAGGTTGAACAATTAATTTATAGTAAACATTTTGTATGTGCTCATTATTATGATTAAAATGATTAAATAAAATATAGGCCTATAAATGTTTATAATTAGCTAAATAATTGTATTCCTGCACATTTTTAGAAATCATGTTACGTTCGTTAAAAGCTTAACGATTACAACAGAAGCTTTGGCCAATCTCTGTTTAGGAACATGGTCATGTGATACGCATACCAACCAACGTTGTTGATTTTTCTGGTGGCAGATATGCCTAAGGAATATTATTGGTCAATTGTTGATTGTTAGGGTCAATTTTTCAACTGTAGCAAAAATTAATTTAATATCCAGGAATCACTATTTACTTTTTTTTTTTTTAATTTTGGCAGAATCAAATTTTTTAAATTTATTTTTTTTTTTTTTTTAATGTGGGCAGAATCAATGTTTTTAACGGCAGAGAATAGAATGAAATCACAATGCGCTTTATAATAAAAATACAATAATTGTATGCAAAAAAAAAAAGAAAATTGGGTGTCTTATGTCTTGAAACTCAGATTTGGGGCGAAATTATAAGACTAGACACACAAAAATAAATTTGGAAGTGAAACCACGACCTGCCTAAAACATCCTCACACGTTTATTTTTGGCAACATATTGCAGGCTTATGGTGACGCAAAAATGTGAAATTTAACCTACGTACTACCTAGTTTACTACCAATAGCCAACCCCTAACATAAAATATTATAAAATGTTGATTTTATGAATTATGTAAACAAGAGGGGAAAAAAACGGAAAGGGGGGGGGGATAATAAAATGAAAACCTACATATTTTGGACTTTTTAAAACGGCAGTACACTGACTAAGTCAAGTTAACCACATCACATATTCAACAAATAAGATCGGTTATTCCTACACAGAATCGGAAATCCCTAGAAGAGGGACTGTTCATTTACATTTCTTCGCCCTATGGCCGCCCATTCACAAAATACAAACTAAAATAATGATTTGATGGGAATTGAGAATTTCTTTGTACCCAGTCCAAAAAATTGTTGACATTAGTTGTTTTTTTAAATTAAAGATTATTGAACAAACATGGAATTAAAACGTATAATGTATGCAACATACTTTTGTGACTACGTAGTAATTGCATTTACAGCCATTTTTAAACTCTCTCCTTCTCTCCTTCTCTCTCTCTCTCTCTCTCTCTCTCGTTCTCTTTCTCTTTCTCACTCTCTTGCTTTGTACAAAAGTTTCATGATAATCAATGCTCACGCTAAATATTCAACGGGTTTCGAATCTAACATTCGGAATCCGTCGTTTTAATAAAAAAACATTTTAAATGGAGTCCTCCCAGCTTGACTGGTGGTCTTTGGAAGATGTGTGGAGGGAGTGATGTGTTTGATTCCCGTGCCAATGTCGAAGAGTCTACACAAATAGCATCAGCTAGGTAGGGCGTAGGAAAAAATGGTACAGAATGGCGGTCTCTATATTGAAGGTCGGCATTATGGGCCATCTGTAGTGCATTTGACGTTGGAAGAAGAGCGGTACAAAGTTTGGCCCGCATGTCCTGGCCGACCCGTTGAGACGCGATTTCTGATCCAACAGTTATGTTTTTGACTAAGAGGGAAAAATTGAAGTGATCTATACAGAAATATATGTCTAAAATATTTAACAAAGGAGGTAACACGAAATTGAAGTGATCTATACAGAAATGTATGTGTAAAATATTTAATTAAGTAGGTAACACGAAATTGATGGGGTAACTTTTTTAAAATTATTATTAAATTTAATCATATAAGTAGTACATAATATTTCTAAACAATGACAGAAATTTCATTGATATGTTAATATAATTTGGTGTCTATTTATTTTAAAAAATAATATTAATCATAATAAAAATGTATCTGTAATGCTGACAGTTGAGTAATGGCATCAATAATAGCATCTGTTTAAAGGCAGTAAGTAAAGATATATCTTAGTATGAAATCAAAACACTGTTAAATAATTCATGTAGAAAAGAGCATGAATATAAACATCAATTTATTTATTTATTTTTTTGTCGTTTTTTGTTTTTAAATACGAGAGAGTGATGTTTTATATTCACAATGTTTTAATTTGTTAAAAAACTTTTAAAAACAAGTTAATTAAATTAGTTAATCATGTAAAATTTTCCAATTAAAATGCGTTAAGGAAAAATTGATCCATAAAAATCAAGCTCAATTAATGTCATCTGAGGTGACCAATACACATTTTTTTAAAGACCACTGGTTCAGACAAATGTTGCATAAACTATATGGAAATTTAATATAGAGTAATTGAAGTAGGATCTGGTTATAAATAGACTGCGGATTTGATCTTTAATACCACAAGCTTTCAATAAAATGTGTTTTTAAAATATCCTCTCTTAGTATTTATTTTACATATCTTCATCCCTTTCTTCTCTCTCTTTTTTCCCCTCTTCTGCTACTTTAAGTTCACAAAGTTGTATATCTCTTTCAACTTTTTTTTTTATATTTCTCTTCTCTATTCTTTCTTTCTTCCCCTCTCAATTTTTTGGAAATTTAATATCTTTCTCTCAGTGCGGCACAAACATGTCTACCCAATCGTTGAAAATGTGTATATTCTACTTTATTAAGATTATCCCATCAAACAAATATCATATCAGAAGATTTTTAAGAAAGCTATTTGTTAATTCTGCTCATGCGAGTTATAGTCCATTTCATCCTGCAATGATTTACTTGTTTGAAATAAATATACAGAAAAAAAAAGCTAATAAAATATTATATTTCAATGAGCAAGAATGACGATAGTTGCAGACGTTAAATAAGCTTGACACTATTTCGTGTTAACTTCACACATTTGCAAGTCGAGTGATCTTTTCAAGAAACTAATTCAATCTTTCTGACTTTTAAGTTTACCCAAATGGTTCATTATTTGCAAGGATTTCTCCTAGTGAGATTAATTATTTATAGGTTAGCCAAAGAATAAAAAAATATATATATATAATTAACTAAAATTTGGTTAAGTGGACATTTTTGAGAGTTAACAAAAAAAAAAAAAATTAAGTGATTAAATGTTGAATAATATTCAGAATAAAGAATATTGCAGTACGAGTCACAATGTACCTAATTTTCAAGTCATCGTTTAATCATGCAACATGAAAAATGAATCGAAATCCAGATTTCACTGTCTTCGTGAAAGGTCGTCGACTGCAAATAAACTATGTCCCCTGCTTTCATCTCAATGCACCTCGTTATCGTTTGGCTGGCATAAATATCGAACAGATTAGTGCCATCTCCCTTTTTATACAACTGGTTATTTCTCTTGTGATAGCATCTAGTACAGTAAATTTCACGTCTTCCTGAAGTTCCTGAACTAACACTTATTAAATACAAGCCATCCAGTGGAGCAGTAAATACCCCGGTTGATGTATCGAAGTGATTTCCGTAATTACCTTCAACTTCACCAAACGTATCAACATCACAACATTCTGCTGTGCATTTTAGTGAAGTCGACGCATAGAATCCTACATTTGGAAGACAACACTTACGTTCTGTGCACAAGAGGAAAAAAAATATGATAAGAGAAATAAATGTGTTGTACTGCAAAATGACATTAGTTACTAGTAGGATGACAGAATGAAAGCATATTACAATTTGGGCAACAAATTGAGACTGAAGTCGCTATACGTTATTGTCACTGTTTCTAAGCCAAAAGTTTTAGGAATAAGTTCATAAAGTGTATCTCTTTATTTAAGAATGAGTCAGTCTGAATAATTTTCTTCACAACTCTGCAATTTTCTCTTTGTTATGTGTTCTATTGCTCTTCCTAGCCCCAGCCAGCATACAGGCAACATGTCTTATCGAATGGGTTCTTCCGTGAAAAAACTTCAAAATTTCCTTGAAAGATTGCCTCAACTAAGGTAGAGAAATAGCTCTCTGTTTAAAGCCAAAACCTGCTCTTAGCCTATTTCAGACATCTGTAATTATTCTTTTTGTAAGTAGTTTTATATAACGTCTAATTGATTTTGAATGTTCAATCTCTAAACACGTGTATTTGATAGCCATCGATTTACCCTAATTTTTTATATGAACAGGACAAAAATGGTACTATGTTTTACAAATGGTTTATTTAACAGATACCCCAACAGCTCTTTATGAATGAAGCTAATAAACACATTGATGCTTTTGAAAACGTGTAGTGTTTAAATCACATTTTGACTTTCAATTTGATATCTTTATTAAAAAATTGAATTTACAATAGCTTTAGTGTTTAGAGGAGATTTGCTGACATGAATTTATGAAATCAGATTGTAACTTTATTAACTGAAGATTATAAAAAAAAAAAATAAATGGGCAGAATGCAATGGCAACCACTTAAGGATATAGACTTTATTTTGATAAATATAATGTAAATTTTAAATATCTGATCTAAAATAAGGAACCCCAGATTTCCCTAATTATCAGCCATTAAGATCCGTAAAAAAAGAAATAATATTAACTTTAAATCTTACACCAATTTATTCTAAACTAATACTTAACAATTTCGTACCGATTTGTGTAAGTGCAGTGGACAGTGCAGCCAGACGGTTCTCGGTATCATCTTCCTGTACTCGATTGAGACATAACAAATGCAACATTTGACAAACGCTTAATTGTTAAAATTAACAACATGGGGAAAATAAACTATAGAACTTCAGAAAATGAATTATTTTAAAAAGCATAACGCATCACTATAGATTAAAATTACCCTTGAAATGTCGCATTACTAAACACTAAATTTTCACTTGTAATGGCGCACAGCTAAACACTAAACATACCCTTGTAATAACGTATAACTAAACACTAAACATACTCTTGTAACGACGCATAATTTAACACTAAACATACTCTTGTAAGGACGCATAACTAAACACTAAATATACCCTGCAAATGACGCATAACTAAACCTTTAACATTCCTTGGAAATGACATATGACTAAACATTAAACACATCATTTCAATGATGCATTACTTAAGACTAGCAATACCCTTGTAATGACGCATACTTATCTCTAAAAATACACTTGAAAGACACAAAACTAAACACTGGATATACTCTTGTAATGACACATAACTAAAAATAACACTTACCGTTGAAATGATACATTACTAAACATTAAAAATACCCTTGAAATGACACATAAATAAACACTTAATATTACACTTGAAATGACGCATAGCTAAACACTAAGCATACCTTACGAAGTTGTTTCTCAGAAGTATTAACTTTCCTGTTTAAAGTCTCATTCAGTTTTTGCAACGGAGTCAGTCTCCTGTTTAGTAGTTGACAAATCATTCCAATCTGTGTGAAGAGGAAATTAATATCATAACCGTCTGAGGTCTTATAAATCAAATGTTCATTTTTTCTAAAAAAAAAACAAACATCATGTCGTTCCCCTACAATAAAGTCTGACCATTCAAAAAACTTTTTTTTTAAAGGTTCACTGTGCTTCTAGATCTATACATTGTTCAAGAAAATATTATTTTTTTTTTTTTTTTTGTTTTTAAATATAATATTTAAGTTTTACAAAAACTTTCATCAAAATAATTATCTTAATTCAAAAAACTTTTTTTTTAAAGGTTCACTGTGCTTCTAGATCTATACATTGTTCAAGAAAATATTATTTTTTTTTTTTTTTTTGGTTTTAAATATCATATTTAAGGTTTACAAAGACTTTCATCAAAATAATTAGCTTGAAACAACTTAGAATAACTGCATGTATTACACAAATGGTTAGATATTTGTTTGTGTATACCTTTATGAATTGTATATCATTCCTTAAAAACTGTGCAAACACTAATGTCCAGGTTTACAAAATCCAACTTCAATCTGGTATTAAGTTATTTTCAATATTATTCATTTCAAAAAATCAAGAATTTATGCAGCACTGATTGATATGTCATGAAATTGATGTATTTACATATTCGCAAAGGATAGAGAAATAGAGCCATGGCATTAGAAAAAAAAGTAAACCACCAGTGAAAGGTTTCGCATTAAAAAATGAGGGCCGGCTTGTTACGTAGGTCCAGTCTCAGTGGTCAATAATAAGGAGGGTAAAAAACAAACTTATTATCATTTTTAAAAGCTGAACGCAAATCGTCTTCCAAAAATGCGCGTATTCAAAGGAAAAAAAAAAGTAACTGGAGAAAAAAGTCATAAACAGTCTCCACAAACACATTACTTGATCTTACTTATTGTCATTATTTAAATATTCAAATTATAACTTCGCCTTTTTGTATGGTACATAAAGTTTTTAATAAATAATTATTTTGTGGGGGTGTTTTTTTTTAATATTCTTTTTGCAGAATCAGCATTTAAATTAAATACATAATTTAATTATGTCTATTTTAAGTAAAAATAAATTCCAATACGTACACATTCCTCAAAAGTGTCCTTATTGGCGCTGCTCATATTTTCAATCTGTTCTGTACACTGAGACGACATGAGATCAATAGAGATTTCCAGTTGATTTATTTTATTAGACATTTCATTATAATGTTGATTTGTACTCTCGACGTTCTTTGACAAATCTTTTATAGACATAAGGACGTCATTGCTACAAGTTCTAACAGAGCTGATCTGTTTATTGAGTTCATTCATTGAGACATTGACAGACTTATTTTCATCTTCTAATCTTTTTAACTGGACATCGACATTTCTTACAGTTTCAGACAATTGATCAACATTTGACGAAATGTCTTGGCTCGTCATTTCAAGGTCCAGTATTCTTTTTTTAATTTCTTTCTTAGATTTTAAATTTGCATTCGTTAATATTTCAACTTTTTTATTAACATTTTCCTGTTGAGTTGTCAGATCTTTTAATACCCTATCAACATGCTTCTGTTTTTCTTGGCCTCGTTCTGTTGTCTTTTTGAGTGAGAGCACCGATTCTTCTAATATCGCGAATCTCGTGTTCGCAATATGAACAGTGTTTGCATCTACAACAATAAAAAGGTAAAATATATTCATTATAATTTTTTTTTTTTTTTTTAAATCTGATTGCTAACTGGGAAGACGCAATTTATGAAATAGCAATTTATTGTTCACTCTAATCCAAACAATAAAATATAAGGATTATTTTAAGCGTGTGTGTTTATACAATGTTATGATCCAGGGAAACAAAATCAGTTAAATGGTTTTCATCAAGCTTCAAAATTTTTAAAGGACATACATTACAGGGGATGCATTTTGTTTGTTATCCAAATGACATAGAGTAAAATGTTATTTTACTAACCAGAAGCCAAACTGACTTATTGTATGCATAGAAAAAGACACAGTGTACACACGGTTGAGGAAGAAATGATTTAAGATAAGATAATATTCTTTTATTGATCCAAAAAAGTGGGAATTTTTTTTGATTGCATTATACACTTTCAGCACATAAATAGAACAATTTGAACACAAAACATTTATAATAAATTATCTCAAACAGTCATTAAGTGAGTTCTCTTGGCCAAATCAGGGACTTATTAGTTCTCATGAAGATATGTGACTTCAGAGGGAGCACGCCGGTAGATTCTTAAAGAATGGGGAACAAAAGAATGTTTATATCTTTCAGTCCTCGCTCTGATGGAAAGAATTCGTCCCGAACAGCCCGATCCTATGTATCTGTGATGAAGAGGGTGGGGTGTCTCATCCAAAATGTGTTTAGTTTTACAAAAAAACATCTTTCTTCATATAGTTCTTCAAGTGAAGGATGTTTAGTTTGTGTTATGTTCCTAGTTTTATTTTTATTAGTCGGTGTCTGCGCTGTTTAATATCAGACGTTGAATTTCCACCCCAGCATTATCTTTCTCACCTGAAACTGTGACGTTGCCATCTTTACTGAGCGTCGTTCCTGTTTTGGCGTCTTCGGCGGTTTTACTGACACTGGGAATATCCGAAGAACTAACGGTAGTGGACAAATATGTTTGGTCACGTGCACTTCCATTTTCAAAAATCTGTTGAACTTGAGATGTGAAAAACGTTTCAAAATTTGATTAAAACAAGTATTGAATAAAATTATTTAACTTACTGCAATGGAGTGTACACAAACCATGAAATTGAACCAGGGTTCAGCATTGTGAACTTATAGAGATTATTTCAATCAAAAGACTTAAATAAATTTATGAGAAACTGGCTTTCATATCCACCACGGTTTTTTTGTTATTGTTTGGTCGGTTCAGATGGAAATATACCGTATTTCCCGGCATATAAGACCACCCCCCCTACTTTTCCTGTTACAATATAGGGTTTGGGCTATACTCGCCGTATAAGACTACCCCCTCTTCCAACGCACACCAAGTAAAAACACATCCGCTTTGATTTTAGTATGGTCATTTTAATTCAAAGGCTTACGAAATGTAAATACTTAGCAGAAAAAACTGTCACTTATAAACATAACCAACCCTATAAAAGCTTATAAGACGACCCCAGACTTTTGAAAGGATATTCACCGAGTTGAAAAGTCATCTTATTCGCCGGAAAATAAAGGTTCATTTTATGAATCCCTTTAGTTATAAAAAACATCAAAAATTAATAACAGGATCATTTCTTCATTTATAATTTAAAAAATACCTGAAAGTTCAAAAGATTTTTCAATGAAAAAAGTTGTGGCTTGTTGTATTCTGTTACTCATCTCGACACAGGTCGTTTGATTGACATCTCCACCGGTAACCCAAGCGTTTACCTCACTTTGTATCTGCAAACCATCAACCCTATGTGTTATTTTTCTTATATTTTTGAAAGGATTTTAATGCAAACAAAATCTCTATTGTCATTGGTCCTTACATTAAACAACCCTTAAAAATAATTATTTTTTTTGTTTCTGTACTGATTATCATTTATAAAGAAGCGGTTTTGGTCTAGTAAGGTTAACGTCTGACGAGAAAACAAGTTACATATTGTTACGCACTGACTTGTATTGGGAGAAATTAATCTCCTATTTTAATTTTAATTGGCTCGTTGTAAAACAGTGCCTAACAAAGGACGATACCATAGAATCAACAATATTAAAGATACGACCCCAAACAGTTTCTAGTTACAATTAATTAAGATTTATTAAGTCTTAAGATAATCACAAAAGAAAAGAAAATATAATTACAATCTTAAACTTACAGTATGGTAGATCTTGTACTGGTACACAGTTAACACAGTTAGAGTAATGTGCCAATGAATAATGCGAAATAAACACATATGAGCACACAAATACACAAAGAATAAAACACGTCTCGTAAAGTTAAGAAAATCTATCTGAATCTCCTTCTCTCCGTATCAGTCAATCCCTTATAAACATGTAGCGTAAAACGCTTCCAGAAGGACCTATGACGTGTTGTTTACATGTCTCGGGTTAAGGAGTACATTCCAGAAGATACCCGGAGACATTCGACCCAATGCGTATTTGGAAGCCGATTGTAAACAAACTACATCAAAGAGATTTAACCACGCCCACAACAGACGTTACTGTCTGCTAGGAGTGTCCTGCAAGGTCAAGGAAAGTTCACGCGCAGGAAATTGTGCTACATAACAATATTTTCAACATTTTAGTTTTCAAAAGTGCATTGTATTTTTGCTGCATACCCATATGAGTTACAAATACAAAGCTCAAAGCAACAGCTGCACAATTCCTCTCCACACCATCTCCACACCTAAACACGCTTCAAGTGTATTATTCATATTTCATTTATATTGTCCTTGAACATAAGGCTAATGGCTTCCTCGTCCACAAAAACATTAAGAACAGTATTATGAGCAGTTCACCGGTTTGGAGCCGGCTCATCACTCTTCTTCTAAGGGCAACACCGTTCAACATCACCATCGTGCAGGCGTATGCACCAACTACAGATTATACTGACGAAGAAGTGGACGACTTCTACCATCAGCTACAGGATGTGCTAAACCAAAAGCCAAAGAAGGACGTTCTTGTTGTTCAAGGTGATTGGAATGCAAGGTAGGAGAAGATGCCTATGAAATCTGGAAAGGAACGTGCGGACGCCACTGTAACGCAACTTCAAACGATAGAGGTCTGAGGCTCGTGGAATTCACCAGCTTCAACGAACTGATTCTGGCCAACACATTGGGTGAACATAAAATTCCAGGAAAACCACATGGCACAGCCCCAATGGGAAACACCACAACCAGATTGACTACATCATGTTGCAAACACGCTTCCGGTCTAGTATAAACATTGCCAAGAATCACAGCTTCCCTGGAGCTGACATCGGGAGCGACCACGACCTAGTCATGATGACCCTTAGACTGCACTTAAAGAGGGTAAACAAAAAAGGAAATACCAGAATTAAATTCGACCTTGAAAAGCTGAAGGATCCTAAATTAGCAGAAGCCTTCCAGGCAATAACAGGAGGAAAATTTGCAGCACTTAACATCATAGATGCCGACTGTTCAGACATGGACACATTGATTGATAACTTGAACATAGCTGTGACAGACATAGCTCACGGCATCCTCGGTAATCATCGACCAACCCGAAAACCATGGGTGACAGCTGACATACTTGATCTGTGTGATAAATGGAGGCAGATAAAGAAAAAAAAAGGTAAATACAGAGTGGGCCATTAAATATAGGACAGTTAATCAAGCCATAAAAAAACGTAGGAAAAAGGCAAAGAAGAATTGGATTTAAGAACAATGCTACGACATTAAAAACTGCTTGAAGAAAAACAATAGCAAAAAAGCATACCAGTTGGTGAAAGAACTAACCACTGCAAAACAAGGGCGTAGTACTACCATACAGGATAAAAATGGTAAATGTTTAACCGAAGAAAATGATATCATCAAACGATGGACTGAATACTGTTCAGAGCTGTATAATGAAAGTATAAAGATACACCCAGAGATCCTTAATGTTCCTCCAGCAACAGACAATGATAACTGCTCTATTCTCCGTGCAGAAGTAGAAGCAGAAGTTCGGGCACTCCACACATGAAAGGCCACAGGAGTGGATAATATCCCTGCCGAGTTGATGAAACAAGGAGTAGAAGCAATGATAAGTGCCCAATTCAATATTTGTAGCAAAATCTGGCTTACAGGAGAATGGCCCAAACCATGGACCCAATCACTCATCGTCACCCTCCCAAAAAAAGGTAACCTACAGCTATGCCAAACCTATCGCACAATTAGCCTAATAAGCCATCCAAGCAAGGTCATGCTCAAGATCATATTGAACCGACTAAAACCATGTGCCGACAGAATCATTGCTGAAGAACAGGCGGGCTTCAGAAAAGGACGGGGACTAGTGAGCAGATTCTCAACCTCCGAATACTATGTGAGAAATATGCTCAACACCAACAAAATCTATACCACGTCTTTGTTGACTTTAAGAAAGCATGCGACAGGGTTTGGCATGCTGCTTTATGGGCCATCATGAAGCACTACAACATCAACACAAAGCTAACCAGCATAAAATGCAACCTCTATGATAAGGCCACCAGTGTAGTCTTCCTCAACAACAACATCGGAAAATGGTTCAAGACCACGGTTGGAGTACGACAAGGCTGCCTGCTCTCCCCCACCCTGTTCAACATCTTCCTAGAGAGAATTATGTCAGATGCTCTGGAAGCGCATGAAGGGACAGTCAGCATTGGTGGCAGAACAATCACCAACCTAAGCTTTTCGGACGACATAGAAGTGATGGCTGGGAACGACCTCGTCGTACTACGGCATGCTAATCAGTGCCGAAAAGACAAAACTGATTACAAATAATACCGCAGGCATCACCACAGAAATTAAGGTCGGGGAGGAAAGAGGGGAAAGAGGAATTAGAGACTGTCGGCCACTTCAAATAACTAGGAGCAATAGTCTCAGAAGAAGGCTCCAAGCCCGAACTGATGTCCAGGATTGCGCAGACTACAACAGCACTAAAAAAGCTCAAGAAAATATTAAATAACAAAAATATAGCCCCCAGCACCAAAATCAGGCTGATGCGCTCATTACTCCTCACCATTTTTCTGTTTGCCTGCGAATTCTGGACATTAACAGCAAATCTTGAAAGAAAAATAAAGACGATGGAGATGAGATGCTTCAGAAGCATTTTTGGCATCTGCTATAGAGACCATATCTCGAATTATACAGTGAAAGAAAGGGTTAGTCGGGCAATTGGGGAGTACGATGACCTACTGGTGACTGTGAAAAAACTCTAACTGCAATGGTACGGCCACGTAACAAGGAAACAAGGGCTTGACAAAGAAATATTGCAGGGCACCACAAGAGGAGGGAGAAGAAGAGGAAGACAAAGGAAAGGTCGGAGGATAACATCAAAGAGGAGACAGGACAAACACTGGACGATGCAGTGCGTAGTGCTGAAGACAGAGAGGAATGGAGGAGGATGGTTCACATGTAATCTGTGGCGCCCCAACGGTCCAAGGACTAAGAGACATAGGGTGAGGATGAGGATGTCCTTGAACATCTGGAAAAACTTCTTATTTTTTGGGGGGGGGGGTGGGAGGGGAAAGGTGGGCAGAAAATTGGAAGTAATGTATTCTCATCAGCAACGAGTCTATATGCCAAGTTTCAGTTTGATAGGATAAGAGACATAGGGTGAGGATGAGGATGTCCTTGAACATCTGGAAAAACTTCTTTTTTTTTGGGGGGGGGGGGTAGGAGTGGAAAGGTGGGCAGAAAATTGGAAGTAATGTATTCTCATCAGCAACGAGTCTATATGCCAAGTTTCAGTTTGATAGGATGACACTAACACTAAGTGTGACAATTAACCGTCCGAATATTTTTCCTTAAAAATCGAAAACACACGAAGTTAACATTAAGGATTTTAAAGTATGTGCACTTATTTGAAATCTAAATTCTTATTTAAAAAATGACCTGGTTAATACAATCGTCTGCAGCCTCTTTCACATTATTCCTCTCCTCCTTGAGCATATCCAGTTGTTGGTGTATAATTTTTACAAATCTCCCAGCTTGTAAGCCTTTGCTCGCCATCTCTGAAATCTTTAATTGATTTTGATCATACTTACAATAATTTACATGTAAAAATAAAGCTTTTAGTATCAACAATAATTTTTACTATAATCTACACACCGATGTATGCTGAAAATGCACAGCAACAATGAAACATAATAAAAATACACTCATTTAGCTCACATACAGTAATATTCCACACATCTACGCTTTTAAATCAAGCACAATTAAAAAAAAATGATATAGTTATTTTAGTATGAAGGCAACAAAATAAATAATTATTATTGTATTCACAAGTGAACCAGTTTCACATGATTTAATCACCGGGATCAGGGCCGTCGTACCTTTAATGGGAAACCAGAGAAAGTTTAATGAACTAAGACTCCTATTCCTTTCTATCCTGCTCAGGGGATGTTTGAAAAATTGCATTTTCGGCCCAGATGGAACGTGCATTACGGCCATGTATCTTTCAATACAATTTAATCCGGCTTTCCTGGGAGGGGAGGGGGGGGAGCTATTTCAGTCTTTTTTTTTTAATCGGTGCCAAAGTTATGACGCTCTGGGGGCTAGTTCTGACTCCGTCATCCCTGACCACCATATATTGTTTATTTCGAATAGGAGAATCACTTCTGGCCACAACTTATTTTGGCAGTTGGAACCTTTGTAGTTTAAATTTACCCACACGCTAAAAAAAAACAGCATGTTTTTGTCAGTTTGACAAAACTCAGTTTGATTAATTGCGTCCAGAGCTTCGTTATAAATAAAATGGTGCCGCTGCTGTCACTTTGATCGGAGAGAGAGCAGAAATCGAGGGAACCGAAGGCTCCCGAGTAAAATTGGGGAAGGGGTCTGGTGAGGGAGCCCTTGCCCCAGATTCTTTTTTTTTTTTTTTATTTTTGGGGGGGGGGGGGGTTAAACTTAAAGCGCAGGAGTACTTTTTGGCGCATAAGTAAATTTAGTGTCCCCATTATTCTGCACTTAATCAGGGAGCAAGCGAACAGATGCTAGTGTGCCCTTTGACCTTTTGTATATTTAAACAAATACTTTAATTTTCGATAATACTAAATGTAAGTGTTCTTCTATTACATAAAAACAACAATAACAACACTGCTTACATCCTTATACGCGTTGAACAAAAATGAAACAAAAATATAAGGAATGTAAGTTACCATTTTCCATTTATTTAAAATTAAATATTTCCAAGTTTTAACAAATGAAAAAAAAATAATAATAATAATAAAAATAAAAAAATTAAACAAAAGAAACGAGTACCGTAGCGTTGAAAAGGAGGATAGATTAATCATAGCTCTTTAAACGGGTCTTCTTATATAAATTGGTCAAATTATGCTGGGAAGTTGGATGATAGTTACTAAAGGCATCATTTCTGTGTGATGTACTTTAGGACATTTTGTGCTGTAGTATACATTCCGAAAAAAAAAGTCAGTTTAATTGAATTTTTTTGAAAAAGAATTTCAAACTCTATTATTTTCTTCAGATAAATTACTAATTAATCAACATATGCCACCTATCCTTAAACTTGTGGATTTTTACCTTAACACCAGCCACCCCCCATCCCCCCCAGTCCAAATCCTAAACGTGCTCACAAAAACTGGGAAAACTAGCTTCCAAAAATACATTTATAGCAATTTACAGCGGTTATAGCTAAAGTATAAAGATTTGTTTTTCAATTTTCATTAACAATAGTTGCAGTATGATGCCCCTAGAAGTGTGCGGCCTTGGGGAACTGCCAACTGTGTCAACCCAAAAAATGGCACCAAAAAGGAGATACATTTTGTGCTATTTTAAAAAAAAAAAAAATTAAACACATTATTTAATATTAACAAAAATCATGATCTCACAAACTATCATTTTCTTGTACAGAAATGAAAGACAGATGGCCTTCTCCCAAATTTTACCATAAAGTCGAATTTAAAATCGTAAATATTCACGTATTTATTGTGTTAATCTGTGTCTTAAATCATAACTTATGAATAACAACAAATACAAGTAATTTGAAATAAGTAGGTCATCGTTTTCCCCTTACCTTCAGCCTTTGTTATATCCTTTATGCGTCACTATCTAATAGGGTTTTCATTAACTGATAGTAGTAACTGTATGAATTTTTTTTTAAAAGAAATTATCAACCTTATTGCTCCAACTATTTAAATGATACATAGTTAAGTAAAGTACAATACAGCCTGAATGAATTGATGGAATACCAAATCATTTGACATCATATAATGATCGATGTCAGATGTCATAATGTATATAGTTACCAGAAAAGTGACAAATAAAAGTTGATGTTATATTGTGAAATATCAAAGCCTTAAAACTAAAAATCGTATTAAAAGAATATTTAAATACCTACATATTTTGTGACAGAAACAAGCTGACCTTTCCCCTATTAGACTTTGGAAGTATACAACCTAATCAACAAATAAAATCGGGAATTTCAATTGGAGAGTTGGTTCCCCGGTTCTCCGGTTGACAAGTCTGTGGTGGCTTGTCGATTAGGAGGCGTCGGCCACCGACCCCCTCGACGTTACCCGGGGAACAAAACTACTTGGCGCGACCCGCGTAGGAAGACAGGGGTTGTGCTCGGTACCTGCCGTACATAAAACAGCTCCCACAGGGCTGCCATTTGCGATACTTCACAGTTGGAAAAATAGGCAGAGACAGGGTAAGGATCATGCTTACAAAATGCCGTTAATGGATATGAGGCGAAAGGCGAAGGTGGTAACCTCTAGCCGATGATTCTTACTACACTGCCCTGAGAAGCTGCTCCAAGGCAACCGTTTCGTCCCAGCTACATCGCGAATTAGTTGCGTTGTGGAAACCCACTGTAGAATTCCTCTTATAGGGCGTCTAACGCTTCCCCGGGATGGGTGGGGGAAGATATTAGGACGTACATTTTTCCATCCCGACTCCTGAGAAAGTCGATCGTGTACACTGTGTGCAAACACAGTGTCGGACCGACCGGGTGTCTTTGGGTTGGGACGGCCCCCGGCGGAGACCTGGTCGAGCAGACTCGGGTGGGGGCCGTCCTGACAAAGGGACATCCCCGACGTGCCGCTCCGCGGCCCGATACCGGGTTGGGGAGGGGTGTTTTGGGGAGGGCATAAAGAGCGCAAGCTCGACGGCCCACTGATGCCATTTCTTAATGTAATATTAAAGGAGAGTTGGGAATTCCGAGAAAGACTAATGCTATGTTTATCTTCAGATTTCTCTTTCTGCTATTGTAAAGTGTAAAGGAAAAGCCGTCATTAATAGTATGTATTAACAAAACTAAGACTTTAATAAAATTTCTGTAACAAAACAAAACAAAAAATAAATGGCTCAACTGTTTTAGGCTCAGTATCAATAGTATTAAAGTTATGGACTGCGATAAAGCTTTAAGTTTAAGTAGACTAATGATAATGAGATACAACTTGGAGAAATAGAAAAATATTTGTTAAGCTTTAATTATTCTTCGAAAATTACAAACTTAAAAGTTTCGGGACAATGCCTTCACACAAAAAAATTACCACAATTATAAATTTAATATGCCTAGCATATGTATATCTTACCTATACCTAATAACGAATGAAAAGAAAAGAATGAGAATGGCTACAAATCCGCGACGAAATCACCTATCCAAAGAACTGAAAGAAAGTAGTGGGGGGGGGGGGGTTGAATGGGGGCCTACAATTCTAAAACAAAACACGAAACAATTCAGCTATGTAAAATTTTGAATTAGATTGATAACATATGGAGTCAACGTACCAAATCTTTTTTATAAATTTTTTTAAATACAAATATGTCCAGAGGGCGTAGCGAGGGAGGGGGCAGGGGGACAGTTGTCCCCGGGCACCAGCTAGTTAGGGGGGCCAATAATGCTTTGCTATTATATTATTGGTAAAAATAATGGGTTTGAGGGTTGAAAAAAAAAAAAAGAAAAGGGGGCGCTTTAAAATTGATCTTGTCCCCGGGCGCAAATCTTGTCCCCGGGCGCCAAACACCCTCGCTACCCCTCTGAATATGTCAGGTGTATTACTCGCATACTCGCATACTCGCATATTAGTAACTGCTGTAAAGTACCGTTATAAGGTTTTGGAATTTTAATCAGAGTTAATATTTGGCTTTTTAAATGAACAATACGTTACAAAGGACAGTATACAAAGAAAAACGATA
Organism: Lymnaea stagnalis; assembly: GCA_964033795.1. Taxonomy (NCBI): domain Eukaryota; kingdom Metazoa; phylum Mollusca; class Gastropoda; family Lymnaeidae; genus Lymnaea; species Lymnaea stagnalis. Next base: position 771,548 of record CAXITT010000269.1, read on the forward strand.
TGAAAGCTTTTATATTGGCAAATATTCTATTTAATTATTATATTAAGTTTATATAAAAATATAAAAACAACTATTAAGAAATTTGTAAAATATAGTAAAATACTGCTGTTGAAAAAGTATAATCTACGAAAGATAAACATATTACTATATACACAAACACACATATAGAGTACAATCTTGTAAGGCTCCCTTCATGATATTAAGTCTCGTAAATGTCTAGGACAATTTTTTACAAATCTGTCTCGGCTTGGAAAACTGCCGGCTTATTCATAGGGAGGATTTTAGAACCCTCCAGAAAAGAAAGGATAGAAATTCCATCACCCGACAAAATACATTTAAAGATATTAGAGCCTAAACAATCAAAGTGGGGGAAGGTGTGGTAGAAAAGAGAAAGCAGCACAGTGTGCAAGTAAAACCATGTTTGATTCTGAATTTTATTTTTTATATGTAAAGTGAATATATCAAAGTCATTCACTTAGCTACAGAGGCGTTGGTAGCAACTGTTGGTACTTATATCCCACATGTGCTTTAATAGCAGGAAGGCGGCATCAAACAAGCAAGTCCCTAAAACTCTTGTCCCTTCTGAGTGCGAAAAGGGGAATTGAAACAAAAAAAATGGAAAATCTTATTGGTTAAATGGCCTGCCAAATTCATCGACCGGTAAATAAGAACTAGTTGATGAGATGTATTCTAAGATTCAAGGAGGTGGGTGAAAAGTTACGATGAATTAATATGTCGCACCACTGTCAGAATGAATTGCTTTAAACGAATCTGGTCTGTTAAATTCGATTTTTTTTTAATTGTTATATTTAATTGTTATAATTAATTGTTATATTTAATTGTTATATTTAATTGTTATATTTAAGTGTTATATTTAATTGTTATATTTAATGGTTATATTTAATTGTTATATTTAATTGTTATATTTAATTTTTATATTTAATTGTTATATTTAATTTTTATATTTCATTGATATTTTCTAGATTCTAAAGAAGAAAAAAAAAAAGAAAAAAACCCTCTTATTCTTTCTAAGCATCTGAGCTGAGCGTATTAAAATAGTTTTTTTTTTATTTTTTATATACCCTAGTTTATTCTTACATACTAGCTAATATACCCAGCGCTGCTCGGGTTTGAATTCAGAAAAGAAACAAATCTTTTGAAGCTTACCAGCGTCACGTTAATTTATGGCCTTGCCCAAAACATTTCGCTAACCAGCAAATTAAAGATGTATAGATTCATCTGTAACATATCCCCATTTTAAAAAAAAAAAAAAAGCAAAAACAACTCTTCATGGCTATGCTTTAAAGACTAATCGAACTGAAACAGGTGACGCCAAAGAAATAGCGTCCTTTTTTTAAAAATACAGTTCAAGGCATATGACAAAAAAAGTGTAGCCGTTAATGGTATGAAATTACCAATATTTTAAAAGAAACATGATAGATGTGTTGACCTGGTCTAGATGCGACAATTGACATAGAGACTTACGTTGTAAACAAAGCCTCCTGGCATACATGCGTCTATTTTAATGAACATAAATCTTAGAGCCTACTACATATTTGAACTTAATAGAAACTTAAGAAAGGAAAGCCTTAACTCTGATTGAAGAATGCTTCATAATTTTTTAGGGAAATCCTATAAACTTATAGAAACATGAGAAACATGAAAAAACGACATTGATGTATATATAAATCTTTTATAAAAATGAAAGGTTATCGAAAAATTTAGAAACTTACGAAACTTACAAAAGTCTGTATAAAGACAATTCACAAGAAAGTATTGAAATTGATTTTTTTTTTTAAATTAACTAAAATTTCCATAAACGATATGACACATTGAAATTTTTATAATCTTTATATCTGTGTGGAACAATAAAGATTTTTTCCTTAATTATTTTAGAAAAAATATCCGGTCCCAAAAGTGGATATTATTAATTAAGCATCAAACGCTATTCTAATATGGTATATGAAGGGCAAGCCTTTCAAATTTGACCTAAACCCATCAATTCACTTATAGACCACTAGAATATATACCCTATATATGCCAAAGTGTCCTCGTTTTATAGACATTTTAATTGTTTCTATAGTATAGTAGTTACTATCCTAGTGTCTCATTTTTATTTTACTTAGTTAACATGATTTTAATAATTGTAAAGCGCTTAGAGCTTTAAGGTAAGCGCTATATAAAAATGCCTAAATAAATAAATAAATAAATATATGAACAAGTGTTGCCGAGGTAAAAATGGAAGGCATATTGCACTAATCTCCAACTTTTTCTTTCAAAGTAAAAATTTGTAAAAATCAATTTTTTTTTTACTAATGTAACAGACGCGGGGTTTGGTGTACTGTATCAAAATATAAACAACAACTTCAACAAATTCAACGCCTTTGAAATGAATATATAGCAAATTATAAAAATTAGACTTTCATAATTTTGAAAGCTTATCTATGTATAGATAGATATGTTTCTCACATCATTTGGTTTTGTGAATTTTTTCTTTCTATATCCTATAAGCATACAAACCTATTTTCAACGTCTATGAAGTTCACAATTTTTTTTTTATTGTGTCTTTTACTTTAAGAAAACAAGTGATATTTACTATTTTAAATATCTGTAGCATTAACGCGATTTTGATAATTTGTGTCTATTGACATTATAAATGTACCCAACATCTTTCTCGCGCCTAAACCATATTATCAAAAAATCGCTAAGCCGAATCCGTATTTTAAAGTGTTTGGAGAGTAGATTGAAAGTGCAGATTTTACAACAACAAATATAATAATATATATATATATATATATATATATATATATATATATATATATATATATATATATTCTAAAGCTCATGAAAATGTGCACTATGCTCCTAAAATGTAATTTGCGCAAAATGGAAACTTAATTTTTCCTTTCATTTAAAGAAAATGTTAACCTTTGCTTGTTCATACCACTGAGCTGTAGTACTGCGTCTTGAAAACGGAAATAAATCTATTTTTAGAGATTAAATGTCGACGCCTGTAAAATTATTGATGTTTCCGATATTCTTATTGGCATAAAAATGTTCCCACTATTGTTTCTTAACATTTTAAATACAATTTTCACGGAATATGTACACAGCATTATTTAATGTAAACATTTAATATTTCTATCCTCATAATTATGTCCCCCCTCCCCCCCTCCCCCATGAACTGTGTATTGAAAAATGGACAAAATACATATCCTTTGTCTTATAGAAAATCGTACCCACTATTTTTCCTCTTTGCAACTTCACGGAGATTTGAATTATGATTACATATGTGGATAAAGTTTCTACAAAATGTTTCAAGGCACTTGAACTGCACATTCCGAAATTAATTTAACTGGCATTTTTAAAAAAAAAAATTTTTAAAAAAGAAATTCAAAACCCTCCTTTTACGGATTTATTTCATCGATTTAAACATTATGATATTCCCATAAAACATTAATACGTCATCTTTCCTCCGACTGAAATGTACTTGCAATGAAAATTAAATACATCATATCATTAGTTTTTTTAAACTATCTATATAGTTTTCCTGTGTGTAACCTGTTGTAACGTTGAGATATTGCTCTACCCATGACATAACCCCACATATTCTGTAGCGCATCTCACACTTTGTTAAGTATCCCCATTAAAAACGCCATCTCAGCATTGGTGCCTGACCCCGATCTATATTAATGTTCTATTTTCACAACCACCTTTAACCTCGAAATGTAATTCGTAGCTATTTATTTTTTTTTTTAAATAGTTCATCGCTTTTTTTCTGTGTATTTAAAAAATATGGCTACTTATTTTTGTAAATTTAAAGCATTACCACTGTTCAATATGTATAATAATCGGGTGTGGAGCTCATGATTTCAAAATGTCCACCCCACCCCCACCATCCCCCCCCCCACCCACGATTTTACGAAAGTTTCATGGCCCTTGAAATGTAAAAACAAAAAATGGTAAAATAAATAGTTCCCACATTTTATTTTAAGTTATATATACACTAAAAAATGGGGGAATATTGGAAAATATTGCTTGATACACATTTTTTTTTTAAAAACCATTTTATAACATTGAGTTCCAATTTTTTCCTTGAAAGTTGGGATTTAAAAACAAGAACTCAAACTTATTTTTTTTTTTTTAAATCAAGAGGGGAAAACATTAGTTTTGTCACCTAGTTAAAATCAAGAAAAGTTAATGCTGACCATTCGCGTGCCATTTGAAACCGGTAAAATTTATTTAGATCGTATGTCATTAGACCATACTATTTACGGTGAGATCATCTGAACATAAATTCAAAGCAATAAAACAAATGGATCGGAAAGCATATTACCATTTTAATTAAATTTTCGGGGTACAATATAATGGTTTTAAGCAAAATAAAATCGAGCGTTGAGGTTAATACTAAAACTACAATAGTTATTTTTTTTAAAAATATGATTGCTTTCAAATTAATGATAATATAAAAAATGACATGGTTGTATCGGTCTTTTTTTTTTTTAGGGGGGGGGGAGAGGGGGCTTGGGGGCTGCATCTTGGGACAACCCAAAAATCCAGTATCTTTTTCGATTTAAAAATATAATGAAAATAAATAACTCTTGCGTTCAGATAAATATTTTAAAAAATTTTTTTTTTTGAGGGGGGGGGGGGAGAGGGGGCTTGGGGGCTGCATCTTGGGACAACCCAAAAATCCAGTATCTTTTTCGATTTCAAAATATAATGAAAATAATTAACTCTTGCGTTCAGATAAATATTTTAAAAAATTGTTAATATTATTTTTTATTTTATAGAATTTAAATTGATTTTATTCGCCTAAAATAAAACATAAATGTCTATCACATTTTTAAAGAAATTACTTTGGTGCATAAATTCATATATTGATGTATATTAAGTTCTGCTACTTTCCAACATAAATAGACCAACAAATGTTGATTTAGGGTCAAAGTCCACTAATCCTTGGCCTGAGAAGCAGATCTGTATTATGTCCCCTTTGCTCAAATGAAATAATCCTTCTATTTTAGGAGAAGAAAAAATAAAAAATATTTTTTTAAATTATAATATTCTCATAGTTACAAATTAACGTGATTTTTACCGAGAACCCTGGTGATTTAAAACAAAACAGACAAACAAAATGCTTTCGTTTTTTTTTTAAAGCTTCATCAAACCATAATTAATACATTGTGATCATACATATTTAATAAATATGGTTGGGTTTTTTGTTTCTTCTTATTATTATTTTTATTTTTCCTTTTTTTTTTTTTTTTTTTTTTTTTTTTTTTTTTTTTTTTTTTTTTTTTTTTTTTTTTTTTTGCATATTTTAGGAATTAATGAATTTTAAACAAAATTACACTCTAATTTTTTTCCCCCCATTTCTTGTGAAACCTTACATAAATTAAACTCATTATACATATATATATATTTTTTTAATGAAATTTTAAAAAAATGAAGCTACGTGTATAAACTGTTTCCTGTGCAAAACTGCAGTTCCAGCAACACGTGTGAACCGAGCGCAGAAGAACTCCGGAATTATTCGGTGAGTTGGGACTAATGCGGTGAACGTAATGAAACCAGGTCTGCAACAGGTTAAAAACATGTTTATAATAAGTTAAACCAGTTTTAGTGTTGGTCAGTAACTACGAGAGTTGGTCGGTTCAAGAATGGTTAAAGCCGTGTGATGGCAAAAAGAAAGAGGGGGGGGATGAGGGAGGGGATGGTATGGTGGTGGCGGTTCGCAATTTTTAATATTTTTTTTTTTTATATATAGAGGGGAGTAATTATTGGCTAACTGCTAAGATTTTATTCTTGTGGCCTCACTTGAAGGAAATAAATCTCTGTAGTTGTGTGAAAATGCCAACTCTAATTATAAACTAAAAAGTCCCCCCCCCCCCGCTTTTCGGGTGAACTGCCCTCTCAGCACCTCTTCTTACGTCACTGCTAGGAGCTGTATACATTAATTTTAGCATAGAAATCGCTAAAAGCTGATCCCTGTTCATTATACCTTTTGAGCAAATACGTCTGAGCTCCTTGTGGTATTCACTTTAAACTTGACGCTACTGTACACATAGTAGAGACCTTCATCAGATTGAAGGAAACATTAGTCAACACACCATGCGGTGAACACATGAGACGGTTATTGTAACAATAAGGAACACAGGGGACGGTAAATGTAACAATAATGAACACTTTAGACATTTGAATCTAACAATAATGAACACATGAGATGGTGAATATGCCAATGAAGAACACATTAGATATTGAATCTAACAATAATGAAAACATTAGAAAGTGGATGTAAGAACAATTGAAAGTTACTTTTAAAAATAGTAATAATACATTTTAGTATGATTTTTATGCTAATTTAATTTCAGCTAAATATATAAAATATTTCATCTATAATGATATGAAGACTATTAAAAATCAGAATTTGGCTTTGATAAGTTAAGTTATGTTATGGTAAAATCTTGCTTTTAATGGCTGTAAAACTTCTTCATTAAAATTCAATTAGTGTGTATTCTGAAATAGACGCCAACGAGTGCTCTCTTTTCATACGATATCTCAAATCAATTTGTTGTTTTATAGGAGCATCTCATATTCATGGATCTAGTTTTCAAATTGAACAGCTAATCACCACAATAAAGAATAGTGTTCGCCATAAAAGTTTGGGATTCGTTCATCGCCGGGAGTAAGCTGTAAAATTATATAAGTACTTAATAAAAATTAAAAATTAATTTTTAAAGACTTTTTAAAAAAAATAATTAAAAGATGTACTAAAAATAATAAAATAAACTTTTCCCAACTCTTCAGAGTCCTGTGACTATCAAAAAAAAACGTTGGGTGCCGTCCATTAAAACAATTTTGTTTTGTTTCAACACAATCGGATATGAGGAAGTGGCTTAAAGTGAGACGCAAGATTTGACACAGACAAACCAAAAAAAAAATCGCAAGCTAAAATAAAAGCGTATAAAAAAAATTGCTCATGCCGGTGAACTGTATGACCAGGCCATCTCTGGAGACGTCAACACCTCTTACGTACTCATGAATGGAATCGTCTGTGTGGAGGTTTAAAGAACTCAAGACGTGATCTGTTTGGCTGAAAACAGGACCTGTAAACAGATGAGCACAATAGAAATATTTATTTTCTTTTGGTGCTTTTTATTGTAAATTAGAATTTTTGTTAATTTAAAAAAAAAAACTGATGATCTACAACAGCGGTTCTCAACCTGTGTGTCGCGACCCCTTTGAGGACGGAACGACTCTTTCACAGGGTTCACCTAATAACATTAGAATACAAATAAACGCGTAAGTTATGAAGTAGCTACGTAAAAGTTTTTATAGTTGGGGGTCGGTCATCAAAAAAGTTGAGATCCACAGTTCTACAAGTTAAGACATTTTTAGCACAAATGGGCAACCATTCATTATGCCAACAGTGGTTGGAAATGTTTGACAGTTGTAGACAAGGGGTTTAGATTAGATGACGTCAGCAATCACGTTTTCTCCATTAACATTTTAAAATAAAAAAAATTGACTGATTATAACGTTTTTTTGAAAAAAAATGAATAAGTGTAAATTATTGTAAATCATCATATAATGTTTAGGCTTTTAACAAAATAATATTTCTTTAATGTGTGTCTGTCTGTGCACTGCAGATGGCTGGTCAGAATGTGAGCACACTTTGTTTGTGCAACAGCAATCAGAAATTGGCCACTCTTGGCCTGCAGGTTTTGAGAATTGGGGGAAAGCAAAGTGAGTGACAATAATAAAATCGCTGCTTGAACGGATTTGCAAAATCTGTAACATCTATCTTGTATCACAAGTCACGTTGAACCGACAATGCATAAGAAATTACCACCTGCTCCTCGACAACAAAAAAAAAAAATGATTCGATGCAAGTAGCAGCCAGGAGACAGAGGATTATGGCAATTATTACTCAAACAGACATTGCTTCTATTTTAAGTGTTGAATGGTTAGATGAGGTAAATGTTGACTATATCCATGCCGTAAGATGAAAATGATCAATCAGCTACTATAGATTAGGCCCATGAAGGGTGTCATTCCAAAGGGGTTTTTTTTCAAGGGGAGGGGGGGCAAAACCAAAACTTGTTCGGCTTGTTAAGTTCTTTATTACTGGAGGCCCCAGTGAATATAGCAATTTAAATAAAACCTTGAAATTAGGGGGGGGGGCGGTGGCAATTTACACAGGGGTCGCCTAGGACCATCGGAAAACACATGTACTCTACAGTTATAAAGTAGCAACTAAAATAATTTTGTGATAGGGGGTCGCCACAACATAATGAACTAACTTGTTCGGCTTGTTAAGTTCTTTATTACTGGAGGCCCCAGTGAATATAGCAATTTAAATAAAACCTTGAAATTAGGGGGGGGGGGGCGGTGGCAATTTACACAGGGGTCGCCTAGGACCATCGGAAAACACATGTACTCTACAGTTATAAAGTAGCAACTAAAATAATTTTGTGATAGGGGGTCGCCACAACATAATGAACTGTATAACAGGGGCGCGGCATTAGGGCGGTTGAGAATCACTGATCTTGGTGAGGGTTAAGGGTTGATTGAAATGGAGGTTGGGGTCAAGGCATGGGAGCCGTGTGCGCCCAAAAGAAGTGGATATGAGAGTGTTGTCGTAGAAATGTCTAAGTCAAGTTGAACTCTTCTGATTTAGACATATTCAATACACAGGGTAGGTTTGTATCTATCCCATAAGTTACTTTCAGTAGCATCGGCCCATAAGAATCTCATCTATTAATGTAAGACAGTTAATCAAAAAGCATGTTGTTACCATTGATTTATTACCTCTTAGTCCACTTGGAGGTGGACCCCAGCAGACAAACTGAGGCTTTAGAATGCATCGTTGCAATTTTGTTTTATATTTTCTGTTGCTTCTAATGGTTGTTAATTGTGATTACAATAAATTACAATGTGAAAACATATGCTGGCTTCCAATAATATATTATTCCTTCATCTTAACTGAAATAAGTAGCTTATGGTTTATTATATTTTTTCCTGGACCTTGCCTCAACATCATATAAGTTATTTTAGTTTCATTATTATGTTCACTTTTCTTCTTCACTGGAGGAGGCATTTAGCCGACACGTCCGTTGCTGCGTTGTCTTTTTTTTTTTTTCCTTTAGATTTTCAACTATTAACTTTTGACCTAGTACCCCAGTTCACGCTCCCCTCCCCACTTTACAATCCCAACACTGAACAGGCCACACAAAAAATCACTTTGAAATTTTTTTTTTTTTTCCTTTAGATTTTCAACTATTAACTTTTGACCTTGTACCCCAGTTCACGCTCCCCTCCCCCCTTTACAATCCCAACACTAAACAGGCCACAAAAAAAATCATTTTGAAAAAAAAAAAAAAAAAGTTCCCAAGCACAGCGTTTCAATGTTGCGTTTAGAAGCCCACAACTGGCTGCATGTGGTGATACCACACACCACAACACGTATAGCATCGCCTTTAAAATGTGTCTATATCCAAGTTATGATAAGATATGGTTGGGCTTTTTTTTTTCTTTTTAGAGACATTATCCCTTGTTATGTTGTTCAAAAAAACTCTGTGCGAATTAAAGCAAAACAAAGACCAAGGTCTTAATCTTGAATAAGTCTATTTAAATGTATTAATTTTAAGTTTTTTGGGGGGTTTTTTCCCCCACAAAGACATATTCAGCACCTTTGGCCATTTGGACTCAACGTAGTAAAATAATAAAATGTCTTAGTACTTCACTTCTCAGAAATGAATATCTCAGTTGACAAATGCAATGTAATTCTATCAAAGATGATTTTACACACATTGTTAACAAAATATATATTTTTTTTTTAAATTCCAATTTTAAAATTTTTTTTTAGCATTACATGTATCTCACCTTCTTCAAGTTGATTCCCGAATATTGTCACTGAGGGTAAAATACTTTTATGCACCGTGACTGGAGCATACTTGAAATCCTGAAATTTGAACTTTGGTGTGTCTGTTTATAAATAGTATGCAAGAGTTAAATTACCCAGACAAAAAAAATACATGTTTGAGTCATACATTTGTTGTAGTTGTTTTTTGCCTATAACATTAAAATTACTTAATTAAAATAATTCGTTAACATTGGAATCATAAGATTAAACCATTTTTAACATGGCGACTTTCAGAGATTAAGTGAGTCCCTGACCACTCGACTTGTTAACCACATACACCATTTTTTTTCCAAAGAAACATGTGTAAGGTATCAGTAAATATAGAAAATAAAATGACTACATTCTATTATAGGAATATTATCATTTTTAAATGTAGACCATTTTTTAAAAAAATGTTACGTGTAAAGTCAGGGACTCCTTAAAACAATGGTCTTTATCACATACAAAGTAACATAAGGATGTGCCGAGATACAATTTCTTATACAAGTCATTTGCCTCTAGCAGGTTATGTCATGCTTTTGAAATTATCTTCATTTTTTATCTAGTTATTATTTTAGTATCTAGAATTTAAATACAAAGAGAGGACAAGATGGTACCCGTATGTGTTAAATAGAGGGCGTGTGGTGGCACACTTGACTGTCAAATAACACCACTACTGACACCACTAATATCACCACTACTGATAACACTACCGACACCCTTCAAAAAGTGATAAATGACCCTCGTGATATAAAAGGACGAACATAGCGTTACTCAAAAGCCAGACTTTATGCTATCATACATGACACTTCCTCCCATAAAATCGATTTCATACGTACCGAAATACAATGTTTAGTGAAGTGGGATTTTCGGAGACTTGTCGTGTGCAGCGGTGTGGGGTGGGTGAGGATTTTTGTCACAAATGACTGAGGTGGAAGAAGGGAAATAGTGCCAGATTGAATTAAAAAAGTTGTAGAGTAAGCGAGTTAACAGGTCAAGGTCAGGGGTTAGTTAAAACCACTGGTGCAAGTCATATCAAGCACGAAGAGACAGTTTGGGGGCGGGGGGGGTCTCAATGGTTATCATTTGTAGTTAGAAATTGTCAATTATCCCGATTCAGGAATACATCTTTTGAGAAACACATTTATGGTAGAGAGCAGTAGATTTCTTTTTCCTTTTAATTTCCGTTCAATATAAGGGATACTAATGAGGTAATAGCAGAGTTGTTATAGTGTTTTAAAATGCCCATCCAGGTACCCCGTTAGTGCCTATTTAAGCAGTCTGGCAGCGAATTGGGCGGTTGGTGAGGTGGGTTTAGGGGCAGGGGTGGGTTTAGGGGCAGGGGTGGGTTTAGGGGCAGGGTTTCGCAGTCCAGTTGAGAGACACAGTAAGTATTGCTTGCAGAATGCGTCAGCTTGGAATAATCAGCTGCTAGTCATAGCCAAGATTGCTTGTAGAGTGACATAGACATAATAAGATGCTAGTCATAGCCAATTTCGCTTTTAGAGCGACCTAGAGATATTCAACTGCCAGTCATAGTCAAGAGAGCTTGTAGAGTGTGTGACCTCTTGATAATCAGCGCCATTCATAGGCAAGAATGCTTGTGAAGTGAGTGAGCTATGGATAATCGACTGCTAGTCAAAGTCAAGATTGCTTGTACAGTTACCTCGGTATAATCAGCGGCTAGTCATAGCCATTTTTGCTTCTAGAGAGACTTTGGAATATGCAACTGCTAGTCGTAGTCAAGACTGCTTGAAGAGTGTGTGAGCTATGAATAATCAACTTCTTGTCATAGTCAAAATTGCTCGTACAGTGGTTTCGGTATAATCAGCTGCTGGTCAAGATTTCTCTAGAGTGTGTGACCTCGGTATAATTAGCTGCTAGTCATAGTCAAGATTGCCTTTAGAGTTACAAAGGATAATCAGCAGTTCTAGTCAGTCTTTGGTGGCGATAGAGAGAACCCGGAGGCTGAGTTCCTTCCGACGACCAACATGATGATCAGAGCCTACCCCGTCATGGAAGATATCCAGATTTCAGAGCAGATTGTGGTGGCACTCCTTGAAACCATAACTCATACAAGGCATGTGGTCCTGAAAATTCAAACCCTGAGCTCTCTCAGGCCTGGTTCATCTGCTGTGTTGGGTCTGTAATAGGCACACACGTAAAGTGTGCGACTCAATTCAGCTACACCATCGCCCACAGGAGCTCGCAGTCATCAACATCTAGCTCTTGAACAACGTACAAGTTCAGGCTGTCAAGGACAGCAACAAGTAGTCCACTTCTGTCATTTCTATTTCACTGGAATAATTTGTCATTATTCGGCACAACCTCTGCGTTGTCTATGGAGGGATTCAGTCATGTTTCTGTCCCCAGTATATTGTTAGGTTATAAGCTGTTGATCCATTTTGCTATATCTACTCTCTTCACGCTGCCAGACTGAAAGTTGACGTTCAAATATGCGCAAAGGTCTGTGTCTCCGTTTGTCTTGCTGGCTGCAGCGCATAGGAGTAGTGCAGTGAGGTGGCGGAAAACTGTGAAGGTCCGTTGGCGTGGAGCATGGGTGATTCAATGAGAAATCTGGGAAGGTAGATTCTGTCCTTGCACTATGGAGTCTAATACAGTATGCCTATTCGCGCTTCCACAGACAGCATAGTCCCACGGTATTCCAGAATGCTCACCACATGCTGGCTTAATAGACTGTGTCGATTTCCCATGGAATCATCCCCACATTGTTCACATGCAACGTCCCTGTCTTCCGACTGAACAGCAAGGTCACAAGTACCGCAGATCCATGATGAGTGAGAGTTGGAGCGGGAGCTGATTTGCGAGGTAGGACAGCCAGAACTCTTAGCGACTTTCGGTCCAGGGTTGGGTTCGGAAGAGTAGGAATTTTCCATGAAGATGTAGGCCAGATATAATAGTTGGCGGCCTAAACGCCTCTGAGCAGGGGACGACCGAGACGCTCTATGCAAATGTTGTTTGTTTATAACTTTCCCGGGAGTTGTTAGAGCTATTTTAAGTATTGTGTGTTTTCTGCGCTGATTTTTTCGAACTCTGTATTTTTCAAAAAAAAAAAAAAATATATCCTCAGGAGCTGTCCTGTAATAATAATGATAAAGATAACGTTTATTTGAAAATCAACCTTCATCCCCAAAAGCTCGAAGCGCGGTGCAAAGTCAACCACATTAAAAGAGAAATGATAAAAAATAGTTATTACAGAAGCAATATCACTTTGTACTTGTTGATAAGTAGGACCCACATCATCATAACCGCAAATCAAATCATTTAACACACTGTCACCCCGGTTATTAATTTTTTTTTTTTTTTAAATTCTCTTGGTTATTTGTCCGTCAACTACGTATTATTTATTCGACTGAGTCCCCCCCCCCCCCTAGATCCCCCCCCCCCGGCTCAATCTCAACATTGTGATTTTTGTCTGCCTACCAATGCTTCATACTAAAATTTCATCAAAGTGCGTGGCGCATTTCTTGTATCAAAGTCACATAACATTATCATTTTTCAATATTCCATCCGGTCTTCCTTGAATTCTCTTTCCTTCTGAAGGCATCGGCTTAACAGAGATCTCAGCACTAAGCCACTTTGTTAGGCGTAGAATGTGCCCCCTGCTAACATTACATTCTTGACTCCAGGACCAATCTTGACCCCAGGAGCATTGCAGTTTTCTGTTCCACCTTTAAGCTAATCTCTATCTTAAATGATCGTGGCACATTATCCCCAAATCTGTCTCTGTCAGTGTCAATGATTATGCCGTTAACGTGTGTTCTGTTTTCTTCTAATTTTTTTGTGCCTCGGATGCATACAACGCAGTTGATTTTTTAACGATCGTGACAGGCCTGCGGAGTTTCAGCGTGCTGGATATATCTTGTGCTGAGCAGTGGTAGTGTAACACATGAAATGATTAATTGGCTGACCCATTCTACTCCATACTAATATTTCTTAATATCTGAGTCCCTAGAGAAAATGTTTCCAAACTATTGTAAAATTATGGAATACTTGGAGTGTGCTTTCAATGACTAATATTTTTCATGGATTTAACGGAAAAGTGCGCAAAAGAAAAACAAGAAACTCTGCAGGTCATCCACTGCATCCTAGACTATGTCCCAGTTTTCTTGACCAAGTCATGCCATTGGTCATTCACTGCATCGTAGTCGTCTTGACAAGTTCTTTTCGTTTGATCTAAACAGGCAAGAAATTTCAAGTGAGACTGCTGATTTAAGAAACTCCCCCACTGCACTTAAAACAAAATACAGCCCACGGCACGGCTATTATTCAAGACGAGTATAGCCTTTTGTCATTTTCGCATGCAAGGGACGCACTATAAAATAAAACATAAATGCAATGTCAAATACACATCACTCTAATTTGACGCCATTGAATTTCAATTCAACTTTATCAGTTTCCTGATTTAAGGTCAGGAAATGTGTTCCCTTTTTATTTTCGATTTCGGTCTAGAATTGTGTACCAGAGCCATGCCAGGATCAGTTAAGGGAAATTGCTCTTTCCATTAGTTTCATAATTCAAGAGATTCTTTTCCCGGTTCGGAATCAAAATATAAATGAAAGGACTGCTTTCAAGCTTAGTAAATAAATGAAATAGCGAAACGAGGTATGTGGAAGCTTGAAATGAGATACCAGGACAAAAAAAAAGGACGTTTCGGCATAAAGCCTTCATCAGCCAACAATTTTCTGTTCCACCTCAATTCGGAATCATATCAGCTTTAAGAGCATACATAAACAAGAGAATAAAATGCACCCAGACACTGGCAAATAAATCAATATTTTTTTAAATCAAAGTTAAAATACATGAATTTGTGTAAAATGAATGCAAAAGTACCTTTTATTTCAAATTCTGTTAAGGATGACAGATCAAGTGGTCGTGTGATCTGAAAACAAAACAATTTATTGGTGTATTTGTAAACATTTTCGTTTGGGCTGTTAAAAAAATGTAGCGATCAATAAGAGACCAATACTTTTGGAGAGCTTCTTAGTGGCTTTTTAGACATACGGCTGGTCAACAGCAATATGTGACAAGATAGTGTTGTGTGTATTGACTGTAGAATTATAAACCTAAATGTGAAATATATTTCAATCTTTTTGTTTAAAGGATCCATTCTGGTTGTTTTGTTAATCATAATGTTTCGGAACTGTCAAGCTATCGCAGTTTCATTTTTGTTCCTATATTTTGTTATTGCAGTCCTTTCTCATGTGCAGTGCTTTCAATAGATAAAATAATTTTATTTTTTTTTAAAAGAAAGAAAGAAAGAACGCAATGCTCTTAAAGAATGACACTATAGCTAGGTGGTCATATTGAAAAGGAAGAACAATGTGGCCTGGAGCTGTGGAATAAATTCAGTTTTGAGATAGGTTGTTACTGTTTTGTTCCTCATCTTAGACTGTGGAGAGCTTTGCATGGAGGACGTAGATGGTACTTGGAGCATTAAAATGCCTGGGCTTTTCTCACGTCGATTCCCGTCACGCCCTTAATGGCCTCCAGTGGTCCACGTGACACTGCTGAGAAGCGAGTGCTGGAGATGAATAGTGTCTTTCATGAACTTTTTTTTATTCAATTGAACCATAACATTGAGATGTAATCCGAGAAACAGGTAGTATATCAGAAAAGTTGAATGTCGTGAAACTGTAATACGCTTCACGTCACTTTAAAAAAACAAAAAAAGTTCATATCCTTTATGCTGGGCGACATAGTTCAGTGATATCAAGGACCTGTGGCGTCGTGTTACTTTTATTTTGTAGGGAAATTTTGAAATGCTGCATAGTTTCTTTTATAATCCTATTTAATGGTGCCGTGAGAAATCGAAATTTGTATTTTTTCCACATAGGCTGAAAATGTTAAATTTATTTTTAATTTTAAATCTTACGTCTTAGATGCTCCTTTAGAAAAAGCAGTGAAGTGAGGTTAGACGAGAATAAGGATGCATATATTATATACGTAATGGGCGTGAGATAAATGTAACAATGACGCATGGGTAAAGATGTTAAAAATGTGGTTAATATAAAATTATTTACCATGACAAATAAATGAAGCAATGCATACAAACGTATGTTTATAGCAACTGAAAATTAAAACCCACCTAAAAATGGAAGTGTCTCGTTGTTGGTACGGGAAAGAAAACACGAATGGGTGATAACTGTAAATCAACATCATGAAATCATCTGTTAAATCGACTATTATCTATACATAGTTGTAACGTACCATATATATATATGTTAATTATGATTACGTTACTTGCAATGATTGACGTGTATTATTACTTGTCCTGAATCACAGTCGTCCATTAATAGTTGATAATAAGACACGAATAACTATTTTCATAAGTATATATTTAATCATTGAATACGGCACATCACATGAAATAATGTTACTAAAGATCACAATAAGTATAGGTATCACATTTATAACTTCTTCGGTACACTTCACAAATCTATATTAAGATATTGATCACTAACTAGAATGAAAATGGCCTGCGCCAAATATCTATGAATCCTTGTCAACTGCCTTGACCGTTAATACTTCTTTCTTCATCCCATAATTCCTAAACCTCCTGTTATTTCTATTTAACAAAAATAATACATTATTTTTACGAAACAAAATTGATATCCAAATATTAGATATGTGACAATAGTCATTTGAACGGTCAAGACGGAATAGGACACGCACAACACAAATGCAAGAAGACCTGTTAGCCCCGACACTTTCACCGTAGTCACTATGTTTTAAAGCCTAAGACTACGGCACTACGACTAGCCTTAAAATAAGTACGGTTTTTAGGAATTTTTTTTCAATTGCTGGATTTTAATATTTCTTTTAAAAAAAAAATAATTGGTGAGTTTTCAGTTAAAAGTTACCGCATTTTATGTGTTATTAACGTATGCAATCGAATAACAGTGATTGGCTTTTGGCGGTCTCGATCTCAGTGAGCCAACCATAATATGTTTTTTTTTTAGAGAATGCAATTTTAATACTCAACTGCCAATGTGACGTCTAATGTTAGCGCTGCTGTTGTTTTCCGATTGGGTTTGGTAGCAGTGAACAATTGGTTCTTCCTTGATTGCGCATGCGCTTTCCAAGTTGTGGATGTTTTCGTTTTTTTTTTTTTAAATTCTAACCAAAACCCCCCCCCCCCCCCCCCCCCCGGCCAACCCTAAATTCTCACCTTTTGCTAATTTATCAAAATAATCTTTGGAGCTTGAAGCTACATTTTTGAGAGCTGAGAATTATTCTTACAATAATTCAGCGGTCTGTACATGTATGACGTGAGTGTTTTATTTTCCATTGAATATAACAGAGCAATTAAGCATCACGTTTAGTAACATATACTATTATTTTTTTTTTAAAAGAATTAACCAAATCCCATTAAGTGCTAGGATAGCTAGGCATTAGCCTAAATATATAATCTACATGTTGGTATAGACTAGTTCTAGAAGCCAGAAGACCTTAAGAATAAACGGGAAATAGAGACTCTTGAGTTGACTAGCGAAGAATCGAGTCCAATTGAAAGCAAAAAGAAAGTCAAGAGTAACAAGTAAGAGTAACGCTCAACCCATATATGCAGATCAGAAGATGATCATCAAGACAATAAATAAAAACAGTACTTGGGAAGGTCCTTATGACACTTTTATGATATTTTTATTATTGATTATGATAGGTGACCAAGGAGTAAGCTAAATAACTGTAAAGCTAACCAAGTTTCGAAACAACTATTCACCATGGAATACTGCGGCATCAATTTTGTGTTATGTTTTGAAAACTACCTCATAGGGAAACATAGTGGTCTTTTCTATACGGTTTCCCAAATAAACCTTTTATTTGCACACAGGATTTACTTGTTAGACTAATTGTTTTTAGAATGTTAGTCGTCTTAGCGATACCAGTAATTACCTTGGATATATTTTTCCAAACAGAGTTGCCAGGCTGCAAAGAGAACTTTAACATAACCAAAGACACAGCCAATGACACGAATGAAATGAGAAATGGCAGTCTGAAAAAAAAGATCAATGGTGTTTATTGATAATAATAACGGCTATGCTAAACACTTCAGCGATATAAGAATTCCAATTATAAAAAAAAAAATTAAAATACATTTAATTTTCTTCTCCTAAAGAAAATGGGCTAAACTATGTCATGTATCTTGTTTAATTAATTGGACATTAATTTCAATACACATAAGGAATACGAGATTATATCAACTCCAAAGAAATTAATTAGTTAAATTCCATAAAATCACAATGGTTTACAAGGAAATCATTTAACGTTTTCAAATAACCTAAATCAATTAAATCGACACTTTGTAGGTTTCACAAAGACTGGAACTAAAAAAATAGAAAAATAAAAGTGAACAGCAATAATCATAAGGCTATATAAAAGGTGAAAACAAATCTTTATACTTTTTGAAATTAATTACAACTCGTTCTTACATTTCATATATCCACGTCTTTTGAACATTTCTTGTAAGCGTCTCAGCCACTTGTCTCTTGCTTATGCACCCTAAAGATACAGAGCAAAAATATGTATCAATTGTGTCCACTAGCCTGTTTTTATACAATGTTTTCAACAGATAACCAGAGCTCACGAGACACCATTACAATTATTAAAAATTTGCTATCACAATATTAGGAGGTGTGACCATATGAAGTTTTATTGCGATTATAATGTGTAGCTTAATTTGTTCAATTAATACAAACAAACATAATCACAATGCACGTTATATAGTATTTAATTGCATATTTTTTGACTTGAGATAACACATGGACTTTTTTTTAACTTAAGTTATTTTTTTTAGTATTAATTTAATTAAAATATGTATCCACTTGCTGTAAAGGAATAAACACTTTTCCATTTATTTGGATCATTAATGTGTATTATATTAAATTGAGCTACACAATATTTAAATATATAATGGGAAATGTTATGAAATGTCAATTGAAAATTAATGACGCTTTGATTTGGACAGCAGAGTCGGAGCGTTACTTTTGAGGAGCCCCCACCCTACAGAGACTTTTCTGTTTTGTGCCCGCTGCATTCAGAGCTTGGGTGCTGGGTGGCCGAGTGGTCTAAACTGAGCAAATCTCAAGTTGGTGGTCTGGAGTTCAATTCCAGCTAGAGCAAAAACACAACCAGCACCCCGGGTAGAATGGACTCGTTAACCTTGGACGGCAACTCATCTAAGAGAAGGAAACTCTGAAATCAATCCCGGAGATGGAGTCCCGAAAGGCGGATAACATTGATACAATGAAACATTCCGACAACTCCTGCGACGTCACTGGTGCCAAGCTGTATCATCCAATGATGTTCCCTTGGGTTACCCAGCGGCGTGGAGAGAGGCGATTTGCTGTTGGGAACCAGCTTATATCCTTCAAGTATAATAATCCCAGGCTATGTGGATTTCGTCCTACGAAGCCCACTCCATCGTCACATTGTGAAGGATGGAAGGATGTGCATGGTGTTATTATGACACTTTTCCCCCGTGCGTGAACTTGGCTTGACCCTTGGCACACGCTACGTTTATAGATGGGCGTGGCCTATTCGTGTGATGTATCGTGTTTACTACAGACTTCCAATTAAACACGGTTAGTATGTCTCCTTGTCTCTTGTCGAACATTTGCGATTTGTTCTAGAAACGTAAACAAATGCTGAGTAGCTTCTCGAAGGCAGAGCTTACGCTGCATATATAAAAGGATTGACAAACACGGAGAGTGACGGAGATTGAAAGATATTTTTAACTTCACGAGACGTGTATTATTTTGTGTGTACTTATATGTGTTTATTCGCATTCATCATTATCAATCGGCACATTGTTCTAACTGTGTTAACTGTGTACCGGTACAAGATCTACCATACTGTAAGTTGATGATTTGTAATTATATTTCTTTTGTTTTGTAATTGTATTATTACTAAATTAAATCTTATTAATGTAATGGGTACAGGTGTGCATTATAATTTGTATAAATTTTACTTTATCATATATCAATAAACATAAAAGAGATCTTAAAGAAGAACATCATGTAAAAATGACTGTGAAGTAACTTTTTTTAAAGGCGGGGGGGGGGGGGNTTATTCTAAATTTAAATTTGAAAGTTACACAAGTTGAATCACAATAGGATAGAACTTTGCCCGGTGACATTTTTTTTTAAGGGTTAGACAACATTTTTTAAACAATGTTACAAACAGAAACTGCTAGAGCCAATGGTGTAGCTAGAGTTAATGCCACCCATGCAGATGCGTAGCAAGAGGGTCCGACAGCCGGGGGGGGGGCAAGACTCATTTTAAAGCACCCAACTTCTGTTTTCAACTCTCAACCCATTTTTTTCATCAATAAATTAGTATTACAGCATATTTTGGCGCATCTAACTAGTCTGTACCCCCTCTGCCCCCCTCCCCCACTTAGCTACGCCTATACATCCGGGGCGCGACAAGATATTCCTCGCTACTCTTACACGAAAAAATCTGCACCTAGCCAAAAAGGCTCCACTTATGTTTTTATAAAAACGTGCCACCATCCACTTCCTTCAACGCCATGTGGCCGGAACACTGAACATGTCTCACGGGATACGTCAGACAACAATAGATTGATATGACATTCACTAATCTTATAGGTAAAAAAATATTGCTGCAGTGAAAGAAGCTTCACTTATGCGACCAGGCTAGCCGGATCAACTAGTTTATCTGATACTTGAAATGCAGAAGTGGGGTCTTGGCAGTCAAACCAGTTTATAAAAAGAGCTTGTGATTTTCCTAGAAAAATTGGTATATTTATAAATAACAAGCGGATATACCTGGCATTTGCTGTGATAGCATTAGGACCCCATCCTGGTGTTACCCAATCCCATTGGAACCCTAATCCCATTCTGACACCGATCCCGGCGCATTCCTGTTTCCCGGTGTTATCCCGATCCCGGTGGATCCATTCAAGTTTGGGATCCCGATCCCGGTGGTATCCCATTTTCTGGTGGGATCCTGATCCAGTTGGGATACTGATTATGATGGAAACTCCACACCTTTGGGATCCCATGTAAAAAAAATTACTTAGTGTTACTGTTACTCCGGGACAGTATAGAAATAAATATAAGTAACTACAATTTCAATAATCCCTTATATCCCATTATATGTCCCCTTGGAACAATTTAGAACTCTCTGGAACATTCTAGATTAAATTTAATTACCTGCTCGAAAAATGTGTAAAAATTACGTATCCAATTAATTTTCAAATACGATCAAAATTTTCAACACACATAAATGCCATAATTATAATAATTTTTCTTTCAAGTTAATCAAGGGGCCACGGGGGGCCCATTCCATAATTGTACCGAATTAGTTTTGCCTGAGATGGGGCCCTATAATATCATTCAGAAAATAATAAAGTAAAAATTTAAAACTTCTCCCATTAAACTCTACTTAAAAATGGCATAGATATAGCTTTTTAAAAATATCGAACTTTCTGAAAAATTCTTGAGTGTATATTCTTTAAATTTGTTCTAAATCCACCGATGTTTCAAAGCGGTCTAAGAAGGGTAAAGAACAAAACTAGGCAGATAGCCATCTATTAACAAAGAACCTATAGCCTATAGCGTTGTCTAAGCTTATTGATATTTATATCACTAATATAAGGAAAAATAAAATGGGGCCTGGGGCCCCAGAGGAATGGATATTATGAGTTCAGTACCCTTCGGTATTTGAATATGGATGAATGTGTACTGTGTAATAAGTTTGGTCAAGATCCATCTATTCGTGTAGGAGTATTAAGCCTATTGATATTTGTATATCTTATATTAGACAAAGTGAAACGGGGCCCCCGGCCCCACAGGAATGGATATTATGAGTTCAATACCCTAAGGTATTTAAATACGGATAATAAAGTGTATAGGTTCTAAGTTGTGTCAACATCCATCCATTCATGTATGAGTATTGTTTAGTAATTTTATTTATATAGCTCATATTAGGAAAAAAAACGAATTCGGGACCCCCGGCCTTAAACGGAATGTTATAAAAAGTTCATAACCCCTTAAGAGTTACTTCTGGATCATGATGGATTTATATGCCAAGTTTGGTCAAGATCCATCCATCCATGTAAAAACGTATGCGGAACAAATCCAGCCAGCAATCCACAAACAAACTTTCACTTTTCTATATGATATATGATTTACCGTTGCCAGTTAAATTCATCATGATGATGGGCGTCGTTGAAATCTAGGTCAGGAGATTAGTCACTGGATTCAAGAAGACGCTCTTCTTATACTCTAGTCCGTTGATCTACTTGAACAAATTAATGTTCGGTTAAATGGCAAAGCTGGGTAAAGTAATGAATGTCGTTGCATTAAAAAAACAAAAAAAAAACAACTTTTTCCGAAAGTTATGACCTCAAAGCTGTAATTGATTAAG
This sequence comes from Lymnaea stagnalis, assembly GCA_964033795.1. Lineage (NCBI taxonomy): Eukaryota > Metazoa > Mollusca > Gastropoda > Lymnaeidae > Lymnaea > Lymnaea stagnalis. Next base: position 793,866 of record CAXITT010000269.1, read on the forward strand.
TTTGAAGAACTATCCAACAAGGTTCATTGTGAAGATCGGTATTATCTTTACAAGTCTTAAAGTTCAGTTGTATACACGTGTGATTGCAAACCAAGATCTCAAAACTCCCTGGTACTCCTTTGTGGTCTCCGCCCATATTATGAAAGAAAATCAAGAGCTGCATTGGATGTTCTCCAAACTTGTATCACTTATCACTGAACAAATTTACCTGGAAAAAAACAAACGTGTTATTTGTTAAGATACATTTAAAATACACAAGTATAAATCGCAAAAAAAAATAAATTATAATTTATTGCTTACAAAGCCTAAATATTATTATTGTTCGTCCGTCGAAGATCTACAATGACCATCGAGTCGTTCGGTGACTGATGACTTGCGCGGGTAAATTTTGTTTAAAGTGAGGAAGAGTTGCGCGGCGTCAACCTCACTCTCTCGTCCGGGCCCACCATATCCAGTGGCAAGACTCTGTGTCAAGACGACCTAGGATGGATACGGTTGCAGGAATTGTCATTGCATGCGCCTTAAGGGACTCAACGTTCCTGATTTGAATTCAGAGTTTCCTTGTCTTAGATGAGTTGCCGACCAAGGCTAACAAGTCTGGAATTGAACTCTCCACCACTAACTTGAGGCCTGCTCAGTTTAGAACATTCGGCCCTCCATTAATTATTCATATGGATATAACCAACCTTAACAAATTCAAAGAGGGTTGGACTATGATAAAGCTTGCAAGCTGATTTATAAGATTGATAAGGGCATGAGCTTAAACTTCTACATTTGTATTTCTTCGACATAGAATGAAATCTTAATTATACCGTTTTATTATACAAAGTAGTGGCTAGGTAGGGACGAGGGGCGAGGTTGCACGATTACAATGTTAACAAATAGGATACGGATCAAGGTTGTCAGTGATTTTGACAAGTTTTCCCCCCACCTCGCCACCTTCGACTCCCTGGAACTGTACGACTGATATTCACAAACACAAACACCAATTGTTATAACATAAAACAACTTTCTTCGTGATATAAAACTTGGCAAACTGTTGCTAAATGGCCATGTATTCAAATGAGGCATGAAATAAAAAGTTCATTTAAACATCAGTCATTCACCAAACAAGCAAATACTTTTTGCGAAGTGAGGTTTCAACAATCATTGAAAAGTGTGACTTAGGTATCTTCTGGGAATATTTATCTCATTAAAAATTCAACCAATATCTTTGGAGTAGTAACGCCACGGTTTGACTGGAATCAGTGACGTAGTTGTTGTTGGAAAATGTCCGTCACAATTTGACGATGGTGAAGTCTTCGTAGGACGAAATCTAAAAGGCGTAGGATTATTATTCTTCAAGGATTATAAGCTGGTTTCCCAACTGCTGGATAACCCAGGATGATACAGCTTGGGACCAGTTGCGTAGCAGGCAGGAGTTGTCGGAATGTTTCGTTGTATAAATGTTATCCGCCTTTTGGGACTCCATCTCCAGGTCTGACTTCAGAGTTTCCTTCTCTTAGATGAGTTACCGTCTAAGTAGAAACCGACCGAATTTCGGCTTCGGTTTCAGCGCCGAAAGTGGCCATTTTATCACTTTCGGACAAGTTTCGGTTTTGGCCGAAACTGAAAAGTTAACTGTCGGCTTAATTTCGGTTTCGGCCGAAAGAAAAAAAGTTAACTTTCGGTTGTTCTTCGGTTTCGGCCAAAATTAACTTAGACTTTCGGCCATCCACAAAAAAGCGGTTACAACTGTTACAATCTGCTAAACCTGTATAAATCACAATAAAATCATTAAGGGTTCTCAAGAACTAGGATTCACTTTCATCCACCTACTCACCGTTGGATACAAAAATATATAGACACATTTAAAAAAAATATATCAGAATTAGACTAGTCGGTGAGATTCGACAGACACCATCGCAGAGAGTCACGTTATAGATATGAGAATGGTGAAAACGGGCCGGTGCATTTACACTAAACTTTTCTGTCATGTAGCGGGCCGCAAATTATCGTCTTGCGGGCCTTTTTCGGTTTCTGCTGAAAGAAAATCACTTTCGGTCGGTCTCTACATACTAGATTAACGAGTTCAATCCACCCGGCATGCTGTTGATGTTTTTGCTTGACTACGCTCTGGCTGGAATTGAACTATAGACCATCAACTTGAGATTTGCTTAGTTTAGACCGCTCGGCCACCCAGCACCCCAGGTCTCGGGGCGTGACGCCAAATCGAAAAATTGCATATTTATAGAGCACGCACTGCTTGGTCTAACCAATTTTAATACAAAGAGTAAACGTGGTAAATTTTCCACACATGTAACCAATCCAAATTGAGCACACTGAAATATCGGTGATAAGTCTGTCAATAACACGTCGGTGTGCTTATCAGGCTGCTGTTAAAACAGTGAAAGATGAGTTTGATGAGTGTGTGGCGGTGATTGAAGCAGAATGTGATCCCCTTAAAGAATTCAATACAAGAGGTACAGCACAAGGTCTTTTACATTCTGTCAGTGATTTCATGTTTATCTGCTACCTTTACCTTTGAGCTGATCTAAATGAGGAGGTTAATCTAACACAGCAGTATCTTCAGACTCAAGGCTTTATTCTTGACAGAGTGGTGATCAACCTAGAGCCCTCAAGGAAGTGGCATATATGTTCAACCCAAAAGTCTACTGTCAGCATGTGAAAATAAGTTATTGTTGTCCGTTCCAAAATTAACATCTTTCTGAGAGGGCTTATCAGGTGATAAACTTTAAAAAGGAATAGTAAGGCTTAGATGACACCTACAGGCCGTTGAAACTGAATTTCACAAATTCATGGACTGGTCATTATTTGATTTTTGAAATTTTTAAGGCTGGATGGGACTTACTAGAATCTTTTCCAATATTCTCGCTAAGCCTTCACATTGTTTCTTAGGATCTGTGTGTCTGTGGCTTAATGTGAGCGAAGCTTTTAAAATCTAAGGCTCATTGTTATTTATAACGTTTTACATCATTTTCCGTGCGTGAACTTTGCTTGACCTTAAATTAGATTCCTGAGCAGACGCTCGGTTCATAGATGGGCGGGGCTAGTTCTTTTGATCTGTCGTGTTTACCTATTAAACATGGTTAGACTGTCTACTAGTATCTTATGGAACGTTCTCGATTGTATTAGAAAAGTAAGGGCGTTTCTAGACGCGTCGTAAAACCCACATTATATAAGGGATTGACATGCACAGAGAGGGACGGAGATTGATAGATATTTTTTAAATTCACGAGACGTGTATAATTTTGTGTGTACTTATATGTGTTTATTAGAATTATTAATTCATCATTATTCATTGGCACATTGTACTAACTGTGTTAACTGTGTACCGGTACAAGATCCACCATACTGTAAGTTGATGATGTTTGATTATACTTCTTTTGTTTTGTAATTGTATTATTAATAAAGAAAATCTTATAAATTGTAATTGGTACTGTTTTGGGTTTCGTACTTTTGTTATTGTATTTCTCTATGGTTCCGTCTTTTGTTAGGCACTGTTTGAATGAGCAATACAATTAAAATAGGAGCATAATTTCTCACAAGAGAAGCTAGTGCGTAACACTCATCACGAACTATTTACGATCCACCATGGGACAGTCAAAGGTTTCTGACCTGGCTCTACTATCAATTGAAAGTGATACGGGCAAGGATATTGTTTTTGATTAAAATATTGACAGATTTGCAGCTTTTCAGAACATGAAAGGAACATTTTCAAAATAAAGTAAATTTAATGTAAAAAAATGCAGATGTTAAATACATTCCTGACCTTCAATTATTTGTGTGTGTTTTTTCATGTCATTGTTATACTGTGGATTTATTTCAACAAGACGAAATCCTTTGGGTAAGTCGTGGGTGGGAAGGGTGTGGGTGACACCATGAGTTTACTGCACCGGTTAACACCAACCCTTAGCTACGCCACTGTGGATTTATTTAAACAAGACGAAATCCTTTGGATAAGTCGTGGGTGGGAAGGGTCTGGGTGACACCATGAGTTTACCGCACCGGTTAACACCAAACCTTAGCTACGCCACTGACTGGAAAATTCCCAGATTAGTTAAGCTTTACCGGCAACCCGGTCGGATTGGAATATGGCTCGGTTTCTCTCATATTTTTCAAAAACACACCTCCATTGAGAAGCACTTTGAGATACAGTACAGACATTGCAGGTAATATATCAGAGCAGGTGAACTTGATTCAATTTTGCTACGCGTCACAGCCCACTTTAATGATTTTTCATACCCTTTGCACAGGAAGATATGGTTCAAAGGCCCATATAAAGACCCATAGCATCGTGTTACAGTCGAACCCACTTATCTCGACGTCGGTTAACTCGCCAACCCTGTAATGTCGATGTTTTTGAAGGGGAACCGCCAAATTCTCTCTTTGTCTAATTATTTCTTATCGCTTATGTTCGATTCTTTTATGCAGCCAAACCCTGATATCTCGAGCACAAAAGGCGGCCGAATTTGCCACTTAACGTTGGACTTCTCAATCTCCATGATCTATCGTCGGCTTTTTTAAAATATATATACAACAGAAACGTGCCTACTTCAAATTAGTAATTTAGATGAAATGACAATATCATTGTTCGCGCAATTAACTTGACACAGCGAGAAGCGGGGAGCTATAGTCTTGCCCACCAAAGAGAGAGAGAGAGAGCATCTAGCCAAAAATGCTCTACCTCTATAAATAAGAGACAATGCCTCCCCCCTCCCCCCCCCCCAAACATGTGTCGGACCACCTTCCCCTACTATACTACACGCCAGTGGCTGGTTCTCTGAACATCATGTCATACCAGATAGTATGATAATATGATGACATTCATTTATTTTTTTAGGGAGAAAAAAATCTGGGTGTATTGAGAAAGACCTCACCTATATAACAAACCTATGTGTGTCAATCCAATGCTTAATATGTAGCAGTGAGGTCTTAGCAGTTAATTCTCGTTACATAATCAAGATTTTTTTTTTTCCTTCTTCATAAAAATCCTCTATTTATCAATTATTTTTTTATTTGATGTTTAAAACCATCTTAAGGAAGGGCCTCGTTGAAATTTCGGTGAGTCGGTGATGTGATTGGTTACGTCACTGGAGTGATTGATTTTTTTTTTATATATGAAACAGTTATTTTGCATTGCGAAAGTTTTCATCATATATTTTCTAAAATTCTTCCAATATTTTTCTAAAAAAAATAATAATAATAGGGAAATTATAACTTGATCTATGCAAAAATATAAAGATTGCAAAAAAAAAAAAAAAAAAAGAAATTTCTAAATGATCACACACAAATAAGCATTGTCACTCATTTCTTCCCCCTCCTTTCTCCCCAATAAGTACAGAGACTAAGATAATTGTTCGAATTTTTAGCCTTTTAGCCACTTCATTTTAACAAAAGTTTCAAAATAACAACAAACAAAAATTTACTACTTTCCAAATTGCATTATGAGGATTAATGCCACCAGGGGCTGACAAAAATATTTTGCGTGCTTCCCTCCCATGAAAACCCTCTAGTTTCCAAAATCATTGCAGGAAACCCCCCCCCCCCCCCCACAAAAAAAAAAAACCCCCCCAAAAAAAAATAAATAAATAATTATTAAAAAATAAATATTTTACAAAATATATTTATATGAGGTAAATTAGGGTCTATCAGGACCTGAACTTACATACCCACCCACCCCACTTTCCCGTTACTGTACTTACTTTAAGTACAAATAATGTCATCGATACACGGAGGTCTCACTGAACACCACTCAACAAAAAGAAATCTTTTCACAAAAATGATGTTGAGTAAAAAATTTTTTACAGGTCCTTACCTTTATTCGGCTTTGAAGCAATGTCGATGTCGACCCCTCTACTTAAGGACATATTTCATCGTCTTGCACCACGGGTTTGGTGGCGTAATGGCTTGTTAGCAGTTTCATATCTTTCTATCACGGGAAGAAGGGTGGGAGGTGGGTACCACATTCCGATGGCACTTACTTTAGAGCTGCATTATTCAGTCCATTTTGTGTAGCATATTCTTAGGCGAATACATTTAACGGTGTGCTTTTCGTTAAATAAGGGCGGAAAAAAGTCAGGAGCAGCAGCGCCCGTACCCCCCCCCCGGGTCGTCTCAAACTCTCACTACTCCTCTGCTTCTTAAAATTACGCTACACCTATGTTTAAAATAGGGAGAAGGGGGGTATTTTTTTAGTGATTTAAAACATTTGTTCTTTAAAAAAAAAACAAAAAAAAACAACTCCTAAATTTGCATATATTTAGGCGGACATTTTGTGTTCGTAAAATCTAAAAATGTGTTTCACAAAGTTGTAGCTACCTACAACCAGCCTACCCAATTAGAGCTTTGAACGGAAACGTCTGCGATCGTGTACCGGCAATGTAAACCAATTTAGACCATAAAATCCGGACGAGAAACAGTATCCCGTTAGTTGAGACACAGATGGCTGAACAAATTCAATGGATGGATTAAGGACATGGATTTCCTTTTGAATTTAAGTTTACCCTTGTCCTTGCAATACTCAACCCCCCCTCCCCAAGGAATACCATGAAAGGTAAATACCCACACACTCATATACACGTGCCCACGCACACACAAGTTTATTAAGATTAATCAGAACGCTTCCTGATACAAAACCAGGCATACCGCGTTACTGTGGCAATTGGCTCAAACTGTGTACAGCAACATTCAGCAGTAAAATTCACTACCCCCAAGGTCAACATGGGAGAGTTTGTGAGGATGCCCCCCAAAAAAAATTAAAAAATTACACTGTTATTTTAAACGAAAAATTGAATATCTAAAAAGTTTCAAACCAACAACTAAATAAATTGGTTTTGTGTGGGTTGCAAACGAAGTTATCCCATATTATTATAAAGCATTTACTCATACAATGTTTTAAAGAAATCAAACTGACCCAAAATATATTAATGAGTACGACGCGTTGATTTTGAGGGATGCTGCATTAAAACATATATAGACTGTAGTTGTTTTCAATCCCATTTGCTTGTCTGGAACTGATGCATGATGCTGATAAAATATTATGTTAAGTGTTATCTCTTCATGGCCATCCACTGTGAATGACTTCAATTCATTTGGTAAACACCAACGCTGATACAATATGATGAGACAGACTGGTGGACTTCAGTCAGATGCTTTCCACCGGGCGGTCAACGAATTTCGGCGCACTGTCGCCAGTGGTCAGGGGCATAGCTGGCCGGGGGCTGGGGTCTGGACTGCACTGTTGGTTTAAAGGATGTTCAAGTTTGATAAAGCCGTGAAGCGCAGCAGTATAGAGTCCTGAAAGGATGGCTACAGTTGGACGCCCTTCTGTCAATGGTGTTGGACTTTTCAGCGGGTAGGGGGGTTTAAGCCTAGAGCTGTAAAACCGAAAACAACTGTTTATTTTCCGAAAAAGGCACCGAAACGTTTTTATAAACCCCGGTTTTAAATTTAAAGACAAAGGTCTCCTCTTACAGAACAAGTAATGCACGTAGAGCGTGAGTGCAGTCCGGCTTTGGCCGAGTTCAACACTTAATAACACGACTTTTTGAAACAACTGTAACACAACTATGGGAAGTCAGCATCTCTGTGTGAGTGTATGTGTGTGTGACAAAGAGAGAGAGAGGGAGAGAGAGAAAGAGAGAGAGAGAGAGAGAGAAAGAGAGAGAGAGAGAGAGAGTTTGTGCGTGTATGTGTGTAGAAAATTGTTTAATGGTTTTAAGAATCCAGTTTTTTAACCGACACTCGGGATTTTCCAATGCATTCCCCCAAATGTTTCCAGAGAAAATGCATTTGTAGGTGGCGTTGTGATGCTTTGATCAATCACTACATATGTTTATAGACCTATATACATATACATTTTTTTTTAAAATTCCCCTTATTATTATCATCTTTTTAATTTTAATTTTTTGTTTTTTTGTGGTTTTTTTTGGTAATGGAAAACAAATGTTCACTCTTAGGACTTTGGTTTTTAAACCACTTGTCAGTTCTTACATTACTATACGTAAGATCGAGAACAGCATTTGAAATCTAGATCACAAACCCCAAGCACCTCTGACCTTTGAAACAGTTCAACACCAATTCTTGGCGAATTTTGTCATCAATGACAAGACTGCGACAATGCGAGCTTTACTACCCTCAAAATTGGCATATGATATCTGTACAGCAGTATACTGGCCGGATAAAAAAAAAAAAACGCAACCACATATTTCATTCCAAGCTGAAATCATCAAGTCTTTGTAAGGTTAGAAATCAGCACAAGGTACCTGTTTTTTATCCTTCACGATGCACTAGCCAATATTCCCGGCGTTGCACAGATTGCATTTGAAAAAAAACATCAACTTCTTCGGTATTTTTTTGTTTCTTTTTTCCGATGGCATTCCGTTTCCCGGAGCTATATCGACCCTGTTTGGATAACGATACCGTTTTGATCGTAATCCCTGTGGGATCCCATACCCGATGAAATCCCGTAAGGCGTTGGGGTCCAATACCCGGTGATACCGTTTCCTAGTGTGGTCCCGATTCCGGTGGGATCTTATTTTTCAGGTAAGATTGCAGTACCGGTAAGAACCAGATCCCAGTGGGTGCAGCTCACTGTTAGCTCGCCTTCCCCATTAGGATTCTGTTCCTCTGTTGGATCATGTTCCCAATGGAATTTTGTTCACGGTAGAATATTGAAAGTTGTGTTTATAGAAAATCCCCATGAAAGTATAGAACAACTGAATATAAATCAACCAACATTTCATTCAACTTTTAGATTCCATTATATATCCCTGTATAACAATATATATATAACTTTCTGGAACTTCAAGATTAAGTTTAACTAAATTCACTACTATTACTATAATACATTTAAGTTGAAAGAGGAGCCCTGGCGGGGGCTCATTCCATAATCGTACCGATTTAGTTTTGCCTGATATAGTGGGCCCTATAAAAATCTGTCGGATAAAAAATAAAGTTAAAATTTAAAAGATGTCCAATTAAAATAAGCTTATAATTACCATAGGTAAAGCTTTTTTAAATTATCGTACATTATGGAAAAGTCTAGATCGGCCCTGAATTTATTGGATAGCATTCATTTTAAATCAACCAATATTTCCATATGAACTATGAAAGGTATTGCTACAAAGCTAGGCCTATATCAATAAATTCACATAATCCCTTCTTCTTCTTCTATATCTTAAGGGCCCATTTATTGAACATTTTGGCTCCTATGCATGTAGATGGGATTTGCAATGTTTCTGTTCCTGGTGTTGATGAGGAAATTTCACTGATTTCCAGGGCCACTTTGTGAGGAAATCATGCACTGTGTGGTTTGAATGCTTGAGGCAATAGACACAAATGTGTCTAGTGTTGTCGCCTCAACCGTTCCTTTTGAAAGCTTGTTCAAGTCCCTTATTGTCTTGGGCAGGAATGAGCAGCTCCTATACTGGCTTCTTGCTGGTATGAGCCTGAATTGCCTGTCATGGCCTCGTCGCTGTCTATGAGGGAGAGGGACGAGTTTCTGTTTAATACTGGAACAGTGGACCAGCCCATTATTTATCTTGTAAATCATGGAGAGCCTGGATTGTCGTCGTCGTTTCTCCAATGGTGACCAGCCTAGTGTTTCTAGCATGCTGCCAACACTAGAGGTATTCCTGTAGCGGTTTAGGACAAAACGTGCTGCTCGTCGCTGGACCGCCTCCAACCTGTCTTACGAGAAGACCCATTTACCCTCCCAGACTGAAGATGCATAATCTAAAATCGGACGGATAAAGGCTTTATATGCTCTTTCTTTCACACAGGAGTTGCCAATCTTTAGATTTCGCCTTAAGAACCCCAGGGTCTTGTTTGCTTGGTTACATACATTGTTAATATGCTCGTCCCAGCGGACCTCTCTTTGAATGGTAACACCCAGGTACTTTACGGAGGAAACTGGCTCAAGTATATGGCCGTGCAGTTCGTATTGGTAGTGTAGAGGAGTACAACTTCTAGAGACTGATAGTGTCTAGCACTTGACTGGTTGAAATTCCATGTCCCAGCTTTTTCTCCAACTCAGCTAACAGATTGAGATCCTGTTGTAGCTGGTCCTGGTCAGATAGTCCTATACACTGCTGTGTCCACTGCGAACAGTCTTGCTTGTGATATCAGTTTCTCGGGTAGGTCATTAATGTATGCTAGGAATAAACAGGGGCCCAGCACTGATCCATGGGGGACCTCTGACTTCACATCGACAAAGGAGGAGCTTGTACCGTCCACCACTACTGCTTGGCGTCGGTGGCTGAGGAAGCTAGAGATCCATGTTTTAGTGGTGCCTTGGATCCCATGTCTCTGGAGTTTGTGTAGAAGCAAACTATGATTCACACGGTCAAATGCCTTTGCGAAGTCCATTACCAGCACGTCAGTCTGCTTGTGGTTCTCCAGATTGGTCATCAGGTCTTCTACAAATTCAAGAAGCTGGGTCTCACATGATCTATTGACTCGGGAGCCATGTTGACAGTCATTGAGTATATTGTTTTTAAGCCTATTGATATTTATATACCTTATATGGGGGAAATGAAATGGGGCCTGGAGGAATGGATATTATTAGTTCAGTACCCTTCGATATTTGAAAATGGATAATCAAGTGTATGTGTACTAAGTTTTGTCAAGATCCATCTACTTATGTGTAGGAGTATTTGTTGGCCATATTATTTATATAGCTCATTTATATAGGAAAAAAAAAAGAAACATTTTACACCCAGCCTCGAAAAGGAATGTAAAAAAAATATTTATACCCTCCTCCCCCACTCCCCCCCACCCAAGATATCCTTAAGGAAAATGATGGATAGATGTTCCAAGTTTGTTCTTTGGTCACGATCCATCAATCCTAATAGAAACTTATGTCGAACAAGCACACACACACAACAATAGTCACTTCTAAATATATAAGATCAAGAAAGAATGAATTATCTTATTTTAACTGTGTGAGTAGTGCTATGTGTGCGTTGTGCTTTGTGTGTGTGTGTGGTGTGTCCGTAGTATGTGTGTGTGTTTTTATGGTGCGTCTGTATGTGTTTTTTTTATGTGTATGTTGCGGTATATTTTGGCTGTGTGTTTTGGATATATGTGTGGGTTAAGGGGCTTGCATGCTTCTGAGGTGTTGTTGTTGTGTGTGTGTGAGGGGGGTGTGAATATGTGAGTGTGTACGAAAGCTACAGTGCAACAGCCTTTTGGTCGTACAATATTAATAAATCATTAAAGTCTGAGACGATGTCCATCTCAGAGTGACACTCATCTGGTCCATTAAATAGTATCCTAAAATTGTTTAATGAAGTATTGTGCGTACAATGTTGAATAAATTCGTATAGCATGTGTGTTGGGATATTTTTTAAGAAATGAATCTTTCTGACAATCAGAGTCAAATCAGTATTTGAAATATATTGGTAAAGATCTATCACAACCAACGCATGTGTTGATGTAGTTTCATGTGTGGGTTTTTTTACTTGACTAAATACTTTGAAACAAAAATAGCGTATGGCTGAGATGAAACTGTTTTCAGTGCCTCAACAGATTATAGACGTGTCCAAAATAACGTTTATTTCAGGGAATTCCCTAGGCTTCTAATAGCTACTTGTCTGTACAGTTTTTTTTTTTCTCTTTTCTTGATTCATTCTTTGGCTCATGAGACCATGTGTAGAGAACCTTAAAAGATTAACACTCACCCCCCCCCCCACTCCTTTCCTTCGCGGCTTTTTTTTATATTTATTTGCATTGGAAACCAACAAAAAACGCCCCTCACCCCTTTTTAGTTTTTTTTTTTCTCTTTTCTTGATTCATTCTTTGGCTCATGAGACCATGTGTAGAGAACCTTAAAAGATTAACACTCACCCCCCCCCCCACTCCTTTCCTTCGAGGCTTTTTTTTATATTTATTTGAAGTGGAAACACACAAAAAACGCCCCTCACCCCTTTTTTCGTTCAATTTCGCTGAGATATCGAGATTATAATTCATCGTTACTTGAAACGATGTGTATTAGCTGGTATTATCCATTTTAATGTATGTGTCTTTGTTGTGATTATTCCTTTTACTATACGTGTATTAGTTTTTATAATCCATTATGATGTAGGTGCTTTATTATTATTATCCATCTAACTGTATGTGTATTAGTTTTTATTATCCATTATACTGTACGTTTATTAAGTTGTTATTATCCACTTCACTGTTTGCGTTTTAATTGCTATTATCCATTATACTGTATGCGTATTAATTTGTATTATCCACTGTACTGTATGTGTGTTCGTTGTTGATTCTTTTCTTTACACAATAACTATTTTTAAAAGTCTAAATTTCACCCACACACACAAAATCTTTAAGAAATGCAAAAAAAAAAAATTCAAAACTGTTTTGCCAAATGTGAATGTTTTAACATCCTTACCCTATGAGCATGAGCATTAAAATTGTGCACCCAAACACTACAACATATCAACACAAACTCAATCGTAGTAACCATTTTTAGTAACGTTTATTACAGAGCTCTTCAATTCGCCATGTCAGCTCCGCTAACAAACTTAGCAACACAAACAAACAAACAAACAAAAAAAGAAAGAAACAAACAGACAAAACATACATACAGCGCGCGTTCTCCTTCACACCCTGGGGGTTATGTTAATCAGGTGCAGTCAAGGAGATGGTGTGTTGTCTCTGTGTCAGATGATTCAAGATATGTAGATACACTATACAATTTTAAAGCACCTAAACTGTTACTTTCACCCTCAAGTCAAAAACATACATAGTTAAGCAAACAGTGTGTAACGTTCAATGTTTATAGTAAACAAAGTGTTGATTGACCACCGTTAACGTGTCTTTGCAGAAATTCTTTTGCTGCGCTCTGAACACTACCTCTCAGCTAAGTGCTTGATTTTAATATATATATATTTAAATTTTATTCTGTTTTTTTTTCTGTTGTTTGTTTACTGACGAAGGCTTCCTGGCGACACGTTCGTTGTTTTGTTCAAATCTGAAAAGGGGAACGCAACCTTCCTTTGTTTCATTCATTTCCTCTTTACACAAATCAACATTCCACTGAAAGGCACCATCATTTGTTTTTGTTTTTTCGACCCTAAGATTTCAATATTCATACCTTAGAAACTGACAACAGAACTAAAATTGCCTTCCTTGTGTGTGCCGCTGTGAGGATACGGGGCCACCCACCCCATCCTTCCCATGATGTAAACAGGCCCCCCGCTACTGCCCGCGCACGTGCTCGTCCCGTAAATAAAGGCATTTTCGAAGTCACTACTTGACCTCGACTCATCCATCCTTATCCACTCGCCAACGCTGACCTGTTTCGGGGCCCCGTGTGGGTGTGATACAACGACCGCAAGCTTTTTGTCCGGGACCGCCCTCCCTTCAAATTTCTCCTTTATCTTAAAACAGCTGTCGTAATAGCTATTCAAATGACCCCCGAGACTTCCAGCGAGCGCAGCATCTTCGGTTAGGAATTCAATTTCAGAGAAATCTTCGCACACTTCTGAACGCAGACGCTTGCCGGTTAAGATGGTCGTAGAGCTACGCTCTGAATCGTACCCGACGATGCCCTTCACGCTGTCCATTTCGAATTCGTCAAACACCACGTGAGCAGCGGTACGCACGCGGACATTCCACACGTGTTCGACTGTTGTCGCGGTCTTACAAATATCAGATTCTTTGAAAACATTTGCCACCCTTCCACTGCCACTGGAGGCAATGTTGATGAATCCTTTATATTTGGATAACGGGTACGGGATGCGGGTGTTGTTATAGTGATCTGGCCTGGCCGGGCTGACGGCGTTCGTCAACAGTTTAACTGTGAGGCCAGAGAGAGATTTGATCATCTGAAGGACGTCCTCGTCCTGGTATTTAATGGGGAGATGGTCCATCTTGAAATCGTCCACAGGGATGAATTTGGTGTGGCCCGGGTTTTTGGTGCAGCGTTTGAGCTGTTCTTGCAGGCCGGATTCTCCCTCGAGACTCACTTCAATTTCATGACTTCCTTAATGAAAAGAAGAAAAAAAAACAGAGAGAGAGGATGAAAGTTTATTTATTACTAGTTACATCCCGCCAAACAATGACAACGGCAATGCGTGAACACCCCATCTACTAATGTTGCTTGACAAAATATGAACTCAAAGTAACGCACATTTAAGAATCCCAACTTTTGCCGCACCCCTTTCCTCCAAGATACGTCACTGCACACTTTTTATTTCACGTCCATGAACTATATTAATAATCTGATGTACTAAACCACTTTTTAAACGGAATATTTATTACAAGATAATAATTGATGGGCTGTATTCAAGTTGTGTAAATGAAATATAAGAACAATGTATGCTAAACTTGAATTCATAGACAGGTATGAATTTTGAAGAAAAAAAACTCTCTTACAAGTTTCACAATTTCCTAGTATTTCTTATTTTTTTCTTATTCCTTAGATTTTATGTATCCTTAAGTATTTTGTTCCGTTAAGATTCTCTACCTTCTTTTTTTCACGGTACCACCTTTTATATTCTCTCCTTCCTGTAATTCTACTTCCTGCAAGAAAATGAAAATTTCTAAAAAAAAATTATCCGTTACTTGTTCTACTTCTATTTATTTTGTTTGCTGATGAAGGCTCTAAGCCCAAACGTCCAAATCTTTTTGCCCTGTCTATGAATTCAAGTTTAGCAAACCTCGTTCTTATATGTATTACACCATATTTAAATTGAGACGATTTCATTTCCCGAAAATGAAAGAGAAAATTACGCACCAAACGCAGTTGCGTTATTTACTAAGATTGATATCATTTAGCGTAGTTATCGGGAATTATATTTTGAATGCTATCCGGAAATTGAAGCCGTCACACTACCAGCAAATTTTATGTAAGAGATAGTTTTTTTTTTTTTTTATTAAAGCATAAATTGGGCTAAATTTGACCCATGATGCTTGTTAGCATGTTTTTAATTCATTTTAAATGCAGTTCATCCCGAGGCCCGTGGACTTCATGGCAAACATCACACACTTTTTCGTTGAATTATTTTTTTCTCTGTAGTGTTTCAAGGTTGATTAGAAATTTCAAGAAAATAAACAATTTGACAGTGTTTCCATTTCATGTTCCCAGCATTGCCATCAAACCAAAAAAAACGGTTCTCCCGCTTTCGTAATCTTTCTTTGTTTCGTTTGCAGTCGTTTCACTGGAGTCAGTGGCGTAACTAGGGTTAGAGCCATCTGTGGTGGGCCATGAATTTAGCCACACCCCCCCCCCCCCAAAACAAAAAAAACAACACCTTCCCCCTGTGGGGCGCATCGATCCCCCCCCACCCATACCCTTCCACGTCATTTAATTGTAATGGTGTCTCCTAAAGACTGTATGGTGTCTTTTTTTTTAATATTGGCAATAAAAAGCACCTTTATGTAAGGTTATCGTTTGTAACATGAAATATACCTTAATGTCCGCAAGTTGGCGGGAGATTTCTGATCAGCATATGGAGTCATGTCAACAAGAGAGGGTGCAATATTATTTTTTATTATTTTTTTTTCAAAGAAAGGAATCTCTTGCTTTCGAAATGTGTTGTTGTGGAACGAAATTATGGATCTGAATATGGCGGTGCGTTTAATAATCCATGGTTCTTTTTTTTTTATATTGAGTTTGGCATGTGGCATTCTCTGGAGCCCGACAAGACTGATCAAAAAATCACATTCGCTTTCTGTTCATATGACTAACTTCGGCCAACTGTTCGGAAAATATGAATATTGAAAAGTAAGACCTGAAAATATGAATATTAAATATGTTTATAAATATGCCCGGTGGCACTTGTTACTTCAGATTTTCGGCCAACTCTAGAGATGTTGTTTTTTTTGTTGTTTTTTTCGGTGGAAGGGGACGTCAAGAAGCTTTGGCCACTCCGGTTGGCACTAACGCCTGGCTCTTTGTGCATTTTATTTAAACAGATTGACATTCGTAGTGAAATAATTAAATTGAAATATAGAAGTAACAACAACAAAGGTATAGAAAGAAAATAGAAAGAATGTGGGAAGGAGAGAGATCGAGTGGGCTAGGAGGGAAAAGAAATGGGGTAAAACAAAACAAAAGAAAGAGAGAGCGAGTGAGAGAGAAAAGTTGGGGGGGGGGGACAATAATTAAAGTTTACCATAATTTTCGTTGTTAAGATCGTCACTGGCGTAGTACTTGAAGTCTGCCATCTTTGCTGTCGTTGTTTACTAATCTAGTTCATAGAGGAGCTTAACTTTCTCTAAATTAGGCAGGCGGCAGCGCTGTCAGATAGCATAAAAAATGTGCTTAACGGAATTTTTTTTTTTTGTTAAAGAAATTTCGTCGACGGAAAATTGATCGACGGAAGGTTGGTATTTTTAATTTTTTTTTTACAGTTCGCACGATCAAATTTTCGTCAAATTTCTTTTTGAACGCCCTATACTATATAGTAAACAAAAAGTAATGCATTCAAAAAAGAAATTTGAGGCAAAATTTGAGCGTGTTAACTAAATATTATATATAAATAAATCTAAGTAAAAAAAAATACGTCCAAGTTCTTGTACAGTAACTGGGGTTTTTTTAAGCATCAAAAAAAAAAAAAAAAAAAGAAAAGGAAAAAAAAAAAAGTCCAAGTTCTTATAAAGTAACTGGGGTTTTTTTAAGCATAAAAAAAAAAAAAAAAAAAGCAAAGGCAGAAAGAAATGACGTTTTTTTTTTCCCCCTGGGGTTTGTTCACAGCCGACTGCGTATAACTCTCAGGGTTAAACGCAGTCGGCTGGGAATTTAGCCAAATCAGGTTTATTATCGCTTGTTGGGCAATTTTAAAAAAAAAGTACTATGCGTAATGAGCTGCATGATGGGTTGTTTTGAACTGGAACTTTGAATGTGTTGAACGTAAAATTTTAATTGAATTAATTTTAATTAATATTGAAATTGATGATAGTATTGATAGTGATAGCAA
The DNA here is from genome assembly GCA_964033795.1 of Lymnaea stagnalis. Taxonomy (NCBI): domain Eukaryota; kingdom Metazoa; phylum Mollusca; class Gastropoda; family Lymnaeidae; genus Lymnaea; species Lymnaea stagnalis. The sequence goes on from CAXITT010000269.1 coordinate 810,797, forward strand.
TAGTATTAGTATTAGTGCTAGTGCTATTATAAGTATATTATAATTATAAGTATAAGTCAAAGTCTACATTTTCTTAGAGTCTAAGCCTAAGTCTTAGATTTTTTTAAAGGCATTTCCATGGTCTAAGTCTAGTCATGTATTTTGATTGATTAGGTTTTTATATGTTGCTATGACTATGTGGTTGGTTTTACTGACTAATTCAGGAAATACATTCTATTTATCTTTTTTTAAATTTTATCATTTATGATTTTATTTATTTTTTTTTAAATTTTATTATTTATGATTTTTTTTTTTTTTGATGACCTAAATGTAACAGTTTTCAGCTTCCATGCAAAACTATAACTGTGTGAAAGTGAAAGTATTACTTACACTGACCCCTCTACAGAACCCCCTGCCCTACTTACAGTGTCCCCTCTACAGAACCCCCTGCCCCTACAGCGATTTTTTTCCTGCTACTCTCAACCCATGATTATTTTTATTACTGTACCAGTGAAAACATGATTTTATCTGCCACAAAATTAGTTAACAACACAAACATATCTTTGATAATTATAAGTATAACATTGATAACATTACATTGGTCAAGTTAATAATTCTTCTCATGTTTTAACATTTTTTAGCCAAAAAAAAACGTAAAACAATAAGCCCAGTTGATGCTTCATTCTCGAGAAAAAAGCATAGAAACTAACGCGTATTCATGGCTTGCCGTGGACTGGTATTGAGCTCCAGACCATCAACCCGAGGTTTGGTCAAGTTAGACCATTCGACCACCCAGTCACACCGATATCAAAGCACCTTTATTGATTGATACTGTAACACAGGAAGACTATAGACCTCACGTGACTTGCCGACTGCGTCTAACTCTCAGGGTCATACGCGGTCGGCTGCGCATAGACCACTTCGTTCACATTAACTGCGAACGTGTAAACAATGTTAGTCTTTCAAGAAATGCAACCGATATGAAACAGTAAGATTGTTCATGAAATAAATGCCGTCTCCTAACTCTCTACAAAGCACGCATTTACTAAAACATACGTTGGGCCTAGTCATCATTACTTATCATTTTCGTCATGGGCTAATCAAGGAGCCATCACTGGCAACACACACATCGGTAGGATTGAGATTGATGATGTGTCTTAGAATAAATATGTTCCGAATTTCAGCTACCATGACAAGCGGAGCACTGTTGGCAACTGTGTCTCAGATGATAGACACAGTGACTCACTCACGGGGGTGGCGGGGGTGGGGTGGGGGGGAGGGGGCATCGTTCAGTTTCTAAACAAGCAAATTGTGATTACCTTTCACTTTCACTCTACTACCAGCATGATAAGTAAGTCGCTAACTCTATCAGCAGTTGCTACTGCACTTCACTGTGCATTACTGACATATTTTTCATATTATATTTATTGATTACATTTTAAAAAAAAATTAAAAAGGGGAATTAATTTATCGTGTCCTTTCTTTTTCTGTTAAAATTATTTTAACCCATTATCATTATGCATGCACACACTCCTAGCCATACCGTTCAGACGAGATGTAAACAGCTTGGACCAGATGGTCGTCTGGTATGTGTCATGTCTGGTGAATGTATGTAGAGAATCTTAAATGATATATTTTCACATTACGCAAAGTAGTTTGTTTAGCAGCTATCACACAATCACACATCAAACACTGACCTAGTGACGTCTGGGTGAAGCCCTGACACTTTCTATAGGGCATCCTCCACTCACAATGGCTGCCGTGTTCCTGCTCTGACCTACTTACTACTGTGTTTATTATGAGTTTATTTATAGCCGGCACCGGTGTGTGTTGCATCAATGCAACTTATAAACGTGCTAAAAGCCTAACATAATTTTAATAATTGAAACTTAGATCTACGGTTAAAACCGGGACAAGTGGCGTACCTAAAGGGAGTCGAAGGGAACGACCGCTCCAGAAAAAAGGTTGGGGGAGGGGGGCACTTTTTGTAAACATTGAATGATAATAGACATCCTATATAAGTGGTGTATGTAGAGTCCACTTCTGGATTCATTTGGTCAAGGTACGGAGCAGGGTATCGCGCAAGTCTGAAAAGACCAGTCGCATGTGTTTGTTATTTTAATTAATTTTTTTTTTTTGGGGGGGGGGGGGGGGGGGTAAAAAAAAACTCTGGAAAGCTTAGTAATGATAAATGTATTATTCATAACGATAAAAAGATCACTGCCTGTAGTTCTAGCGTTAAATTCTATCTTATCTGTGGGAAAATGGGGTGTTCACTGGCGTTTCTGGAAATTTCCTCGAAGAAATTTCGTCGACGGAAAATTGATCGACGGAAGTTTGGTCGAACGGAAATTCGCTCGACCGGAAGTTTGGTCGAACGGAATTTTGATCCAACGGAAGTTTGGTCGAACGAAATTTTAATCGAACGGAAGTTTGGTCGAACGAAAATTTGATGGAAAGGAAGCTTGGTCGAACGGAAATTTGATCGAACGGAGATTTGATCGAACGGAAGTTAAGTCGAACAGAAGTTTGGTCAAACGAAAATTTGATCGAACGGAATTTGGTCGAACGGAAATTTTGTCGCTTTTTTTAAGTATAAGGGGTGCCAGGGAGAATTGTGGATAGTGCAATTTGTTCGAATGTTACTATGTTCGAGTGACATTTTGTTCGATTCTTCCCTTTTTATTTTTTTGTAAAGAAATTTTATGTTTAAGACTTGCGAGTGAGAATTATGAAGATCTGTTCGAAAGAATGTGTGTACGAAAGGAATTTTGTTCAAACTGAAAAATACGAAACAGTAACTATTTAATAATTGAGAAATTTGCGTATCGAGTGAACATTTAAATAGCACCATTAAAACTTTTTTTTTTTTAAATGTATTCTTTCGATCAGTTTTTCTATCTCAATCTTTGCCACGTTTTTTAAAAGATTCTTAGAAAATCGGATAACCTTATTTAAATGTGTGACGTGGGACAACACTGATTTCTAACAACAAAAGCTCTATTTTTTTTTTTTTTTTTTTTTTTTTTCGATAATTTGGGGCATCAAACCGATGATTAGTCCTTGAATAATAGATATCAAGTAGTCAAAATGGCATCCTTGTCAGGGGTTAACTTTGTTACAAGCACAAAAAATAAAATAAAACTTGTAGTTGATGGCTACATGTACCTGAAAGAAAAGCAGCGTAACGATCAAATCGATTGGAAGTGCGAAAACTTCAAACAACGTTCAAACCCACGTCGAATGGTAACTGTCTTAACAACGTTATTATTACCAAACAAAGCAACGAGCACAGCCATGCAGCCGATAGCTCCAAGGTTGAAGTTAATGTAGTTATGAACCAGAGTAAAAGAGACGCTATAACCACATGCGACTCTCCGCATTATACTATATCGGATGCTTCATTGAATTCAACCCCAGCCACGAAAGGTCAACTCCCTTCAGTTAAAGGTATGAAAATAAAAATATGAAATCATAGAATAAAATACACTCGGGGCCCGGCTATTCCTACTCATAGGAGGGACATCAGATTCATTAGTGAATATATTTCTACAGAGAATGGTGAAGTCTTTTTACTGTTTGATACTGGGCCGGTAGATGACAGAATTTTGATATTTTCAAACAGGAATAATCTACGTTTACTTTCAAGCTAAAAAAACTGGTATGCAGATGGTACATTTAAAACGGTACCACCTTTATATGAACAAGTGTATATAATGCATGGTTTATGTGAACATCCTGCTGTTCCATTAGAGGGCATAAACAAAACTGTACAAAGTTATATAGGCCTAAAACTTTTAAGAGCTATCAAAGACTTGGAGTCAACTTGTAATCCTCATACTTTTTCTCATAGACTTTAAGCTTGAAATGGTACTAACTATAAATGTTGAGGTCCCTCAAAAAATTATTCGAGGATACTTTTTTTCACTTCTGCTAGTTTATCTATAGAAATTTGCAAACAAATGGCTTAAAGCTAAATTACAACTGTGACCCCGACTTTGCATTAAGGATACGAATGTTACCTGTATAAGCATTTGTGCCTATACAACATGTAGTAGAGTATTTTGAGTTACTTTGCAGCAGAAATATTTTACCCCCTGAAGCTCAAGTAGTTGTTGACTATTTTGAGGACACGTGGATCAGTCGACCTAATCATAATCACCGTCGACCTTCATATGCGTAATTGCTTTCCTGCTAGTCAACAAGGTTTGCCGAAAACCAACAAAGCTCTTGAAGTTTGGCACAGGGGGTTTCAGAACCAAGTTTGCGCTGACCAGCCCAACATTTGGAAATTTATAAAAGCTATCAAACGTGAACAAAGTTTGAACGAACTTCGTACTGAACAATACATCAGTGGTCAAGAGCCTCCTCCAGGAAGTAGACAATATAAAGATTCAGCAAAAAAGACTTTTTCGCATTGTCAATCCTTTTGAACCCAATATTCAGGCTGAGGACTATTTACGACGAATAGCATATAATATTGCCTACTAAAAGTTTACATGAAATTAAATGAACCAACAATCTCCATGGAACTGATTTATTATATGTATATATCATATATAACTGCATAGGACTTTATTTTTGGATATGATATTGTAACCTTTTTTTCTGATATTGATAAATGAGTTTTTCATCTTGCTGATATGTCTCAATTGATATTTTGCAAAATGGTGTTAATTTTGTAATTTAAAATTTTTAAGAAACAGTCTTTGTGACAAACTTTAAAAAATGAGTTTGTTTAAGTTCAATGTATTACTGATTGTATGTGAGAGATTTGAAAATTCCAGCTGTAATCATCTTGCAAGATATAAGACATATTTATTATTCAATCTAACACTACAGTCAAGTAAAATTTGTGCTGTTAGGTACTGTTTATAACTTCCCTTTAACCTTTTTAATATTGATCTCTTAGGTGGTAGGTATTTTAAATGACCCTGATTTGATTTTCAGACTTAAATCCTATTAAACATATAAAATGCGATATAAAATGAGATAAATTGAAAAATGTACACCTACTTTTTTTTAGGCAATAACAGAAAACAGTTATGTACTAGCAAAACAACACAAGAAAAAAAGAGACAAACATATTTTAAAAACCACTTTCCATTAATTTTGGTAAGTCAGGAATGAGGAAGGGCTGGTAGACAAAATCTTGAAAAAATGTTAATTAGTAATCAGCAATCATCAGCTAAACTTTCACTTCTTCGCAGAATCTTCTTTTTGGTGGCAATTCTAAAAAAAAGGATAAAATGAAAAAGTTATATTGTTTAATGTCCAAGTTAATAATGATTGAAGATTAACATTATTTATGCCTACCATAAATATCAATTTATAAATATTGCTTTGTATATTATATAACTGTGCAGGATTTTTTCCTCTTAGATACAAAGATGGGTTATATCTTACATGAAAGTTTTATTTATTATTAATAATCTATGAGTATGACTAAATTTTGACTAGAAATAATACTATAGACCAGGTGTTTCTCAAATTAAAAGAAAATATAATGATCAATCTGGCAATGATCCCTAGTGCAATTTTATACACCAATCCACCTAACTTAGCAGTTTGGCAAAATCTGCTATCTAAGACTATAGTTATAGTGTTCAGTTCATAATCATGCCAATTGTAGTACTTATGTAATTTGGCTCTTCTTCTTGAATTTATTGATTGATTGATTGGATATTTATATAGCGCTGGCATCCATGTTACTTTAGAATGTTCAGTGCGCTCTCGTCTTCTTAAATCTATTTAAACACTAAAGTTTGTAAATGTTTCTTAAATGATTTTTTCTCATATTTAATGCTCCTCAAAGATTGAGGCAAACTGTTCTATAATGTTGGCGCTATCGCTTCAAAAGAGCGCACTCCGTAAGACATCTTTCTGTGTTCATCCACTCTGGGAATTTTCAGTAAGGACTGTGTTGAAGACCGAAGGATCTTTAAACTTTAAAGGGCACATGTTTATAAATCAGTTCTTTAACTTTAAGATATTCTTTGTCTTTATCAAATAGGTCTACATGGTAATTTATAATATTAAGTCTCAAGCTACAAAAAAGTAAATTAATAATATTATAGAAACTAAGCCTGCAATATTTTTAGAATAGCTATATATTTATAATTATATTACATACTACTGAATAGTATTTACTGGTATAAATTATGAAAATAAAGTACATCATCTGTCATCTGATATTTTATAAATATTCATTCAAACACGATTTAAATGAAAAAGTTGGCCTACTTGTGGATGTTATTGAACAATGTCTTACTAACTAAAACTTCTACTAAAACTTCTAAGAAAATTTTAATTAAAATTTAATCTTACTATTCTTAGGCATGGCTTCTAAACTAAGACTAATCCTAAACATAGCCGACTGAACTGAGTGAGGATGACAGTTACATTACATTACACAGCTTCCAGACTTTTCTATGCTGGTGTTTGATTTTGAATCGATAGCTTTGTGTATTTATAACCGTAAAAAATGTATTAAAATGTGTTTATTTTTCAATGTTAAATAAATATAGTTACCTAAGCTTTATTCAGCCTGTGACTGCGTACCGACATGTGCTTCGGCATGTGTTTCCAAGGATACGTAATTATCTGGGAAGTAGTATCCGTGAGCTATTTCTTATTTTTATTTTTATACCGTTTTTTCTGTTGTTTTCCGGCCTTCTGCGGACACGTTCGTTGTTTTGTTGCGTTTATTTTTCAGGTTTAACCCTACTCTGTTTTACTCATTTTACAATGGAAAAAGGAGCATAGTCCAATGTTTATAATGTAAAATTGGGGCTAAGTAACTAATATCACTTGACATTTTAAGTCACGTGATTTAAAGGTCTAATGAGAAACAGCTCTAGTGTAAACAAATTTTAAAGATGGCGACTGATTCTCTGAACTGACTGACGAATCGAGGAAAAAGTTAACTGAAAGACTTGAATTTTTTTTATTTCCTACTACAAGAAAACAAAACAAAACAAATTAACCTAATCACGATAAATTGGAATTAAAACATTGAAATTATAAAATTTGTATTTTTTAATCAGATTTTACCCTTGTTTTGTTATATTCAGTTAATTAATGTGTGTGTCTGTCTGTCCCTTTCGCTGTCGCTCTATCACTGTTTGTTGAATGTCTGTCTCTCTCCCTGTCGCTCTATCTACGGTAGCTTGTATGTCTCTCTCCCCGTCGCTCTAACTCTGTGTCTGACTCCCCCTGAACTCTCTAATCTTCGAGTGTCTTGCTATCACTGTCTGTTACTCTTTACTGACTCTACTATTAAGTTCATACAGTTCCAGCTACCGCTAGAGAAAATAAACTAATTTTCGGCCAAAATTGTAAGAAACACATCAGAAAATTAGAAAGTATGATTTTATATATGATTTTCAGGTTAAATTCTTCATAATGTATATTTTTTTAATGATAGTTACAGGCATGATCCATATTCTTATAGTTTTAAACAAAAAGGATTGGGCTAAGTGGGTCATTCGTAAATTACGTCACGCTAAAAATGACCTTTTAAGACACCCCCTCCCGCTGTAACGAAATGTCACAAATTCCCCCCACTCCCCCGTGTCACGTCACCTAAAAATATTCAAAACATACATACAATTTTCATAACAAAACTAAGATATTATTTTATTTTTCACCATTTTCCAATAATGCAGGGGTCGCGACCCCTTAATGAGTCGAATGACCCTTTTTAAGGGTTCACCTAAGACAATCGGAATATGCATATCCTCTACAGTTATGAAGTACCAACGAAAATAATTTTATGGTTGGGGTTTGCCACAACATGAGAAACTGTATTAAAGGTGTCGCGGCATTAAGAAGGTTGAGAACCACTGCCATAATGGATTAAGATGTAGTATTATTAGAAAACTGAGTTTCATGGTACCTATAATACCTGAGGCAATTTTGACCTCAAATTAATGTTTTAAAAATTAATTAAATTATGCTTTTTTCATAATTAGACAATTTTAGAGGTAAAAAAAAAAGTAACATCACAATTTTTTGACGCCCCCCCCCTTCTCTCTGTCACAAAGTGTCGCATATCCTCGACCCAACCCCCCCTCTAAAAAATTAATTAAATTATGCTTTTTACAAAATTAGACAATTTCAGAGATAAAAAAAAAAGTTACACCACAATTTTTTGTCGCCCCCCCCCTTCTCTCTGTCACAAAGTGTCGCATATCCTCGACCCAACCCCCCCTCTCCCCCCCCCTGAGCGTGACGTAATTTGCCAACGACCACTAGATGTGAACATTTACTTATACAATAGTTGTATATAGATTGTTATCAATGATCAAATCTTGATAAACTACTACAAGGAAAAATTACTTAATGGGGGGGGGGGGAGTTCCTAGCCTAAACTTTGTTATAAATGCCAAACCCTCAAACTTTAAATAGCAAGATCCCATATAAGTTGATGTGCTTTTATCATCTCAACAGGAACTGAAAATTGAAATATATATAAGAATATATATAATATTCTAAAGTTGATAATTTATAAACTATAATGATTTTAAGTATTTTAGTATTAGTAAAAGTAATATTTCGCCGTTCGCAATGTGGCTTGGAAATTTGTTTTAAAAGGCGGAAACGTGACATTTGCATTAGGTTTATATAATGATACACGTTACATTTTGTAGTGTTTAGATATTTCAATAACATAACTAAAATAAGGGAGTTTGTAAGATGGAAGGAAGTGGGATGGGGGGCCTGTGAGGCGGTAATGTGGGAAAATGGGGCTGTGAGATGGTGGGAGGTGGGCTGTTGGGCCTTTGAGATGGTGGGATTTGGGCTGTTGGGCCTTTGAGATGGTGGGAAATGGGCTGTTGGGCCTTTGAGATGGTGGACGTGGACTGTTGGGCATTTGAGATATTGGGTAGTGGGCTGTTGGGCCTTTGAGATGGTGGGAGTTGGGCTGTTGGGCTTTTGAGATGGTGAAAGGTGGGCTGTTGGGCCTTTGAGATGGTGGGAGGTGGGCTGTTGGACCTTTGAGATGGTGGGAGGTGGGCTGTTGGGCCTTTTAGGTAATAGGAGGTGGGTTGGTGTGTCTTTGAGATAGTAAAGGTGGACTGTGTGCCTTTAACGTGGTAGGAGGTGGGCTGGAGTGCCTTTCAGATAGTAATTGGTTGGCTGTGTGCCTTTGATGTGGTAGGAGGTGGGCTGGAGTGCCTTTGAGATAGTAATTGGTTGGCTGTGTGCCTTTGACGTGGTAGGAGGTGGGCTGGTGTACCTTTGAGATAGTAAATGGTGGTCTGTGTGCCTTTGACGTGGTAGGAGGTGGGCTGGGGTGCCTTTGAGATAGTAAATGGTGGGGTGTGTGCCTTTGACGTGGTAGGAGGTGGGCTGGTGTACCGTTGATATAGTAATTGGTTGGCTGTGTGCCTTTGACGTGGTAGAAGGTGGGCTGGTGTACCTTTCAGATAGTAATTGGTTGGCTGTGTGCCTTTGATGTGGTAGGAGGTGGGCTGGAGTGCCTTTGAGATAGTAATTGGTTGGCTGTGTGCCTTTGACGTGGTAGGAGGTGGGCTGGTGTACCTTTGAGATAGTAAATGGTGGTCTGTGTGCCTTTGACGTGGTAGGGGGTGGGCTGGTGTACCATTGAGATAGTAATTGGTTGGCTGTGTGCCTTTGACGTGGTAGGAGGTGGGTTAGTGTGCCTTTGATATAGTAAATGGTGGGCTGTGTGCCTTTGACGTGGTAGGAGGTGGGTTGGTGTGCCTTTGAGATAGTAAATGGTGGGCTGTGTGACTTTGACGTTGTAGGAGGTAGGTTGGTGGGCCTTTGAGATGTTAGGAAAGGGGTTGGTGGGCTTTTTTAATGGTACGAGGTGGATTAGTATGCCTTTAAGATGGTACCAGGGGGCTGTTGGTCCTTTGCGATGGTAGGAGGTAGTCGTGGTCCTTTGAGGTGGTAGGAGGTAGCTGGTGGTCATTTGAGATAGTAGGAGGTAGCTGGTGGTCCTTTGGGGTGGTAGGAGGTGGCTATTTGACCTTTTGGATTGTAGGAGGTAGAGTGGTGGGCCACCGAGAAAGAAAGAGGTTGCTTGAGGGTCTTTAAGATGATAGGAGGGGGCTGGTGGACCTTTGAGATGGTAGGAGATGGAGGGTGCGTCTTTAAGATGGTTGGAAGGGGCTTTTGAACATTTAAGATGTTAGGAAGGGCTGCTGGACCTTTGATATGTTACGAGGTGAGTTGTTGGGCCTTTTAGATATTTGGAGATGGCTGGTGGGTCTTTGGGGTGGTAGGAGGTGGGATGCTTGGTCTTTGAGACTTTAAGAGGTTGTTGGTGGGCCTTTGAGATGGTAGGACATGGGATGCTTGGTCTTTGAGATGGTAAGAGGTGTTTGGTGGGCCTTTGAGATGGTAGGAGGCTACTAATGGGCCTTTGAGATGGTATGAGGTAGCTATTTGGCCTTTGAGTTGGTAGGAGGTTACTTATGGGCCTTTGAGATAGTAGGAGGGGGAATGGTTGGCCTTTGAGATGATAGCAGGTTGGTTGGTTGGCCTTTGAGATGTTAGGAGGTTGGTTGGTGGTCATTTGAGATTGTAGGAAGGGGTTTGCGGGCCTCTGAGTGTTTTTAAGATGGGGCTGGTGGGCCTTTTAGATGGTGGTTGTTGTTAGTGGTCCATGAAGGTTATGGGAGAGGGTTGTTTTGCTCTGATATAGTAGGAGGGAGCTGATGGGCATTTGAGAGGGTTGGAGAGGGGTTAGTGAACCTGTGAGATGTTAGGAAGTGAGCTATAGGGCAGGACGTAGGTTTGTGAAATTTTTGCATATTGGCCTCTAAGATGGTAAGGGGTGGGAAATTTGGCCTGTAAGATGGTAGGAGGTGTGCTGTTTGGCCTGTGAGATGGTCGAACGTGGGCTAGTGGGCCTGTGAGATTGTAGGAGAGAGCTGGTGGAGCTTTAAGATGGTAAGAGTTTGCTTCTTGGGCCTTTGAGGTGGCTGGAAGAGGCTTTCAGGCCATTTAGTTTTTAAGAGGGGGTTGGTGGGCCTGTAAGATGATAGCACATGGTCCCTTGAGATGGTCACAGGTAGACAAGTTGCCCTTTGTGATGGTAGGATATGGCTGGTGGGACTGTGAGATGGTAGTAGATGGACCAATTCAAGTAATTTAGGTTACGGTAATGTAGGTTCGATTTTTTTCTTATTGCTTTTTTTATATTAAAAAGAATGCTCCTAATAGATTGCTATTTTTTTTTTCCAATTAAATTATTTGTTGTTTTACACAGCTTGCACGACATGTGGACAGTCTACAGCAACGGTGGCCAAACCGAGGCTCGCGAGTCGCATGCTGCTCTTCTGTGTTCACATTGGGCCTCGCAAACAATATATGAAATTAAAACTTTTCGTTTGAAATATATAATATAAAAAGTAAATGAAAGTTGTTAGAGTTACAGGAAGATCAAGGTTTGGCGATGATACACAAGTCACAATCTGTGATGGATTTCTGGAAGCTCGTGCCAGAAGTAAAATATCCTCAGCTTAAGAAAGCTAGTTGCCGACTTATATCCATTTTCGGTACGACCTACTGCTGTGAAACTTTGTACTCCGCAATGAATTTCATAAAATGAAAGCATCGAGCAGTTAATAGTATCAGCATCTGACATAACTTCTTCGCACCACATCTACTAGCTACCAACCAGATTAAAAGAAATTTGCTAGCTCAAAGGCTTCTCAGCAGAATCATAACAATTAATGTTCACTATAATTATGAGTATATATGCAGTGTTTTTCTATTCATAAATTTTACATATTTAAATATTTCTTAATTGTGTAACTGTAACGCATATATTTCTTAAATTGTGTAACTGTAACGCATACAGTTCTTCAACATACGGTTAGGGTTAAAACAATTGAAATGTTTAAATCATTATATTCGAATAAAAAGTAATGTTTTAAAATAAATCTCAAAAGGAATGTTTCATTGCCAGTGGAATCGTGACCCATAGTGCCTCAATGCGACTCTCAACAATTTTTTTTTATTTTAAAAATGGCTCTCAGTTACTACAAGTCTGGCCACCCCTGGTCTAGAGTCTAGAGGGTCATTAATAAAAACCATGTTCTATGCCTAGTTTGAAATTATCAATGTTCTTTCTGATATATGAAACGAAATAATTGAACAGCGTTAATTGATCTTTCGTGTACTTTTCGTACACTTATAAACCACGTACTGACAGCATTTGACATTGATGACGTTAGCCGGAGGAAGAATGGTTCCTTGTCACCCCCTGCAGGGTTACTTTTAGGCATATCTCCTACGGGGAAGGGGGGGGGGGGCACTACCCTAGGGAGAGTCAAGTTCCCCCACCCCCAAAGAAAATGTGTGCAACAAAATAAAGATTTTATTTTTATTTTTTTAAAATTAAAAACAAATACATTGTCTTTTTAACATTTTAAAAAGTTTTATAAAAGACTATTATCTGGTGCCTTCAACCGATTACAATTCGTGGGATCTATGAAATATCGCTACCATCGATATATTTGACGATCTGTGCATTTAAGGCTAATCTTGATGAAGGCGTATAGTATTCGAATATGAATATCGCACAGGCCGCTCCAGGTTATAAGCCGAAGGCTTCTTCCTGAGATTCGCATAATATATCGATATTTTATGCATTTTTTTTTTTGCAACTTCACAACTTTCAAATTTATAATAACACTGCATTTAATGACGTCTGCATCACTATAAAGGTCTGCAATTTTAATAATAGTTCTTGCTCAGTATCAAACTTACGCAATCTGTTTTCAAATTATATTTCATCATAAAAGCATGACTTTCAAAGTAGGGAGAGGTGTTCATTATAAATTGTGTGATGTAATTAGTCTTTAAACAAAAAAAGAATTGAATACATTGTTTGTGTGTATAGTTAAATAAAATGCCCAATACAAGAAGGGAGATTTGGAAAAAAAAATTAAAAGATTAACATGGTTATACAAAAAGTGCATCGGGGGAAATATGACGTTTATTGGCGTCGGTGAAGCCTTGACCTCAATGATACGATATAAAAATACGCGCTTGCTTAGGCTAAAAACAATAGCAAAATAAGTAAGCTCAACCAGGGAAGTATATTCATTGACAAAAATATGACGTTTATTGGCGTCGGTGAAGCCTTGACCTCAATGATACGATATAAAAATACGCGCTTGCTTAGGCTAAAAACAATAGCAAAATAAGTAAGCTCAACCAGGGAAGTATATTCATTGACACTATGTCTGGGTTAAGTTTAGCTGGTTAGATTGGAACGACCACTAGGTTAAAGTGATGTGGTTAGAGTGGCACTATGCCTAGGTTAACTTAAGCTTGTTTGGTTAGAGTGGCACCTTGCATATGTTAAGTTGAGCTGGTTAGAGTGGCACTATGCATAGTGTGACGATCTGAGGCTGGACTTTGTAAAATTTCTTCCATCGTAAACCCGCCCTTGGAAACCCTTGTAAAATAACTCCTTTCCCTCCCCTCAAGATGCCCCGCCGTCGCTCAGCACGAGTGAGTTCCCTTGTGATATTGTATTCCTGCATCAGTTCGCTCACCTCCCGAACATGCTATTTGCGGTCAACCATCCCACCGAACAACCTTGAGGAAATAATACCATTCCCCCCCTCATTTTTGCCCTGTAGACAGCAAGGCGGAGTATCGTCCCTTGCTGGAAATGCATTGTCTAGACAGA
>CAXITT010000269.1:825044-844444 GCA_964033795.1 Lymnaea stagnalis
GTAGGAAGTTGTAAATATTATTGTGTAATAAATATTTGTAGTTAATTTCACCTTTAACTAAGACTTCGTTTCAGTCTATACTATATGTATATAGATAGGTGTTATGTCCGTGTGGTTATTCGGCTTAAATAACATATTCCTAGACAGAGTGCCAAGAGGAGATCTCATACAAGAGACACTCCTCTCTAATAAGTCATAAGTCAGATCATCACACATAGGTTAAGTTGATGTGGTTAGAGTGGCACTATGCCTAGGTTAAGTTGGGCTGGCTAGAGCCACCCTATGCGTAGGTTAAGTTTAGCTGGTTAGAGTGGCACTATGCCTAGGCTAAGTTAAGCTAGTTAGAGTAGCACCTTGCATAGGTTAAGTTGAGCTGGTTAGAGTGGCACTATGCCTAGGCTAATTTAAACTGGTTAGAGTGACACCTTGCATAGGTTAAGTTGAGCTGGTTAGAGTAGCACTATGCATACGTTAAGTTGATGTGGTTAGAGTGGCACTATGCCTAGGTTAAGTTGAGCTGGTTAGAGTAGCACTATGCCTACACTGTTGTGCAGGTTAGAGTGGCACTATGTCTTGGTTAAGTTGAACTGGTTAGAATGACATTATGTATTTGTAACGTTATCTGGTTAGAACAATATGGTTTCTAGGTTAAATTGATATGGTTAGCGTGACCATTTGTTCAGGTAAAGTAAATCTGGTTAGAGAGATCATACACCTAGGTTAAGTTGATCCGGATAGCATGACACTCTGCCTAGTTAAGTTGATCTGGTTAGAGTGACATTATTTCTTTGTAAAGTTATATGGTTAGAGCAACACTGTGTCTAGATTAAGTAGATCTTGTTAGGATGACACTATGCCTAAGTTAAGTTGATCTGGGTAGATTGACACTATGCCTAGGTTAAGTTGATGTGGTTAGAGTTACCATATGTCTAGGTTAAGTAGATCTTGTTAGAGTGACCATATGTCTCAGTTATATAGATCTGGTTAGAGCGGCACTATATCTAGGTTAAGTTGATCTGGTAAGAGTGACACTATTGATAGTTTAGGTTGATCTGGTTAGAGTGACCATATATCTAGGTTAAGTTGATCTGGTTAGAGTGACACTATGCCCATTGTTAAGTTTATTTGTTTAAAGTAACCATATGTCTAGGTTATCTTGATATGGTTAGAGCGGCACTATATCTAGATTGAGTTGATCTGTTTAGAGCGGTACTATGTCTAGATTAAATAGATCTGGTTAGAGTGACATTATGTCTAGGTCTGGATATTGGGGCACTATGTCTAGATTAAGTTGATCTGGTTAGAGCGGCGCTATGTCTAGGTTAATTTGATCTGGTTAGAGTGACACGTTGTCTAGCTTAAGTTGATCTGGTTAGAGTGACCTTCCATCTGGTTTAGCATTTCTACATCACATGTATTTTTCTGACAATTGCTATTTAATGTTATATAGTTTCACGTTAATCTCTTGTTTTATGGACATAAGTAGCTATTTTTATTATGTTCAAAAATTGCGGGCCGGTTTTGTTGTCGGGATGAAATAATACAAAATAGAAAAAAATCCTTGAATTAAAATAAAATTAATTAACACTTTGTACGGCAAATTTTCGTTCCACATTTCCCCCCGTTAATTTCCAAAAAATAAATCATACATTTAAACAGAACACGGACAATCCCAAACAATATAAAAAAACAACAACTCATTATATGATCGAAAGTTTATTCATGTATTATCTTTGAAAAGATCATTCAAAAATAGGGATAATAATTAATATCTGGCGCTGGCCTCGGGCCTGTATAGTTCCAACATTTACACGCGAAAATGTCACGAATATCCCTTTCTACTGTTCGGCAGAACGTTTCATTCCGGTAACATTGTCCGTTTTCATAGCCACTGCCCATACAACTGTTTTTGCATGTTGTAGTAGGGCCATATGGACGTCTAAATCTGAAATTTAATTAATTAACTTTTTTTTAAAATATTTAAGAACGTTTTTATTTAACTATAATGTTTAACTCGATGCAGTCCGACTTAAGAGGATTTCATTAATCCGTAATTAACGCGATGGTCAGTTAGAAGGAATGAATTTTGAAAAAGTCAAATGCATTTGTTTGGTTTTTTTTTGTTTTTTTATTGTTTTTTTTTTCATAATTTCTTTAAATTTAATTTTTTTTTTTTTAATATTTTTTTTTTACATTTTTTGTTTGTTTTTCATTATTTGAAAAACTAGGCAGAGTTGTCATTTAAAGACATAATTTGTTGTTTTTTTTTTATTTTATTACTACAGTTGTAAAGATATACGTGATGCGTAGAAAACGTGTAGCATCGGGGGGGGGGGGGTCACCCAGAGTTAATGCGCGAGATCCACGAGAAATGTGACGCAAACACAACACAAACAAGGCAAGCTCATGTCGTAACGCTACGTGTTTGTGTTACTGATTTTTTTAACGCTAGAACATAGCACCCGATGTCATCGATATAATAATGGCGGCCGCTTGGCGGTAATAGCCACATGTTATTGCGAAAACTCATCACAATGCCGTATTTTAAAAAGAAGTATCCAAGTCATGATGTTTACGTTTCTTACATCATTCAACGTTTTCAGAAGTATATCTCTCCTCTATAGTATACGCCTACCCTACACATTTTCGCGCCCCTAAACTACAATGATTTTTTTCTATAAACATGACCTGAAATTACTAAATGTAAATGATCACGCTAGAGAAAAACATCTGCTTTAGATGTCAAGTGTTTTTAAATTGTTTATTTTGGTGCATACACTAGCACTTTTCGTGCCCCCAAACTAATAAGAAATTTCTCTAAAAGTTGTGAAAACTTAATCTTAAATTTACAACAAAAGCTCTATATTCCGTTTTAAATATATTATATTATATTAACAGAATTCGATATTTTGATATCTTCGGTAAAGATGTAACCGAACTTTTGCCTTTTTTTCAAAACTATATTATAAGAAAATCGTAAAACAAAGAATACTTTAATCTATAGAAGACTTTCTTATACTTTTTTCCAATCCAATAACAGCATTGAGTGTATTTTTTTACAGAGCCTTTATTAATCTGACATGAAAATACACCCACTGTAATGTTCGCACAGTAAATATATATATATATATATATATATATATATATATATATATATATATATATTGTTTGACAAAATCTTAACCCATCTCTATTTTTAAAATTAAATTTTCACTTTTATAAATTGACTTGGTTTTGATATTCATGGACATACTTATGTAAATGTACCTACGTTTTGTTGACGTTACTGAATTTCTTACTTTGTAATCGTATGTTTATTTGAAAAAACTAGAATTTAGCAACTATTTTTCACTACTGTAAAATCATTGGATTTAAAGATGTTGTCATCCACTTAAAAATGTACAAACCCTATTTCCTACCCCTCCCCAATATATGTGTACCTAAGACGGTTAATTATTTATCATATTCATTCTGAGGCCTATCTTGTGTTGCCTTGGGAAAAATGAAAGTATCGTATTTACCCCTGTTATGTAGTACATTTTTCCCCGTGCTTGAACTTTTTCACCCCACATTACATTCCTAGCAGAGAGTAGCGTTTGTTGTGGGCGTGGCTCATCTCTTTGATGCATCTTGTTTACTACCGACTTTCAATTAAACATGGTTAGTATGTCTTCTAGTATCTTATGGAACGTTGTCGATTGTATTAGAAAAGTAAGGGCGTTTCTAGACGCGTCGGTAGACCCACAAATATAAGGGATTGACAGGCACAGAGAGAGAGGCATGGATATTGATAGATATTTTTTACTTCACGAGACGTGTAATATTCTTTGTGTGCTCATATGTGTTTATTCGCTTTCTTCATTCATCATTATTAATTGGCACATTGTACTAATTGTTTACCGGTACAAGATTTTCAAATACTCTGTAAGTTGATGATTTTAATTATATTTCTTTTGTTTTGAAATTGTATTATTACTAAATTATATCTTACTAATTGTAATTGGCAACTGCTTTTGCGTGTCGTATCTTTATTCTTGTATTTCTCTATGGTATCGTCCTTTGTTATGCATTGTGTGAACGAGCCATAACTTAAAACAAGAGATTCTTTTCTCACAACCGATTCTTAGATCATTATTTTTTTATTTAATTTTTTTTATTTAACTTTTAAATTCGGATAAAGTGCTTAAAACAGTTCCTTAGTAAATTATAATAATAAGACTTAAAATTTTGCTGAAATAATAATGGACATATAACTTTTTTCGCAAAATAACAGAAAATGACAATGATTGTTTTTTTTTAAGAATCCGAACGTCTTTAAATCTTGTCTTTTCTTGGTCATTCTTATATAGATATTGTTTTTCAATCAGTTATTATGTAGTAATATGTTAGATCTACTGTGTGAATAAAATAATTTCGATTATATGTAATAATATGTCAATTGTTGACTACCATAACTCAAATGTCCTACTTATTATCTAACCTAAATGATTTTGATTATTCGATAATTTATACAGTTATTAACACATTTTTTTTTAAACATTAAAATCTATTATCGACTTAATAATATGAGCAAGTAATTTTAGCAATATTTATTTAGACCATATTATTTACATATAGCATTCGGTGTATGAAATTTCACAGAATTCAAGCCAATCTGGATCAGGCGGATTAGCAGATGAAAATTCATTTAATCCCACTGTAAAAAACATAAGGAACACTATAGTAATCTTGTCCACTGACGTCATGATCAAGACTAGCCCGATACCACACAAGCGCTGTAACCTCAAGACTCACAAATAACATCTTTTATAGCTGCAGGCAATGGTCACGTGTCTTTTGTTAAGCGGCGTAATTTATTCTCCCACACAATTGGGGGGGGGGGACTGGGACTGGAGGGTGAGGTAAAAATAATACAAATATTATTAATCTATAAGAATGAACGTAGCCCAAGCTCTAAAATCATGTTGAAATAATGTATTAATTCGTATTTTACTGTCTCGTGTCGTTATGCGTTTGAGAGCTATTCTCATTCAAGACATTGCTTTTAGGTCAGTAAATCAATTGCAAATCTCAGAATGTGTAAAACTTTTGTAAATCGCACATTGTGTAAAATATTGGTACATCACACATTGTGTAAAAAAATGACACATCGCACATTGTGTAACATATTGGCACATGGCACATTATGTAAAACATTGGCAAATCGCACATTGTCTAACACATTTGTACTTCGCACATTTTGTAACATTACATCATGACACATTGTGTAACACATTGTCATATCGCACATTATGTAAAACATAGTGATATGGATTGATGTGTTGAAGTGATGTAGTGCGTGGTATGGTCAGGGCCGGCCTTAGGCCACTGCAACCTATGCGGCCGCAGTGGGCCCCGCACTTTATTTTCAAATACAAAATCTTAATTTTCACTTATTATCCTTATCCCTACCCAGACTGGGCCCCGCGCAATCGTTTCGCACAGGGCCCCGCAATTGTTTGGGCTGTCCCTGGGTATGATAGTGTAACATGTGGTGAGTTTAAATAACATTGATTGATTTGGTGAGATGGTGTAACATGCGATGAATTTGTGTAGCATGGGCTGAGATGGTATAGCTTGGGATAAGTTGATGTATCAAGTGGTAATCTGGTGTAGCATGTGGTGAGTTTGGTGCAACATGTGGTGAAGGAATGTATTATTGATTGATGTGGTGAGATGTTATAGTATGCGCCGAGGTGGTGCAGCATGTGTACATTTTAAAATTAATTAAAAATATTAATTCCTTTTTTCTTTAAATTCATTTACATTAAACTTTGATTGAAGCATTTAATATTAACCTTCTACTTGGTAAAACTAAAGTTACGTGCAAATTTAAAACATCAAACGTTGCTTTATTAATAAATCAATTAAATCTGTAGAAAAGATAAGCTATTCAATGAGTCATACATGAGCTAGTTGTTGACTTTTTAAACAGTCTTCTTTGCACAAATCATAAATTTTCAAAATTGTAGGTGTTCAAATTAAAACTTTCTTGTTATAAATTTTATATACTTCAAAAATGTGTTTATGATAAATATCACAATTTTTTTTCCCCACAGCTGAAGTGTTTTAATATCGGGTATTAATATGTTGATTCGAATATTAGTTTGGTGTATGACGTCACGCCATAGGTGTGTAATGGCGAAAAATAAGTGTGTCCCATTTATTTATGTAAAACTACAATTAATTATGGTATTTCTAATAAAATTCTAGTACAAAATATTACCATAATTTCTTTTTTAGCCATATAGTGTCAAATTAGCGTGTGCTAAATATTAGCTTAGTTCAAATTAAAAGAATATGCATGTTCTAGTGCAACTCAAGTAGATATATGTATTAGAGGTTAGAAGATATAACAATATATTAGAAGATATAGCAAGTAGATATTTAAGAATTTATGTATTAAAAGATAGTATTTAGACTTTAATAAATGCATATTTAAGAAGATATAACAAAGAAGAATTTGAATGATTTATATATTATAATCATATAGCAATTAGATAATAAAAGATTTATGTATCAGTAGAGACTGCATGTAGACTTTAAAGAACAAAGTAATAAAAAAGTAGGCTTAAAAACAGAATAATTTCCAAACGAACTACAGAAAAAAAGTTTGAATTTCAACATTCTGAGAACAACAAAAAAGGTGTTAGATATCAACAAAATCTCATTGACATTACATTATTGAAACGTCTAAATCATGGGATCAATGCTCATTCAGCCACATAAATACAACTACAAAAAAATTAATCACAACTACAGAAAAATGTGTCGTACTTGATAACAAATTTGCATATATTATATAAAACCCCAAAGAAAGTACATGAATATAATATTCTAGCTGATATTATATATGAAATTTCCACACAAAAATTATATTTCAATAATTTTATATTCCAAATGATATCTGAACCATTTCAATTTTAAAAAAAAAAACACTTAATAAAATACTTGCAATACAACACCTGATAAAATACATGTGTAAAACATATATATATATATTAAATAAGATATATTAGTATAAAACTTTATAGGCCTTATTGTCTACATTGTATCAAAAATTTAAATGCTTTAGCAAAATGTATTAAATTATAAATAAAACGTGCGGATCAAAGCATTATTACTGATTCAATGAGAGATTTAGTCCCCATTGTTACATATCATACAATATTTACTCCTTCACGATCACATTCTTACCAAATAAACTTACAATTATATTTATCAGTTCGAGGAAATATAATATGTCAAAATATTTACACCATATTATAACAGGAAAATAATTCTACTCGAAAGAGATTTAAAAGAACAGAAATTTGTTTCTTATAATCGAATATAAAATATAGTAAAGCAACAACCGATTATCCCAAATACCCAATCCTGGATTAAACAAAGCAAATAATGCACGTATTTAGGGTCCTTAACCCTTCTAGTGGCACTGTGCCTTCAAAGGGTTCCGCATGTTTTACTTTATCCACCACAAAGAAACCAACGTATGTATTTATAGAATGGTTTCCTTAATGTATTTATAATGATGTAATGTGTTTTTACTGATGTGCGTCTGTGGAAAATACAGACATAATAATTAATAAAAAAGATCGACTGCAGAGGTCGTAAAAGAAAAAAGGAACGCACAAATCAACGAACGTGTCGGCTAGAAGCCTTCATCAGCGAACCGACAAGAGTAAAAACAGGAGTAAATAAACATATCCCTTAACTGAAATGTGGGACCCGAGCAGTTTTTTCATGCCTTCCCGTACTTTGATTCCTGCATTTATGCGTTTATATTTGTCCAACCTGATTGCAGTCTCTCCGCATATTACTATTGTACAATCAGGCCCGGTTTTAACCATTAGGTGAACTAGGCGGCCGCCTAGGGCGGAAAATTTTTAAGGGGCGACACTATTAATTAAATAATTAGTTGCCGTCGGCGGGGGGGGGGGGGGCGCAGTGCGACCTTTCACCTATGGTTCTGAATACTCTGGCGCCGGCCCTGTGTACAATGAAACACAATGTTTTAATAAGTGAATATCTATTTTATTCTGTAGACTACCTTATTCCCTGGAAGTGTTCGGTTATTCAAGTAAATGGTTATCCTTACGATTAAAATTGGTTCGAAAAAAATGGTCGTAATGCATGAGATAGTCTACGCATCGTTGTACTCCTGACCGCACAGCTGAAAGAAGACAAAGCTGAGGTCTGTTGGTACAGTCGTTAACCTTTATTTGTAGGTTGTTGAATGACGCTCGAGTCATTGAAACGCGTACCTTGGTTGGCTAATGACTATCGTTTGTACTTAAGGTCTGTATCATTATTTATTTGTCTGGGTTTTTAAAGTTTAGGTAGGTAAAAAAAATAAGCATTGTCCAGAAATAGAATTGAATCAAAGAAATCCGTTGTTTTACTAATTAGACATTGAAAGATTGTTTAATAAATATTTGAAATATTTGTCACAGATACTTGAAAGAAGAGATTGACATTTCATATCAGAATTTTCTTTTAAAGGGCAAGGATCAATACGATAAATGTTTAAATAAGCAAAATACTTACTAACATTATGGTTAAAAACAGATTTATATAAATAAAACTTTTATCAAATCTTTTTTTAAAACATTATATATTTAATACGATATATGTATCTAAAAATCTCTTACCGTCTTTCAAATGGTTCCTAAAGAGTTCACCCATTGTAATATTATGGTCATTGCTTAGTGTGCTATACATTTAAATTGTTGCCAGAGAAGAAAGACAGAAGGAGTTAGACCATGGTGTATGTAAATAAAATTTCTACATTTTAAAAAAGAATGATGGAAAGGAAGAGAGAGAGAGAGAGGGGAGAGAGAGAGAAAGGAGATAGAGAGAGAGATAAAGAGAAAAGACCTATCCATAGAAACAGACAGAACCAGTCCCTTAGTTATAAAGAGAACAACTCGCAAGTACAAAAATGACAGCCCCAAGAACGAACAGAACGAGCCCCCAGCTACAGACAGAACCAGCCCCCAACTGCAAACAGAACCAGCCCCCAGCTACAGACAGAACCAGCCCCCAGCTGCAAACAGAACCAGCCCCCAGCTACAGACAGAACTATCCCCTTTTGATATTGAACCAGCTCCCAGCTAGAAACAGATACGACCCAAGTATAGACAGAACAAGCCACTAGCTACTGAAAGAACCACCCCATCTATGGCTAAAGACAGAACAGCCCAAAAATTCACAGATGACTAGAGGACACTCTGAGTCAAAGAGAAACATAATGAATAAAGCTTCATATAAGATATTATCAGAAAAATATAGAAAAATTGATTAGAAAAAAATAATAAATCTATTAGGTATTTTCTTAACCATTTAAATTTAATTAGAATTACTTAAAAGCAGTTAGAATTAATAAAAAAAATATTGTGAAGATTACAAGTGATGTTGTCTATGTTATTATTGTTGGCCATGCACATGTGAAGATGACAAGTGATGTTGTCTATGTTATTATTGTTGGCCATGCACACGTGAAGATGACAAGTGATGTTGTCTATGTTATTATTGTTGGCCATGCACACGTGAAGATGACAAGTGGTGTAGTCTCATGTTATTATTTTTCGCCATTCGCACGTGACAATGAACACGGTTTCAACTTTGACTCGTAACCTTGATTAGATCTTTATTTTGTTTAAAGTGAAGAAGAAATTGTTCAGTTCGTCAACCTCACACTCTCGCCTCTGCCTATTTTTTTTTAATCAATACTAAGACTTAGTTAAGACGACTGGAAACAGTTGATGACCAGCAGTGTTCCTTGTGTCCCACTGTGCTCTTTATGAATTCACAGTCGCAGGAGTTGGAATTGTGTTCGTTGTGTCGATGTCACATGTCCTATGGGAAACCATCACCGGGTTTGATCTCAGAGTTTGCCTTCTCGTAGATGAGTTGACGTAGAAAGTAACGAGATTCATTTGGAGATGGCATGACGATGTAGCCTCATTTAGAGATGACAGGATTATATAGCCTCGTGTGGAAATGGTATGATGGTATAGCCTCATGCAGAGATGACTTGATGGTGTTGCCTCATGTGGAGATGACAATATGGTGTATTCTCGTGTAGAGAAGCCATGATGGTGTAGTCTCATGTAGAGATGGCCTGATTGTGAAATCACATGTAGTGATGACAGGATGATGTAGTCTTATGTGAAGATTACGTTATGGTGTAGTCTTGTGGAGATTGCATAATGGTGTAATCTCCATGAGTTCACACACACATACAATCATTTAATAATACATTGCAACAAGATGTCTTGTTGAGTATATGGGTGGATATGTACAGTTAGTGTATAATACACAACCACAGTATCTTATGTTAAGATATGCTTAGCTGAAAATTTGGATACCACAACCCAGCTTAATTCCTTGTCAACTAGCTATTTTGTTATCCATCTAGATTAATTTCTAAAAAGACCCATGTGACCTATTGAATTCACTTACCTAATACTATTTCTAACCCCACCCCCCACCCTGTTTGCAACGACCACATTATACCCTCTAACCCCCCCCCAAACCCCACCCTTTTTTCCCGTCTAAATAGCGTACTATAGTTTCGAACAATATATAAGAAACAAATCTAGCAATTATTTAATCGTATATAAGATAATATTTATATATAAACTAATGGAAGGGACGTTGTGGTCAGGTTGTGGAAAGGAAAAGAACAGAATAGAAGAGACAGAATACTAAAACAAACGTCAGAAGGGAGAGACTTGAGATTAGAAAATGTCAGTGAGCACGGCAGCTCACCCCGGGTTTAGCTACACTCAGATCTGGAGATGGCTTGAGAGTGGCAGGTCAGTCCAGTGATACCTTCCTAACTATCAATAATTATGTAAAAATCCCTAAATACTCGACTTTAAAATTATATACCCACTCATTCCCACCCCACTGTTCGTAAAGTTTTATAAAAATTTAACACTAACATTTTTACCGTAAATTTAACTCTATATTATTGTCTGTTATGATCCTAGCGGGGGTCCTACATTTATTTAAAATTGCCAAACCACTATAAATTAATGGGTCTAATGCTGAATTTAGGGGAAAGAAAAATATTAGACTCCATGAGTACCAATCTGGACTGATTTTATAGCCACTCAAGGACATGCATCCCATAATGAAGATGGGACACCAGCATAAGAGGTTGGCAAATGCAACAAGACCTACTTGCATGGCAATTTTGTTTTCGTGCCTTCGTCTTGCTGCATTTCTACCTCTGGCCGCACGACCGATTGTGTTGCGTGAAGACCGACGAAAAATCGCCACCTGACCAACGACGATAAAAATAAATAAAAGCAAGTTAAAAACTAGAAACACTGCGATGGTGTACGGCCCTGCTGGTTGGTGACTGGTTGTCAGGGGCAGCCCAAGGCATGCCCCATTGGATGAGTAGATCATCCAATTTGGATGGATGGTTGGGATTAATGATAAAATAAACCCAACTATCCATGCAATGACAATTTTTCCAGCCACCGGAAATTTTGCATAACAACATCCGCCATTTGAAACTACTGTTACCAAGATCCGTTCCAGTGTAATGAGCGAAATGAAAATAACAGATGTCTCACTGGAGAGTGTAGCTACAAACCCGGCAGTGCTACAGAGGGCACTATGGCGCCATACCGACTGATAGAGGGCGTATCTGTTCCTGTAATGGACATCAGTCGAGGCAATAATAAAGAGGTAGATGCCCATCAACAGGTCAGATACGCCAAGGTTGACCACCAATAAGCCGTAGTTTGTTCTAAAGCTAGCTCTGTCAAAGATGAATCTAGAAAGTAGAATAGCTAAGTTCCCTCCAAATGAAAAAATGGCGACGAGCCACAGAAGGGAACGTTTTAAAATGTCGTCGAGAAGGTCCTCACAAGACGAAATACCATCCCACGGTGCATGGCACACGTGTTTTGGTATCCCATACCCTACGACTAAAGGACAGCAAAGATGAGGTCTGTCCGTATAGAAAGCGTCCTTTACTTGCAAGTGAGCAAGCTGAGGAATGACGTCAGAGTCATTAAAGTGTATGCCTTGTATGTTTAACACATTTAAATGTCTGATGTGGTTTAGAAAATGAAACTTTGTAATATGTGTGTTTTTGACGTTGAGATAGGTCAAGTATTTGAATGAATTATCAAGAATATCTAGTTTTAGAAGAGTGATGTTTGTGTCTGATAGATCTAGTGACCTTAACCTCTCTGACGTGATGCTTTTGAAACTTAGCTCGTTTAGTGAAGGGTTGTTTGACAAATTTAAGAATTGTAAGTTTGTAAATATTGAAATGTCTGCTTCGTTTGTTAATGCAGTTATGTTATTAAAACTTAAATCTAGTCTGAATAATATTTTAAAAGTGTAATTGCTATTGAAGAGTGTGTTTAAATGTTGAAGTCTGCATGACGACAAGTGTAACTCTACCAGATCTCCTAAAAAGTGTGGTGTTTCTACAAATGAGAGGTCAAGGCCACTAAGGTTAAGAAATTTTGTAGTTGTTGGGAAGACGTTTAAGGATGTTATGGTGGTGCTGAACTCTGACGTCACCACCGCACCACCGTAACAAGTAAAGCCGGTCGGACACGTCGAGACACAGGCCGTCTCGTTATCTAGACTCTGTCCACTGTGGTCACAAGAAGAAGGGGTTACGATTTCTGACGTTTGTCGGGTAGGACAAAATACTTCATCCCTTCCATGAATGCAGTCGTTGTGGCCGTTGCAAACTAAACTGTATTTCACAGATCCCCCTTGGGAGCAGCTGAACCATGTTTTCCTCAGCCCGGAGAAGGCAGCTGTGGAAGAAAAACAATGGACAATAAGTCATTACATATCTATAGACCTAATTCATAATGTGAATTACTTGGAATACAGCGCTGGACTTTTACAAACATTCGGTCGGTGTGGTGACGGACTAAAAAAGTGTTGTAATAAAAGTTGTGTGTTGACTTCATGGTGTCTATGGTGGCTCGCTTTTGTGTCAAGTGACACATTAGTGTACGTGGTAACGCACTGGTGAGTCCTTTGACTAACGTGTGTATCTTTTAACTGTAACTAGAAATGGATCATACATTGTCTAGTAATGGAGAATTTAGTGTCTTATAATGGGCCCTTCGGTGTGTACTAATGGATCATAGTGTGTCTAGTAATGCATGATAATGTAACTAATAACGGATCATAAATTGTATAATATAGGATCATAAATTGTCTAATTATGGATCAATTAGTGTGTCGTAATGTGTCATTCAGTGCCTAGTAATGGATCATTCACTGTCTAATAATGGATCATTCATTGTCTAATAATGGATCATTAAGTGTCTAAGATTGTATCATAAAGTGTATTATAATGGATCATTCAGTATCCAATTATGGATCATTCAGTGTCTAATAATGGATTATAAAGCTTCCTTCTAATAATCAATAATAATGTGTCTAATACTTCATAATAAATTGTCCAATGATGGATCATTTAATGTCTAATAATGGATCATTCAGTGTCTAGTAATGGATCATACAGTGTTTAAAAATGGATCATATATTGTCATGTACTGGATCCTACGGTATATAATATTGGATCAAACAGTGTCTAGAAATGGGTCATAAGTGTCTAATCTTGGATCATAAATGTTTAATAAAGAATCAAAAACTGCTTAATAATGTATCATATATTGTCTAGTAACAGTTCTTTTAGTGCCTAATTATGGATCATACGATGTCTAATAATTGATCTTAAAGTGTCTAATAGTGGATCATAAAGTGTATAAAAGTGTATACTAAAGTGTCTAATAATTTAACATTCTGTGTTTACTATTGGATACTATTGTTTAATAACTCTTCTACCTCAAAAAACTGTACAATTTCGGCGTAAACAAGCAAGTCATTAATTTATTCTACAGTGTAACAATTGGAAGCCTGCTTAGTTTCAGTATTACATGCTGGTGTGGGAATTGATCGTCTGATATTAAACACCGCATAAACCGATTAATCAAGAAAGCTAGGAACATAACACAAACTAAAAATCCTTCACTTGAAGAATTATTTGAAGAAAGATGTTATTGTAAAACTAAACACATTTTGGATGATACATCCCACCCTCTTCATCACGGATACTTGGGATCGGGCCGTTTCGGGGCGAATTCTTTCCATTGGGGCAAGGACTGACAGATATAAAAATTATTTTGTTCCCTTAATCTGTAAGAATTTACCGGCGTGCTTCCTCTGAAGTCATTAGTGCTATTCAGATGTGTGAATAATCAGGGACTTATTAGTGCTTATTCAGATGTGTAAGTCCCTGATTTTGCTAAAGAAATCACTGAATGGCTGTTTGAAATAATTTATTTATTATAAATGTCTTGTGTTCAAATTGTTTTATTTATGTGCTGAAAATGTATAATGCAATCAAAATACATTTCCATTTATTTGGATCAATAAAATAATCTTATCTTATCTTATAAAGTGTCTAATAATTGATCATACGCGGTCTAATAATGGATCATTCAGCAACTAATAAAAATCATTCAGTGTCTAGTAATGGATCATTCAGTGTCTTTTACTTGATTATTTAGTATCTAATAATGGTTATATAGTGTCTATTAATGTGTCAAAATATATAGTAATGGATCATGAAGTGTCTAATAATGAATCATTTAGTGTCTGATATTAAATAATAAAATGTCTAGTAATGGATCATAAAGTATGTAATAATGGATCATTCAGTGTCTAGTAATGGATCATTCAGTGTCTAATAATAAGTCATTCAGTTTCTAATAATGGAGCATACAGTGTTTAATAATGGATCATTAAATGTAGGTTACCGGAAATTTCTTTAAAAAATATTCGTTCGACGGAAAATTGATCTAAGGAAATTTGGTTGAACGGAAATTTTTTCGAATGGAAGTTTGGTCGAATGGCAATTTGATCGAAAGGAAGTTTGTTCTAATGGAAATTTGTGAGAACTGAAGTTCAAATTTTTAAAAAAAATTTTGCTACCAGCTGCCATTGAGAAACTTTTGGAATGGTAGTTATTTTCAAACGAATTTTTAGTTCTATTCTTCTTTTTTGTTTTAGAATAAATGTTGTTAAGTCTAAGACTTGCTTGTGAGAAGCTTTGTTTGAACGGACACGCGGGTGTCGGGGTTCTGTTAATTTTGACACTGAAAAGTACAAAACAGTGGTCAGTACTTGTATTATTCTAGATAAATGAGCTTTTTTGGTAAAAACACAAATACCACAAATAATTTAATTTAAAAAAAAATTGTGTCTATTATTGTGACATTTTTATTAAAATATCTAGAACATCGGAAAATCCGCATGACGATACAATTGATTTATTGCGAAAACTTACATAAATAACATTCATTTCCATTCATGTAACTGCTAAGTAGCCATGTCGAATTATTTTTTTTTAAATGTCAAGGGCCCAATGCGAATTGTGACTGCTATCAGTGATATAACTAGACAAAACAAAGAATATAATCAGGTAGTGATATGACTAAACAAAACAAACAATATAATCAAGCAGCTATAGCTTGAAAACTGTTTTTAATGTAATAAAATGGACTTTTTGTTCAAATTGATATTTTTGCAAAAGTGTGCTCATTTTTTTAAGTTATAATTTTTTAGAAAAAGTATTTGCGTCAACCCCTAAAATAATATGTTTCTTTAAGTTCAATGTACAACTGACTTTATGTGAAGAGATTTGAATGTTCTAACTTTAATTGCCGTTGTTTTGGAAGATATAAGTGATTAAAAATCCATGTGGTCATGGTCGACTACCAACAGACGAACAACAAATAAAAAAATAATACAAGACTAAATATTGACACTTGCTTCGATGTTCGACACGTTGATTCCAAAGAAACGTACTAAATGTTGTCAATGTTGCTGGCATTAAGTAAACAATAAAATCCTTTTTGGCAGGAAAAATTTAAAATATATGATATTTTATCAAACTTTAAAAACTTATTATTTGTACACATTATTTGCTTAAAAATGTTAAATAATAATGGAAGAGAAACGTACAAATAAAATTAATTAAAACTTTAGGATACTTAGATTTCACATTTCTCACTTGCACCTCTTCTAAGACTTATACTTATGCTCAGTTCACACTATCAAATTTTCGTCAAATTTTGCCACAAATTTCTTTTTGAATACATTACTTTGTTTTACTATATAGCATGTTCAAAAAGAAACTGGACGAAAATTTCATAGTGTGTACTGTGCCACCTTTAATTTACAACAACAAAAAATCGACCAAACTTCCGTCAATAAAGTTACCTTGGACGAAATTTCTTTCAAACAAATTTCTGGATACGCAAAAATGTCTAATAATGAATCAAAAAGCGTCTAGTAATCTAATGCATATTTCAGTTTCTAATAATGGGTCATAGAGTGTTAGCTAAAGGATCTTCAAATGACTAGAACACTTTTTAAAATCACATAGACATGCTTTGCAAGGCGATTTTCTAGTGCTGCGCAGAATTATTCATATCAGACCTTTTTAAAAGTTCGATTCATCAGATAGACTAATGTCTGCATTCGTGCTATCACGCATTGACTACTGCAATGCTCTTATGGTGGCTATTCCAGCTACGCTCCTAGACAACATTCAAAAAGCACAGAATAATGCAGCTGGCATTGTTCTGAGAGAGCTGCATTGGCTGCCTGTCGGTGCTCGCGTAGAGTAGAAAATTACAACCCTATGCTTCCGCTAATTGCATGGCCTGGCGCCGTCCTATCTCAAAGCGCCCATCATGCCTTACGTACCCATTAGTTCACTCCGTTCACTACGGAAGGCGCACTTCTACTTTTGCTGGCCAAAGAATCTGGAACGCCCTTCCTGACGCCCTCATACATACACCGCATATTTTAAAACTGAGTTGAAAAACCCATCTTTTTCCCACTCACCTGCTGGGGTGCTGAGGTCTACCTCCTTGTTTCCAGCATCTTCATATAAGCTCGTGGTACTTTGGCTTGCTTTGCCCACTGCTGTAGCTGATGAAAGACTTTGACTGGTTATGCTTGTATGTATATTTGTGTATTGTTGCGTTTTGAATTTTAATGTGGAAAAATATATTGTTATATTCGTTGATTTTGTACCGCGATTCGAGCCTTACATAGAGTGAAGCGTGTTTTTAATGAACATAATTATTATTATTATTATTAATGGATCAATAAAATGTCTAATAATTGATCATAACATCTCTAAAAATTAATCATAGAGCGCCTAAACTGGGTGATAAAGTGTCTAATAATGAATTAATTAATGAGTCTATTAATGGGTCAAACATTTTTTTTTTAAAAATCATAAAGTGTCTGATAAGGGATTATAAAGTGTCTAATAATTGATTACAAAATATAAAATAATGGGTTATAAAGTATCTAGTAATGGATCATAATGTGTCTAAAAATGAATTACGAAGTGTTTTATAATGGATCATAAATTGTCTAATATTGATCATAAAGTTTTAAATAAAGGATCATTCAGTGTCTAATAAAGGATCATTTAGTGTCTAATAATGGGGTATAAAGTATAATAAATGGATCATAAAGTGTCTAATAATCGATCATAAAATGTCTAATAATTGATCATAAGGTTTCTAATAATTGATCATTAATAAAAAAAATAATAGATTATAAATTGTCTAATAATTGACCATAAAGTTTCTAATAATTGATCATTTACTGTCTAATAATAAATCATTTACTGTCTAATAATGGATTGACTAAATTCTAATAATTGATCATTCAGTGTCTAATAATGTATCATAATTTTTTTAATTCTGGATCATAAAAAAAGTGTCTAATATTAGATAATAAAATATTTAATAATTGATCATAAAGTGCCTAGCAATGGATCATACTTAGCCTAGGGATAGATAATACAAAGAAGTATTATGTAGTGAACTGTATCTAGTATTTCTAGATCATTCAGTGTCTAAAAATGGATAATTCAGTATCTAATAATTGATCATAAAGTATCTACTAATGGATCATAAAATGTCTAGTAATTGAGAATATGTTGTCTAGTCATGAAGCATACAAGGCCTAGATATAAAGCATACAGTGTCCAGAAATGGATTATACAGAGCTAGTAATGGATCATACAAAAGTTAAGGATGGATCAAACAATGTTTAGTAATTAACCAAACATGGTTTTGTAATGGATCATATTGTGTCTAGTTATGAATCATATTGATTAATTTTAGATCGTTCATGCAATATCTAGTTATGTATCATTACAGTATCTAGTTATGGATCATACAGTATTTAGTTATGAATCATACAGTATTCAGTTATGGATCATAGAGTATCTAGTTATGGATTATACAGTATCTAGTTATGGATCATACAGTATTTAGTTATGAATCATACAGTATTCAGTTATGGATCATAGAGTATCTAGTTATGGATTATACAGTATCTAGTTATGGATCATACATTATCTAATTATGGATAAGTATCTAGTTATGGATCATACAGTATTTAGTTATGAATCATACAGTATTCAGTTATGGATCATAGAGTATCTAGTTATGGATTATACAGTATCTAGTTATGGATCATACATTATCTAATTATGGATCATACAGTATCTAATTATGGATCATATAGCATCTATGTATGGATCATACAGTATCTAAATATGGATTATACAGTATCTAATTATAGATCATACAGTTTTTAGTAATGGATTTTACAGTGTCTAGAAAGGGATAATATAGTATATATTTGTGGATCATTCAGTGTCTAGTTACAGATATTGCATTTAGTTTAGATAATACAGTGTCTAGTGATAGATAGCACAGTGAATATGTTTGGATCATACAGTTTCTAGTAAAATATCAAGCAATGCCCAGTTATAAATGATACGTTTACAATGATATCATACAATGAATAATAATGGTTAATTCTGTTTCAAGTAATGAATCATACATTACCTAGTAATTATTCATGCAAATTCTATTTTCAGATTATACAGTGTAATTCAATGAAGCTTGCAGTGTCTAGTCTTGGATCGTAAATTGTCTAGTAATGAATCATACAGTGTGTTCGGATGGAACCTACATAGTCTTGTGAACAAGCCTGCTGTTTCTAGAAATGGATAATATAGTGCCTATTGATGGAGTATACAATATCTAGTTATAAAACATAAAGGGTGTTTTTATGGGTCATGAAATAGTCAACAAAGTTTTTTTGGAAGCTTGAAATAAATGGACAGGGCATTTAGGAAGTGAACTTTTCGGCTATGAACGTTCCTCGGCAGACAGGACAAATGAAAATACGACATTAAATGGAGTATAATTACACAATTAAGTTGTCGCCATTGTTATTGCCAGAACAATGATTTTTTT
>CAXITT010000269.1:844811-908522 GCA_964033795.1 Lymnaea stagnalis
ATATATATATATATATATATATATATATATATATATATATATATATTTATATATATACATATATATATATATATATGTGTGTGTGTGTGTGTATATATATATGATACAGGAATGCGTCCAGGCTGAATGAATAAAAATTCGAACAAAGGAAATCGAATGCAAGAAGTCAAAATGTAGATGAGACGATGCCTTGTTGTCAGGCTCAGTTAAAGCAACTAATGGAAAATCCTATCTGTCCTTTTGAGTTTGACAATGCACAAGGAGTAACTAACAATGCACAAGGAGTACCTAATAATAGACAAGGAGTACCGAAAAATGAACAAGGAGTAACGAAAAATGCACAAGGCATTCCTAACAATGCACAAGTCGTACCTAACAATGCACAAGGTTTACCTAACAATGAACAAGGATACCTAACAATGAACAAGGATTACCTAACAATGCACAAGGATTACCTAACAACTCACAAAGAGTACCTAACGATGCACAAGGATAATTTGTGCAGTGGATCAAGATGATTGGATTGATATGGATACCTTCAAAGCGGTGATGACAAGACAACATGAAAAGAATGAGGTAAAGTATAAAGCAGCCATTAGATGAAACAAAACAAAATGCAATAGAAGAATTAGTAAAATTGCACATTGACATAAAAGAATAAATGAAGATCGAACATATGGCATTCAAATTTCACCCATACATGCTCTACAAAAAACTACTAATAAGAAATTTTTAAAAAGGGAAATGACAGTGAAAGTAAAATTGTTAAACTAAAGACTTTAAGAAATCTAATAATTGAAAATGCTCATGATAGTCCCTTTGCAGGACACCTGGGAATACAAAAAAAGCCTATGCACAGAATCTCATAAAAAATTCATCTGAGAGATTTAAAATCCTATATAGGAAAATGCAAAACATGTTTGAGTAAAATCAAATACATGGCAAGCAAACAGCTCATATTCATTCAACTGACAAGATAGGGAGAAATTTTGAAAAGGTAGCCATAGAAGTTAGTGGATCCATTAGCATACCATTAAATAGAGGTCACAGATTTATCTTTACATTGAGGAACATTGTATCAACATGGCTCGATTCAGTGGTATCGAAAAAGAAGTTGATTCGGAGACCATTTATTGGCATTTTTTGAAGATTTTTACTAAACATGTCTTTTGAGACGCAATATTGTATGATAATCGAATATAATTCACCTCAAACCTTACTAATGTTGTCACCAAACTACTTGGAATTACCCAGATACAGTCGACAATGTATAGACCTCAAGCAAATGGCATGTTTTAGAGGTTGAACAAAATATAAAGATTATGCTTGCGAAGACAACAGAAGAACATCATAGAGATTGGCATCAACATCTTCCTGCGGTACTTTTCGCATACAGAGAAAGCATACAAAATCCCACAGGCTATTCACCATTTAAGCTCACGATTGCTGCAAATCCAAGAGGCCCATTAACAATTTTCAAAGAAATATGTTCTGGGCATGAAAATTACACCTGAAGATTCCTTTAACTTAATTACCAAAATTAGGGAGTAAAAATAAATAGTATATAAACGACGAAAAGACACAGAAAAAGAAGAAAGAGAAACTAAAAGGTCAAAGAAAACTAAAGAATACACATGTAGACTTGAGAAATTGAATGGGGAAAGATGAAGCATATCATTGGTTGCCAAACAGTAGTGGAGAAACGAGTTGACATTAGACCATTTGAATTAAACAGAGAAACTAAACAAGGTAGATTACGTAATAGACATGACTGGTGAACTAAAGTTCTTATACATAGACTTAATAAGAAAATTGAGAAAAGATTACCCTGAAAATCTAACCACTGCGACTGTCATAGAAGACATCTCTACAACAAACGAAGGGTCAGAGAATGAAATCATTGCCAGTTAAGCATCTACAACAAAAAATTAACATAGATAGAACACCCAGTAAGTGTGAGTGACATAGATAGAACACCCAGTAGGTATAAGTAACATAGATAGAACACCCAGTAAGTATAAGTAACATATATAGAACACCAAGTAAGTATAGGGAACAACTTTTTGATTTACAGCAGAATTTAAGGACGTCATAGCAAATGAGCTAGGTCATATAATAACTTTAGAACACATATTTGAAATAAACCTCAAGTAAAGCAAAAATAAAACATTAACAGTACGCAGTGCAACATGCATACAGAGATACAGTAAAAAACGACCTGAACACCTTATACAATCAAAGAAAATACACAGATTGCAGTCTTCTGTTGATTTAACTATTGTGGAAGTAAAAATGAAATCATGTCAAATGAGGATACGCTGTGACAATGGAGAACTGAACAAACTAACTAAAATAGATGCAGAGCCTATGAGAGACAATAGGGAAATATTCGAAGAAATAGGGAATTCAAAATTGTTCCCTCTGCTTGACTTAAACAGAGTTTTTTTGGTGTGTTTTTTTTTTGTGGTAAACTGTCATGTACAAGGAATCTAGACCATATACTTCCTTTACAAAAGAATAAGGAATATAGACAATATACTGCCTTAAAAACATAGCAAAGAATCTATACCATTGCATTTACAACAGAACGAGGACTTTTTGAGTGGACAATGATGCTATTTGGTTTAGTCGACTCCACAGCAAAATTTCTCTAGATTTATGCCATTGATCTTGGGAGTCACATTGACACTGAGACAACTAATCAACGAATTAAGTTATCACATTGACACTGAGTCAGCTAATCAACAAATCAAGTCATCACATTGACACTGAGACAGCTAATCAACAAATCAAGTCATCACATTGAATTTGAGATAACTATTTTAAAAAATTAAGTCGCAAACAAATAATTTTGTCACAATATCGTGAACAATCTTTAAAATGTATCCAATAAATTTAATATTCCTAAGTGACAAAAGCACCCAATTTCAGCCAAACAGTTTTCCTAGCAACTGATGCTTCCAATACAGGTATGGGAGAATACTTGGTGGAAGAATTTAACAATACACTAAAACCAATCTTGATTCTCAGTAAAGCTTTAGATAAATCAGAGCAATTTATTCAAAAAATTGAAAAGAGTGTTTGGCAATATTTTCGGCACTTATAAAGCAACAGAAATATTTACCAGGAAGAAAATTAACTTTATTGACTGAACACAAACCGTTGATTGCTTTAAATAAAAAGGGGAAAGCTAGCGTTAAAATCTACAGTTGGTCATTTATTTTAGCAGAATATCAATATGATATCAAATCAAATAACGATGAAGATAATATTGCAATAGATTTTTTATCTAAACAGAGTGAATTCAGTGACTATGAGAGAGATACTTTTTTAGAAGATTTCTTATCTAGACCGATTGAAGTCAGTTACTATGACAAAGACATGGAGTTAAATCTCTTTAGCTATAAAATGTACATTTTTTATCTAAATGATTTTTTATTAGAACATAATTTTGTTCTGATCAGATGTGAATTTTTAACAATTGTGTAACCATATTTGATAAATTTACTATTTGATTGATGTGTACATTGACAAGACATTTGAAGAATTAATTTAAAATATGATGTAAATAGATACAAACTATGAGATGGTGCAACATTTTTGTACCAAAGCAAAGATAGTGTGTTTTTTTTTCATAAAATTATGTTATATAATAATTTTGGTATGATAACATTAGTACAGGTAGTAGGTTTTTCACGTAATGATTTATTTTGCTTTTTAAAAAAAATTACTTTGCATGTATAATGAATTAAAAGAGTAATCCGTGCATAATTGATAATGATTTAGACATGGATCCACTCATTAAGATTAACAATAAATAATAATGCAACAAGGAGATGATTATTATTGCGCAGAAGTATTTTCTTAGCACACAAAAAGATCAATATTAAGACAGAGAGATATTAATGAAAGACACATATGAAAGAGATATCACTATATTGCCCTGCACAGAGTTGAAACGAAAAATCTTATGACATGAGACATAGTAACTAAACATTGAGATATAGGCCTTACTTATAAAAATTGCTATTCTGCGGGAGCAATATTAATGTACCAAACACTATTGGCAACAAAGATTTAATGTTAAATATGGCACGCACTAGTGTAAATTATAAGGGAAATACAAATTAAAAGTTATGTCTTAATATTACTATTGCTAATGAGAATGGTGTCAATTTTGTATCAATTTATTTTTATGAATTGCGATTTAATTTTGTAGAGTTAATTTTTGTACATGAATGAATTCAGAATTTAACATAATAATGCAACTAAAGATTTAATTGTTGCAATTACAACAAATTGTTTCAGAAATAACTGTTGGGGACAGAATTTTGATCACAGTTACAAAGTAAAAATGTCGATAGAATTTTTTTTTTATCTTTACATTTTTTTAAAGTAATATTTTTGTTGAAAATCTTAATGTGAGTAGGCCTATATTAGACAGAGATTAAGAAGACTTATTATTAGGATTATACATGATTAAGATGAATTAGTGAGTTTACAATGCTAACTGAGATATATTTCTTTATGAAATTGTAATGACATACAGTATAACTCGGTTTTGTCAACGTCCCGGGGTTTGCTAAAAAGCGTCGAGATAACCGATGATCGAGATAAACCGAGGATAAAATGCCTAAGACAAAACACTTAGAGATTTTTGCGTTTCTACTTCATAACTGGGTTGGCTAGTTAAACGAGGTCGAGATAAGCGTGTCCAATTATAGTGACATGAAGTCATGAAGTTGAATATGTATTTTTTCTTATTATTTTTGGAACTTTAAACTAGATCTAATAATTATGTTGCACAAAATTTTCAATGGGGGGGGGGGATGGAAAACGATTCCTTAATCAGGGGATATTTTGAGAATCTCGAGGGAGAAATGGTGCAAAATTGCTATTGAAGAAGGATAGTACACTTATTCTGATCATTCTTGTATACTGAAGGAGCCAGCATTGGATATTATATGTGTGGCAGTGTGCACCCTCTGTCTAAAAGGAGCACGCTCCTGGGTTACTTCCTGCCTCCTCCCGGATGACTGGTGAGCGACTCATTAGCCTGACGTAAGGCGTAAGGCAGGTGGGATTTCAACCCGCTCAGTTTGAGCTGGCATCTGGGCAGTCAGCTGTGTCTGTGTTTTATATTTCATTGTCTGTAAGTAACCATTTTCATCTCACAGCATGGCGTAGTTGTTTATATTTTGTCGGACTGACAGATTCCTGTTCATGACTGACCATGTTGAGCAGCGTTTAACGCTTGGTCACAAGCTCATGAAGGTAGCCATTCGTGATACATGAAGGTGGCCCTAATCATGATGTCGCCAGAGTTCCACCTATGGCCACCCGCCACAGACCCACGGGTGCACATGAATCAAATGAGCGACGGTATTTGTCGTGCTCGGGTTTGGCGTACTACCATGCGTAATGGTGATGACCTAATATCTAGAATTTGTATTTAACTCTAAAAATTGATGTGTACTCGAAACATTAACTACGTTTAGAATGTAGTGGACGCCCTCACATCACTCGCATCTCGCATGATAGACGCGGGACACCCTACTAGATAACCTTCATATCAGCTAGCCCTACAATATAACTTTGTTAATGATTATATATT
Source organism: Lymnaea stagnalis (assembly GCA_964033795.1). Taxonomy (NCBI): domain Eukaryota; kingdom Metazoa; phylum Mollusca; class Gastropoda; family Lymnaeidae; genus Lymnaea; species Lymnaea stagnalis. Next base: position 850,426 of record CAXITT010000269.1, read on the forward strand.
ACCATCGGTCTATTTTACGTGCCATTTTGCTACCCATGTGGTTTCTACTTCGGCTACCCGAGTGGTTTCTACTTTGGCTACCAATGTGGTTTTATACTTTGGCTACCCATGTGGTTTTATACTTTGGCTACCCATGTGGTTTCTACTTTGGCTACCCATGTGGTTTCATACTTTGGCTACCCATGTGGTTTCTACTATTTTAATGCTATCGCGGAGAACCAGGATATTACAGCGTTATCCCATGTGTTTTTTTTGTCATACTTGGATAAACTGATCCAGTAAATATCCAAAGTTATCCAGTACTGCTAGTACTAACACTTATATTTTGTCACTGTAAATGACTTGCAGCACACGTTTCTATGTCATAAAGCGTTAGTTCTCAGACCTGCATTTCCTTGCCTATATATTTAAACTGTTTGCCATAGTTCTCAGACCTGCATTTCCTTGCCTTTATATTTAAACTGTTTGCCATAGTTCTCAGACCTGCATTTCCTTGCCTTTATATTTAAACTGTTTGCCATAGTTCTCAGACCTGCATTTCCATGCCTATATATTTATACTGTTAGCAGTGGTTCTCAGACCTGTATTTACATGCCTATATATTTAAACTGTTAGCCGTGGTTCTCAGACCTGCATTTCCTTGCCTATATATTTATACTGTTAGCAGTGGTTCTCAGACCTGTATTTACATGCCTATATATTTAAACTGTTAGCCGTGGTTCTCAGACCTGCATTTCCTTGCCTATATATTTAAACTGTTAGCCGTGGTTCTCAGACCTGCATTTCCTTGCCTATATATTTAAACTGTTAGCCGTGGTTCTCAGACCTGCATTTCCTTGCCTATATATTTAAACTGTTAGCCATAGTTCTCAGACCTGCATTTCCTTGCCTATATATTTAAACTGTTTGCCATAGTTCTCAGACCTGCATTTCCTTGCCTATATATTTAAACTGTTTGCCATAGTTCTCAGACCTGCATTTCCTTGCCTATATATTTAAACTGTTAGCCATAGTTCTCAGACCTGCATTTCCTTGCCTATATATTTAAACTGTTAGCCGTGGTTCTCAGACCTGCATTTCCTTGCCTATATATTTAAACTGTTAGCCATAGTTCTCAGACCTGCATTTCCTTGCCTATATATTTAAACTGTTAGCCGTGGTTCTCAGACCTCATTTCCTTGCCTATATATTTAAACTGTTAGCCGTGGTTCTCAGACCTGCATTTCCTTGCCTATATATTTAAACTGTTACCAAAGCACCAGCCGGCTAAATATGGTTTTATATCTTTACCTGTGAGTAGGAAAATAACAAATGTTGTATAACGACAGGACTTGATATTGTTCATCGTGAAGGTGAGCAACGCGTGTGTGATGGGGGTAGTCTCCAAATATTAGAATAGTATGCGAGAAGTTATTCTCTACAATGATAAGACAGTAATTAAAATATTGCAAAGCGTGCTAATAAAAAAAAACACACATATGTGACAGATAATGCAATGTCTAGTCATGGATCAAACAGTGTAAAAATGGATTATAGAATGTCTGGTAAGAAATCACACTATGTCTTAATTTAGCAAGCAGTTTCTAGTAATGAATCACACAGTCTATTCAATTGATGGATCATATAGTAACCTGTAGTGTATCATTAACTGTCTGGTAATGGGTCATTACATATTCTATTGATGAATCATACAATATCTTGTAATGCATTATATTCAGTGTCTAGCAATGGGTCCTACATATTCTAGTAATGGATGGTGTGTGTCCAATTATAAATCATACAGCATCTACTTATGGATTATAATTTGTCTAGTAGTGGATCATACATGCCTAGTAATGGATCAAAAAGGTCTAGTAATAATTCATACAATCTCCATGACTTTATCAAACAGTGTCTAGTGAAGGAGTGTAATGTATCTATAGATTTATCCTATGATGAATTTCCCTTGATGGAACCTTCAATGCCGATTGAGAGATGGTAAAGTACTGGTTGTTCTTTTTTTAACAATATTAATGTAGGTATGATAACATGGATCAATATAGATTTAAGGTCAAGGTACCATCTGATATGAATGCTGCAGTCAATGTACCATCTTATATGCATGCTGCAGTTATTGTAACATCTGCTACAAATACGTTGGCTCAAAATCTGAGTATTGCCTGTCATTGAAAGATGAATGTGGCTTTCTGACGGGTATGGCTTAAAGAATGTTATCTCTTTTTGACTGGATTTCCTTTTGTGTGCAGCTAATTTTGTGGCTGTCTTTGAATTAGGGTGTCTTTGATCAAGGGTGCCTTTGTCAAGTTGAATTTGGAAAAAAATTGTCAGTCTTAATGTTCTTCTAATTTCAAACTCAATAGAATTTTATTTTCTAATCAATATTATATATTTATTTTCAATTTTTGATACATTTAGTTCATTGACTAAGCTTCTTAAAAAGTATATAGTTTGCTAAACTAGTTGGTTATATTAAATAAAATTCATTGGATAAAATAAGCGAAGGAAATTACTACAAGTTCAATTCAGATATGAACATATGATGATTTAACATATCCAATTATTGATTTATTATTGATCTTTGGGGCAATAGAACATCCGAAAAAAAAATTTAAAAATAATGAAAAATCTTAATACAATGAAACATGCGAATACAATAAAACATGCGAATACAATAAAACATGCAAATACAATAAAACATTACATTACAAGTAAAAGTAGAAGCTACATAAAGAGACGCTGACTCCTCTAACAAACGCACGATATTCATTTGCATTCCTTTAGCAAGCGTGCGCGTTTTTATTGTGGTGGCAATGTGTGTGTTCTCATCTACTGGAGTTTACAAACACACATTTAAGTACTTTTTTTTAAGAATCCTAATTAGTGCTACAGCCCCATTCTCCAGGGTACCGAACAGCACCCGTTACTCAAATATTTTGATTTTTTTTTTTATGTCCCATACCCATGTACGTTGAATATTTTCATTACGTCATATTTCAATTGCTTTAAAATAAAATAAAAATATTGCACACAAAACGCACCTTCGGTTTTTTTAAGAATCTCATTTAGTGCTGTTATCGAGAATTTTATTTTGCGTTCTATTGACCTGACGATTACACCATGCTTTCTATAAGAGATAGTCAACATGGGAATATTCAAGAATTGGCAGATTCGACTACTGCTCATCCGATTTTTTTATGCTAGGAAAATCGACTCGTTTTAATAATACAATTATAATATAAGGTCATTTAAAAATTGACTAATGGAAGGGAATTGACCATGTTAACATTGTTAAAACGACTCCTAACACTAATACAAGGACAGACTAAGATAAACTTGTAAAAAATAAAACACTATAGCAATGAATATCAGACAAATAGGAAATGTTTGATTAAATGTCCGCCAATGCGCGAAGATGGCTAAAGTGGTTCAATAGAAACATACACACAGCAATAACAGGTACTCACCTACACATGCCAGCATGAACAATGTGGTCAGAAATCTTGAGAAAAGCATGATGATTTGTCACGTTGCAGCGTCTAATGAGACTTTGACTTTTCAGAAAAGCGATCAAATATATACCGAACCCGTGAGTTTTAGCTCCGCCTTCTATGATTGATATTTTCTGATATATTTCACACAGCGCATGCGTTGTTTTCTAACCACGTGATTTTTGTCTGGAATTTCTGTAGGTTAAGAGTGGGCTGGAGATTCTTGGAACCATATTTGGAATTGACAAATTTTTCACGCACTCAAAGTTAGCTAAGCGATTAGCTCCCCAACACCCCCCCCCCCACGTACCCGATGTGCAACAAACAAAGCATACCCCCCTCACCCACCAAACAAACCAATCGTAAACCAACGAATTGCAAAGCGTTAGAATGGCTGACAAAATCCCCCCCCCACCACCACCAACCACCACCATTACCACCACCAAGAATAATCTGAGGTAAAATTTACCCATCCGACTTCCAGCACTGGGCAATGCCAGACTAATAGCACAAAGTCATAATGACCACTCTAGTAGGGGCCTTACACTACTTTATACAGGCAACGTTAATTTACCTTAGTCATACATCTTGTGGCTATAAGTCATACAGACAAGGCTAATAGTCCTACGTCATACAGACCAGGCTAACAGCCCTAAGTCATACAGACCAGGCTAACAGCCTTAAGTCATACAGACCAGGCTAATAGTCCTAAGTCATACAGACCAGGCTAATAGTCCTAAGTCATACAGACCAGGCTAATAGCGCCAAACTTTACTTTCCACTCTAATAGCATTAAGTCATACAGACAACATTAATAGATCTTACGCATACAGAAAATGCCATAAATCAAAAACAGAGATTCCTTAAGTGGTCTATAGCGACCCCCCAGGGGTCGACAACAACTTGCAAGGGGTCCATGTCAGCGCAAAAAAAATAATGTTGGTCCATGAAATGAAAATGCGGGTCAACGCTAGTGGATCTCGTGACTTCTATTTAGGCATACCATAAATGGAATAATCCACATACACAGATAGTACCTACTTACTTACATAATATGACCTTATAAACTAAAGACATTTAACTTCCTACATACATTATAAAGGTTACTATGAAGTAACCAAAAAAAATAATAAAAACATAAATTTTCAAGAAACGTGATGAGGAATCAAATAAAAATTTAAGTAATATGGTATATTTTCTGATATAACAAACTGTTTAAGCATCATTTTAAACTAGCAGTTTCCCGCAGTTCCGCCCGCATACGTTTTTATTTTCTCTGCGAGTAAGGTTTCATTTATTTTTTTATTTTTATTTTTTACGTATCTTTCCGCAGAAAATTGCAGCCTGTGTCAACTCTTTAGCTAGCTATACCTCCAACTTTGTCAACTCTTTAGATAAGCTATACCTCCAACTTTGTCAACTCCTTAGCTAAGCTATACCTCCAACTTGGTCAACTCTTTAGCTAAGCTATACCTCCAACTTTGTCAACTCTTTAGCTAAGCTATACCTCCAACTTTGTCAACTCTTTAGCTAAGCTATACCTCCAACTTTGTCAACTCTTTAGCTAAGCTATACCTCCAACTTTGTCAACTCTTTAGATAGCTTTACCTTAACTTTGTCAACTCTTTAGCTAGCTATACCTCCAACTTTGTCAACTCTTTACCTAGCTATACCTCCAACTTTGTCAACTCTTTAGCTAAGCTATACCTCCAACTTTGTCAACTCTTTAGCTAGCTATACCTCCAACTTTGTCAACTCTTTACCTAGCTATACCTCCAACTTTGTCAACTCTTTAGCTAGCTATACCTCCAACTTTGTCAACTCTTTATCTAGCTATACCTCCAACTTTGTCAACTCTTTACCTAGCTATACCTCCAACTTTGTCAACTCTTTAGCTAGCTATACCTCTAACTTTGTCAACTCTTTAGCTAGCTATACCTCCAACTTTGTCAACTCTTTAGCTAGCTATACCTCCAACTTTTTCAACTCTTTAGCTAAGCTATACCTCCAACTCCTTAGCTAAGCTATACCTCCACCTTGGTCAACTCTTTAGATAAGCTATACCTCCAACTTTGTCAACTCTTTAGCTAGGCTATACCTCCGACTTTCTCAACTCTTTAGCTAGCTATACCTCCAACTTTGTCAACTCTTTAGCAAATCTATACCTCCAACTTTGTCAACTCTTTAGCTAGCTATACCTCCAACTTTGTCAACTCTTTACCTAGCTATACCTCCAACTTTGTCAACTCTTTAGCTAGCTATACCTCTAACTTTGTCAACTCTTTAGCTAGCTCTACCTCCAACTTTGTCAACTCTTTAGCTAGCTATACCTCCAACTTTGTCAACTCTTTACCTAGCTATACCTCCAACTTTGTCAACTCTTTAGCTAGCTATACCTCCAACTTTGTCAACTCTTTAGCTAAGCTATACCTCCAACTTTGTCAAATCTTTAGCTAAGATATACCTCCAACTTTGTCAACTCTTTAGCTAAGCTATACCTCCAACTTTGTCAACTCTTTAGCTAAGCTATACCTCCAACTTTGTCAACTCTTTAGCTAAGCTATACTTCCAACTTTGTAAACTCTTTAGATAGCTATACCTTAACTTTGTCAACTCTTTAGCTAGCTATACCTCCAACTTTGTCAACTCTTAAGCTAACTATACCTCCAACTTTGTCAACTCTTTAGCTAGCTATATCTCCAACTTTGTCAACTCTTTAGCTAAGCTATACCTCCAACTTTGTCAACTCTTTAGCTAGCTATACCTCCAACTTTGTCAACTCTTTACCTAGCTATACCTCCAACTTTGTCAACTCTTTAGCTAGCTATACCTCCAACTTTGTCAACTCTTTATCTAGCTCTACCTCCAACTTTGTCAACTCTTTAGCTAGCTATACCTACAACTTTGTCAACTCTTTACCTAGCTATACCTCCAACTTTGTCAACTCTTTAGCTAGCTATACCTCCAACTTTGTCAACTCTTTAGCTAGCTATACCTCCAACTTTTTCAACTCTTTAGCTAAGCTATACCTCCAACTTTGTCAACTCTTTAGCTAGCTATACCTCCAACTTTTTCAACTCTTTAGCTAAGCTATACCTCCAACTTTGTCAACTCTTTAGCTAAGCTATACCTCCAACTTTGTCAACTCTTTAGCTAGCTATACCTCCAACTTTGTCACATCTTTAGCTAGCCATACCTCCAACTTTGTTAACTCTTTAGCTAAGCTATATCTCCATTTTTGTCAACTCTTTAGCTAGCTATACCTCCAACTTTGTCAACTCTTTAGCTAGCTATACATCCAACTTTGTCAACTCTTTAGCTAGCTATACCTCCAACTTTGTCAACTCTTTAGCTAGCTATATTTCCAACTTTGTCAACTCTATAGCTAAGCTATACCTCCAACTTTGTCAACTCTATAGCTAAGCTATACCTCCAACTTTGTCAACTCTTTAGCTAGCTATACCTCCAACTTTGTCAGCGCACAAGATCACGTAGTTTTTTGTTTTTTTTAGCTTGGTCTTTACGTGAAGACGTAAACAACAAACCGACCATACACTACTACGGTTTTGAGTACAAAACTTATTCTCGCAATTATAATATTAGTAGCGAAGTAAGGATTTTATAATGCACTATTTTAATCCATTTTAATGTTAATTAAATTAAATTAGTTTATTTCATAAAATTGTGTAAAATGTAGGAATTCGCTTGGTGGTCGATATACAATTTGGAACTTGTAAAAAACTTGCACACAATGATTTATTATAAATGCTCCTCGTTCATCCCTGGCACTAAAATCATTAATTTTTCTTTGTTATTTCATGTAACAGAAAGTAAATTTTATTTTGGTTCATTTTAATTTGAATTTAATGAATAAATTTATAAAATTTAACTTTTTTTTAAAACAGTTTTTCACACTTCACATAACTACCGTTTTAAATTAAAATCGTCCAAAGTGAGTAGCACTATACCGTCGGTCAAAAATACATTTGAAGATAATGAATTTGCAAAAAAATCAATATCAGGTAAGTATGGGATCTACTCAAATCCGAAAAACATGGCAAGAGGTCTACGAGACAAAAAAGTTTGGGGACCTCTGCTCTAAAACATACAGACCCTGCTAATATCTCTAACTCATACAGACCCTAATAATATCTCTATCTCATACAGACCCTGCTAATATCTCTATCTCATACAGACCCTGCTAATATCTCTATCTCATACAGACCCTGCTAATATCTCTATCTCATACAGACCCTAATAATATCTCTAACTCATACAGACCCTGCTAATATCTCTAACTCATACAGACCCTGCTAATATCTCTAACTCACACAGACCCTGCTAATATCTCTATCTCATACACACCCTGCTAATATCTCTATCTCATACAGACCCTGCTAATATCTCTAACTCATACAGACCCTGCTAATATCTCTATCTCATACAGACCCTGCTAATATCTCTAACTCATACAGACCCTGCTAATATCTCTAACTCATACAGACCCTGCTAATATCTCTATCTCATACAGACCCTGCTAATATCTCTAACTCATACAGACCCTGCTAATATCTCTATCTCATACAGACCATGCTAATATCTCTAACTCATACAGACCCTGCTAATATCTCTAACTCATAGAGACCACATTAAAAGCAAAAAGGCATGCATACCACCCTAGTATACTACGTCATACAGGCTACCCTAAATTACTTAATCATACAGACCACACATATAGCACTAAGTCATACAGACCAACTTACAGCACTAAGTTATACAGACACCACTTGTAGCGCTTAGTCATACAGACCACACTTATAGCACTAAGTCATACAGACCACACTTAAAGCACTATGTCATACAGACCACACTTATAACACTAAGTCATACAGACCACACTTATAGCACTAAGTCATAGAAAGCACGAAATTAATTAAGTCACACATACCAAACTAATAGGACTCAGTATCACAGACCACACTAATAGCTCAAGGTCATTGAAAAAAATTACTCTTGATGTTTTACGAGGCACGCTACTAGCACTGTCATTAAGAACACGCTAATAGCTCTCAGTCATGAGAACCACGCTAATAGAACTAAGTCATCCAGACTACACTAGTAGCTATATGTCATATAAATTAGGTTATTGGCACTAAATCATGTTGATATTTGAAATAGCACTACGATAATAAGACCACACAAATAGAACATAGATATCAATAATAGCAATTAGTCCCACAGGCCACACTAAAAATCACTAAGTCATTCAGATCACGCCTATATAATGATGTCATAAAGACGACGCCAATAGCACTAAGTCGTATAGACTACAATATAGTACTTAGTCATATAGTCCACACATGTAGCACAAAGTCATCCAGACATCGTTAATAGCATTGCGTCTTACAGACAACGCGAATGACACTTAGTCATACAGACAACGCAAATGACACATAGTCATACAGACAACGCAAATGACACATAGTCATACAGACAACGCAAATGACACATAGTCATACAGACAACGCAAATGACACATAGTCATAAAGACAACGCAAATGACACTTAGTCATACACACCCTACTTATGGATAATTGTAATGCTCAGGATCATGCGAAACATGAAGTCATACAGCCATCGCAAGTACATTAAGTCATACAGCCATCGCAAGTACATTCAGTCATACAGTGCCCGCTAATACACTAAGTGATAGTTCCTCACTAAAAGATTATATAGTCCAAGCTAATAACTATTTTTCATACAGACCTCGCCTGTAGCACTAAACCATACATACCTCGCGTATGTCACTAAACCATACAGACCTCGCCTGTAGCACTTAACCATACAGACCTCGCCTGTAGCACTAAACCATACAGACCTCGCGTATGGCACTAAACTATACAGACCTCGCTTGTAGCACTAAACCATACAGACCTCGCGTATGGAACTAAACCATACAGACCTCGCGTATGGCACTAAACTATACAGACCTCGCGTATAGCACTAAACCATACAGACCTCGCGTATGGCACTAAACCATACAGACCTCGCTTATAGCACTAAACCATACACACCACGCTGATTCCACTCAGTGTTAAGACGACGCTAATAGCAGTAACCCACATAGATTACACTACTCTCACTAGGTCATACAGATCACACCAATAGCGATAAGAAATGCAGATCACGCTAACAATATTAACTCAAACAGATCACACTAATAGCTCAAGGTAAATCACTAGGTCAATCGCTAAGTCAATATATAAGTCAGTCAGTAAATCAATCACTAGGTCAATCACTAAATCAATCACTAAGGTAATCACTTAGTCAATCACTAAGTCAATAACTTGGTCAATCACTAAGTCAATCACTAGGTCAATCACTAAGTCCATCACTAAGGAACTTTTGAGGCGACAACACTAGACACATTTGTGTCTAATGCCTCAAGCCTTCAACCCCTAGTTCATGATTCCCTGACAAAGTGGCACTGGAAATCAGTGAAATTTCCTCATCACCACCAGTAACAGAAACATTGCAAATCCCATCTACATGCATTGGAGCCAAAATGGTCAATAAATAGATCGTGGGCCCTTAAGATATAGAAGAAGAAGTAAATTATTAAGTCAATCACTAGGTCAATCACTAAATTAATCATTAAGTGAATCAATAATTCAATCACTAAGTCAATCATTAAGTTAATTATTAATTCAATCACTCCTTCTATCATTAAGTCAATCACTAAGTTAACCTCAAGATCAAACACTAGGTCAATTAGTTAAAAAATCATTAAGTAAATCACTAAGTCAATATCTATGTCAATCACTAAGGCAATCACTAAGTCAATAACTAGATCAAACACTAAGTTAATCACTACGCCAATCACTAGGTCAATCACTACATCAATGAATAAGTCAATCACCAAGTCAATCAAGTCAAGCACTAAGGTAATCACCAAACCAATCACTAGGTCAGTCACTAAGTCAATCCCTAAGTCAAGCACTAAGTCAATCCCTAAGTCAAGCACTAAGTCAATCACTAAGTCAATCCCTAAGTCAAGCACTAAGTCAATCACTAAGTCAATCACAAGGTAAATAACTAGGTTAATCACTAAGTCAAACATTAAGTCAATCTCTCGGTGAATCACTAATTCAATCACTAAGTCAATCATTAAGTCAATTATTAAGTCAATCGCTCCTTCTATCATTAAGTCAATCACTAAGTTAACCACAAGATCAATCACTATGTCAATTAGTTAAATAATCAATAAGTAAATCACTAAGTCAATATCTATGTCAATCACTAAGGCAATCACTAAGTCAATGACTAGGTCAAACACTAAAATAATCACAACGCCAATCACAAGATCAATCACTACATCAATGAATAAGTCAATCACCAAGTCAATCAAGTCAATCACTAAGGTAAACACCAAACCAATCACTAGGTCAGTCACTAAGTCAATCCCTAAGTCAAGCACTAAGTCAATCCCTAAGTCAAGCACTAAGTCAATCACTAAGTCAATCCCTAAGTCAAGCACTAAGTCAATCACAAGGTAAATAACTAGGTTAATCTATAAGTCAAATATTAAGTCAATCTTTCGGTGAATCACTAAGTCAATCACTAAGTCAATCCATAAATCAATCACTAAGTCAATCACAAGGTAAATAACTAGGTTAATCACTAAGTCAATCACTAAGTCAATCCCTAAGTCAATGCCTAAGTCAATCACTAAGTCAATCACTAAGTCAATCCCTAAGTCAATCATTAAGTAAATTCCTAAGTCAATCACTAAGTCAATCCCTAAGTCAATCACTAAGTCAATCCCTAAATCAATCACTAAGTCAATCACTAAGTCAATCACTAAGTCGATCCCTAAGTCAATCCCTAAGTCAAACACTAAGTCAATCACTAAGTCAATCCCTAGGTCAATCCCTAAGTCAATCACTAAGTCAATCCCTAAGTCAATCACTAAGTCAATCCCTAAGTCATTCACTAAGTCAATCACTAAGTCAATCACTAAATCAATCACTAAGTCAATCACTAAGTCAATCACTAAGTCAATCACTAAGTCAATCACTAAGTCAAATACTAAGTCAATCCCTAAGTCAATCCCTAAGTCAATCACTAAGTCAATCCCTAAGTCAATTCCTAAGTCAAACACTAAGTCAATCCCTAAGTCAATCCCTAAGTCACTCCCTAAGTCAATCACTAAGTCAATCACTAAGTCAATCCCTAAGTCAATCCCTAAGGTTAATCACTAAGTCAAACATTAAGATAATCACTAGGTCATTCACTAAGTCAATCACTAGGTCAATAAATAGGTCAATCACTTAGCCTGTCACTAAGTCAATCACTACCTTAATTACTAAATCAATCACTAAATCAATCACTAAATCAATCACTTAATCACTACGCCAATCACTAAGTCAATCACAGCGTCAATGAATAAGTCAATCATTAAGAAAATCACTAGGTCATTCACTAAGTCAATCACTAAGTCAATCACAAGGTAAATAACTTAGTTAATCACCAAGTCAATCCCTTGGTCAATCACTAATTCAAACATTAAGTCAATGTCTCGGTGAATCACTAAGTCAATCATTAAGATAATCACTAGGTCATTCACTAAGTCAATCACTAGGTCAAAAAATAGGTCAATCACTTAGTCTGTCACTAAGTCAATCCCTAAGTCAATCACTAAGTCAATCCCTAAGTCATTCACTAAGTCAATCACTAAGTCAATCACTAAATCAATCACTAAATCAATCACTAAATCGATCACTAAATCACTAGGTCAATCCCTAAGTCAATCGCTACGTTAATCACTAAGTTAATCACTACGCCAATCACTAAGTCAATCACAGCGTCAATGATTAAGTCAATCAGCAAGTCAATCAACTATGTTAATCTCTAAGTCAATCACTTGGTCAATCACTAAATCAATCACTAGGTCAATCCAACCATGCTAAGTTTTGCTAAGTCATGTAAACCACATATAAGCACTACATCATACAAACGACGCTCATATCACTAAGTCAAATTTACTTCGCTCATAGTATTAGGACATATAATTGTTTCGAAACGCAAAAAGGCATGTGGACCACGCTTATAGCACAGAGTGAAGAAGGCTACCTTATAACATAAGATAAGATTAGATTTTATTTATTGATCCAAACAAATGAAAATTTTTGTTCATTGCATTTTCAACACATTATTCAAAAGATTTTTTTTTATTTAAGTCCACAGTTTTCAACTAAAGCAATTTGAACACAAGACATCTACGTTAAATTATTTCACTAGTAAAAAAAAAAATCAACCATTCAGTGAACTCTCTTGGCCATATCAGGGAACAAAATAGTTTTTATATATCTTTCACCCCAAGCCCTGAGAGAAATAATTCGCTCCGAATGGGCCGATCCTAAGTATTTGTAATGAAGAGGGTGGGATGTATCATTCAAAATATGTTAAGTTTCACAATAACATCTTTCTTCAGATAGTTCTTCAAGCGAAGGATGATTAGTTTTTGTTAGATTCCTAGCTTTCTTGATTAGTCGGTTTATGCGCTGTCTAATATCAGACGGTGAATTCCCACACCAGATGATCATACTGATATTAAATAGGCTTCCAAATTGTTGCACTTTAGAATAAGTTAACGACTTGCCTGTTTACGCCGAAATTGTGCAGTATTTTTAGGTAGAAGAGTCTGTGGTTGAATTTCTAATACAGCATTTGACCACATTAGCGTATTATTTATGGTGACACGTAAGTACTCATATGCCTCTACTTTCTCTACTTTGATTTTTCTATGTTGAGATCTGTAATCTGGTGCTTCCCTCTTTGGAAATCAACAATCATTTTCATTTGTTTTTGAGACATTTAGCTCGAGAGAATGTTCATCGCACCAAGGACGAAGTCATACAGACCACATTAATAGCACCAAGTCATACAGACCACATTAATAGCACCAAGTCATACAGACCACATTAATAGCACCAAGTCATACAGACCACATTAATAGCACCAAGTCATACAGACCACATTAATAGCACCAAATCATACAGAAAACGCCGGTACACATAGTCGAGCTCGACACCATAATAGCGTTAAGACATGCAAACCACACTAAAAGCACCACCTCCTAGGAACCTCCTTGTCTAGCAGACAAGGTTAATAGCGATTAACTGTTACAGAAATCATTAATAGCACTAAGTCAAGAAAAGCACGCTAATAGCACTACGTTATAAAATAGGCTAATAGCACTAAGTAAAATAGACCACGCTAATACATCTAAGTCATACACACAACTCTTATAGATCTGAGTCATACAGTCCACGCTAATAATTATAATCAGTACAGAACATGCTAATGGCAAAAAGTCTTAGACCACATCAGAATAACACAGTCAATGCTAAAAGCACTGCGTCAAACAGACTAAACTCAAAGTCCAACATGCCAGACTATTTGCATTAAATCATTCAGACCACAATAATAGCATTGAGTCAAACAGTCCACAATAATTGCACTAAGTCAAACAGCCAACACTAATAACTCTTAGTGAAACATCCCTCACTAATTGCACTAAATCAGACAGACAACACTAATTGCACTTAGTTAAACAGCCCACTTTAATAGCACTCAGTCAAACAGCCCACTTTAATAGCACTCAGTCAAACAGCCCACTTTAATAGCACTCAATCAAACAGCCCACTTTAATAGCACTCAGTCAAACAGCCCACTTTAATAGCACTCAGTCAAACAGACCACAACCAAAAACACTATGTCATATAACACACACTAATAGCATACGGCCAACGATAAAGAATAAAGTCATACAGACTAGGCTAGTTCACTTAGTAATCAAGACCACGCTAATAGTACTCGGTCATATAGACCACTCTAAATGCACTAAGTTATACAGGCAAGATCAATAGCCCTGTTTATAACAGACCACTCTATTAGAACTCGGTAAAGTAAAACACGCTAATATCCTTTAGTTATAGAAGACGTGCTTTGAGAACTGTCATAGAGACCATTTTATTAACATCAATTTTAGCACTTAGTTATATAGTTTACGCTCATTGCACTTTTTCAAATAGATTGCGATAAAAGCACTTAGTCATACACATCGCACTAAACGCACTTAGTCACCGATCGGGCTAATAGCACTTAGTCATTAAGACCACGCTAATAGCACTTATTCATATGGACCACGTTAATAGCCACGCAAATACCACTTGCTTACCTCAATGACAGCACTAAGCCATACAGACTACAATAATAGCACTAAATAACAGACCTACTTATTGCACTAAGTCAAGTGCATCTTTCTAATAGCACTAAGTCAAGTGCACCTTTCTAATAGCACTAAGTCATACAGATCTCTCTAGCAGCATGTGTCAAACAACTATCGCTCATATTACTAAGTCATAAATTTCAACTAATATTACTGTCATACAGACAATGCTAATGGCACAGAGGCATACAGTACACGATAATGGCCCTAAATCGCATAGACCACATTCCCAACGCTCAATAACACACTTCAATCTAGTTCCTAGACAAAACTATACCCCACACAGAAATCATTGGACTCTTCTTTATCCCCCCTCCCCCACCCACAGCAATCCCTGGACTAATGTTTGCCCCAAAACAACTTTTCCAGTACTAAACCTTGCCTCACATTTCGGTCCCTGGACTAACTTTGCCCCCCCCCTCACACAATAGCCCCTGGGTTAATCGTTACCCTCACACAATAGCCCCTGTGTTAATCGTTACCCTCACACAATAGCCCCTGGGTTAATTGTTACCCTCACACTACAGTATCTGGACTAATCTTCACCCTCACACAACAGTACCTGGACTAATCGTCACACTCACACAAAAGTGCCTGGACTAATTTTCACACTCACACAACAGTACCTGGACTAATCTTCCCCCTCACTCAACAGTACCTGGACTAATCTTCACCGTCACACAACAGTACCTGGACTAATCTTCACCCTCACTCAACAGTACCTGGACTAATCTTCACCGTCACACAACAGTACCTGGACTAATCTTCACCCTCACACAACAGTACCTGGACTAATCTTCACCCTCACACATACTCTATATTTACATCGACTTCCTTCTGTCAACCTCGAACATACTCTTTATTTACATCGACTTCTTTCTGCCAAGCTAGCACATACCCTTTATTTAACATAGACTACCTTCTGCCAAGCTAGCGCATACTCTCTATTTACATCGACTTCTTCCAGACAACTCAGCACATACTCTGTATTTACATCCACTCCCTTCTTCCAGGCCTGCACCTACTCTATATTTACATCGACTTCCTTCCGCCAACCTTCGAAATTTTCGCTTGCATTAATTCATGCTTGAATGAAACAGTTAAGGATAGTTTCTTTTGAAAATATCCCCCTCCACCCTTTTTTTCTCATCGCCCGCTATTCAAATCCTTCCGCTCCAGTCCCCCTGCTTTAAACAACTCTACACCATTATGCAGGGGCGTTGGGGTCGATTGGGGGGGGTCAACCAATGCCTTAAAAAAGTTTTTTTTTAATATAAATCCTATGTATGGGGGGGGGGGGGTTTCTGCCCGAGACGCAACTTTTACTTTATTTTCGGGGTAGTCATTTTTTACCAAATGCCTTGCGATTTTCCAGGTACTAGGTGGGAAAAAAAAACTATTTGTCCCCACTCGCCACCCCCCCCCTGGTTGCACTAATGCCAGTGACGCCACTGCTATTATGAAATTAGTTTGGGGTGAAAACAATAATAAAGATAGCGTTGGGTCTTCCCGAGCATCGGATGAGGGGGGGGGGGCGGAGGGGGGAAAGGGGAGCGATGCTAGACAGGACACAGTTTAAAGTTAACTCATGTTAGTTTTGTGTCGTTTAGGGCTAGTATTTCTTTTCTGCATGTATTGGAAATTTAATCTCGCATTTTCAATACAGAAAACTGGTTGCACTAATGCCAGTGACGCCACTGCTATTATGAAATTAGTTTGGGGTGAAAACAATAATAAAGATAGCGTTGGGTCTTCCCGAGCATCGGATGAGGGGGGGGGGCGGATGGGGGAAAGGGGAGCGATGCTAGACAGGACACAGTTTAAAGTTAACTCATGTTAGTTTTGTGTCGTTTAGTGCTAGTATTTCTTTTCTGCATGTATTGGAAATTTAATCTCGCACTTTCAATACAGAAAACACTGAACAGGCAGAGATCAAGATATTCAAACATTCTGCCCATCAGCCCCTTGAATGGTCGCCTCAACTAACGAAAATGCCTAAATGAACAGCGATGTCGGGAAACGAATAGAACTTCTTAAATAAACGTTGTGTTTCTTTTTTTACTTTATTGAGCCAGTTTTGAGTCATTGACATGTACTGTCAGCTGCTAGTGATTGAGTCAGTGGCATGTGTTGTCAGCTGCTAGTGATTGAGTCAGTGGCATGTGTTGTTAGCTCCTACTGATTCAGTCATGACATGTGTTGGCAGCTGCTAATGATTACATGTGTTTTCAGCTCCTATTGATTCAGTCATGACATGTGTTGGCAGCTGCTAATGATTACATGTGTTGTCAGCTGCTACTGATTGAGTCAGTGGCATGTATTGTCAGCTGCTAGTGATTGAGTCAGTGGCATGTGTTGTCAGCTGCTAGTGATTGAGTCAGTAGCATGTGTTGTCAGCTGCTAGTGATTGAGTCAGTAGCATGTGTTGTCAGCTGCTAGTGATTGAGTCAGTGACATTTGATGTCAGCTGCTAGTGATTGAGTCAGTGAGGAGATACTGATCTTCCATCGAGCGCCTATCCAGGTGGCGGATAGAGGAAAGCACACCAGATATGGAGGGCTCCGGGGAAATAAAATACCCGGGGCGGACCAAAATCAGTACCTATTGCCTTGTAGGAAGTGGAGGGATCCACAAAGGCTAGGGACCCGACCCAATACAAAGGCAGCTACCCTGAGAGCTGCAAGGGCCATCCCCCCCCCAGACGGTTGTGCGCAGGGCTGACGACGCTGTCATGTAAAAAAGCAAATGTTACGAAAGTTAAAGCACATACAGAAAAACGGACTGATATTTATGGATGTCGGCTTAGATATAGAATCTTGATTGCGGCAATGCAGGAGATTAGATGGAAAGACTCAGATATCCTAAATACTGAGGAATATACAATTTTCTACAGTGGAAACAACACAGACTCCTTAGGAAATGGGTTTGCAGTCAAAAGAGAGACAGTAAATGCAGCCATTGGGTTTAAACCAGTGAGTGAAAGATTATGCTCCATAAGGATTAGAGGAAAAATGTTTAGCATCACGTTAATCTGCGCACATGCTCCAAATGAAGATACAGATGAAAGCATGAAGGAAACTTTCTACGAAACACTGGAAAGAGTATTTGATGAGGCTCCACGCAATGATATCAAAATAGTCCTTTTCGATTTCAATGCGAAAATTGGGAAAGAACTAGTTTACAGACCAACAATCGGAATGAAACGTCTGCATGATGAGAGCAATGACAACGGAACACGTCTTATAGACTTCGCTTCTGGAAAAGGAATGATAATCAGTAGCACAGTATTCCAACATAAACAAATGCATAAAGTGACATGGATAACTCCAGATGGATTTACCCGTAATCAAATTGGCCACATACTCATCGACCGGAAGCATGGCTCGGACAAATCAGATGTGAATTGTTGTAGAGGGGCGGTCATAGACTCAGACCACATGCATGCTAGAATCAAATATAAGCAAGAATCTAGGTGCAAATATAGAATCTAGAATCAAAGCAAATATCTAGGGGCAACTATAAATGAGCACAATGAGATATTGTCGGAGGTGAAAGAACTCATAACATCAGGCAACCGTTCCTATTTCAGCCTACTAAAGCTACTGGGAAACAAATAACTCTCAATGGTAACAAAGAAGACATTATAGGCCAACATCATAAGACCTGTAGTAACGTACTCTAGTGAGATCTGGACCCTCACGAGAAAAGCAGAGAGCCTGCTTAACACATGGGAGAGGAAAATCCTCAGCAAAATATAAGGACCAATGATAGAAAATGATATCTGGAGAATACGTACAAACCAAGAACTTCCCTATTTGTATAAAGAACCACCCATAGTCACAATGATAAAAAAGGCAGAATACGCTGGGCAGGACATGTAGAAAGGATTTCGGAATGCAGAGCAGCAAAAGCTATATACAGGCAGAGGCCTAGGGGCAGACGACTCACCGGTCGCCCAAGGATGAGGTGGATTGATGATGTGAAGAAGGATTTACACCAGTTGGGGTTTCGAGCATGGTGACGGAAAGCCATGGATCGCTCCGAGTGGAAGGATGTGGTGGAGCAGGCCAGGGCCCTACATGGGCTGTAGTGCCACTGACGATGATGATGAATTATTGAGTCAGTGACATGTGTTGTGATCTTAAGAATTTTCAGTGGGTTCTTTTGAAGATAATTGTTTTCAGTTCATTTTTACTATCCATACTCATGCTATTTCAAGATCTAGGAATCATATTTTATCTTAAAGTCAAACAAAAAATTTGTCATCTTAATGTCAAATAAATTATACCGTTTCGTAAAGTCAAAAAATTTTTAATTATCTTAACGTCAAATATCACATTAAGAAATGGCTTCAGCGGGCCGTTGAGCTTGCGCTCTATATGCCCTCCCCAAAACACCTCTCCCCAACCCGGGTATCGGGCTGCGCAGCGGCACGTCGGGGATGTCCCATTGTCAGGACGGCCCCCACCCGAGTCTGCTCGACCAGGTCTCCACGGGGGCCGTCCTAACCCAAAGACACCCGGTCGGTCCGACACTGTGTTATTTCACACAGTGCACACGATCGACTTTCTCAGGAGTCGGGATGGAAAATGTTACGTCCTAATACCTTCCCCCACCCATCCCGGGGAAGCGTTAGACGCCCTATCAGAGGGATTCTACAGTGGGTTTCCACAACGCAACTAATTCGCGATGCAGCTGGGACGAAACGGTTGCCTTGGAGCAGCTTCTCAGGGCTGCGTAGTAAGAATCATCGGCCAGAGGTTACCACCTTCGCCTCTCTCCTCATATCCATTAACGGCAACTTGTAATCATGATCCCTACCCTGTCCCTGCCTATTGTTCCAGTTGGGGAATATCTTAACCGGCAGCCCTGTCAAATAAATTATACCATGTAGTAAAGTCAAACTATTATAAATTATCTTCATGACAACCAAATTTTACGTTGTCTTAAAGTCAACCTAAATATATATATTATCTTAAAGTTAACCAATGAAAAATTTGACAAGTTTATTACTATTCATTTTCTAAAAAATATAATCGATATCGGAAAAAGGTAAAAAAAAAATAAGTCTAACTGCCTTTTGTTGTGCAATGTTAACGCTGTTATCAAATTAAAAATGCAAGCTACGTATGCTACTAAAACTATACATTATAAAATCTTTGTTTTTGAAATGAACTTTATTATTATTATTATTATTATTATAATCATATCTTTAAAGTTATAGACGAACGTTTCTCTGGTTCTAGGAATGATCCCAGTTGTGAGCAGAGGCGTAGCTACAGTGTTTGACGCCCTGGTACAGGAATAATATTTACTACCCGGTTCAGCTCTAAATCACATTCTTCTTCTATATCTTAAGGGCCCACGATCAATTTATTGATCATTATATATATATATATATATATATATATATATATATATATATATATATATATATATATATATATATGAAAGTCTGTTTGTATGTCTCGTAGGCGCTACTACACTAGTCATGCGATAGCGATCACGCGTTTCTGAGTTATTTTCCACACAACCAGGCATTGAACTGTGTCATTAAAAATATATGAAAGTCTGTTTGTATGTCTCGTAGGCGCTACTACACTAGTCATGCGATAGCGATCACGCGTTTCTGAGTTATTTTCCACACAACCAGGCATTGAACTGTGTCATTAAAATGCTTATAAAATGTTTCGTTTTCGGCCGTTGGGCCTTAATTCGTTGTTTTTTCATATATGAGCTTTGTAAAAAATAATTTCCGTATGCGCTCCTACGTCATTGATCCGATTGCGATCAAACTTGGGTGAAATGTTGCGAGAAATGCCGAAAAGTTTTTTTTGTTTAATTATTACAACCGTTTTAAAGTATTCTTTTTTTGAGACAGCGGCCCCATTTTTGTTTTTTCTTATATAAGCTAAAGAAATATATGTTCAAACCATGTGCGCTTCTACACCATTCATGGAATTGCGACAAAGCTTTGGTGAGTTGTTGCCCATAAGCCCGCGCATGTTACTGAGTGATTACAAAACTTTTAAAATGTTCCGTTGTCAACCGTTTACCCCAAAGTCGTATTTTTTCTAATATTAGCTTTGTAAAAAGTAGTTTCCGTATGCGCCCCTACGCCATTTATTCGAATGCGATAAACTTTGGTGAGATGTTGCAAGCATGCTCTCATAGGTTTTTAAATTCTTACAACCGTTTTAAAGTAATTTGTTTTGAGCCAGTGAAACTATGTTCTTTTTTTTTTTCTTTTAAATTTAAGCTATTAGCTATATAAGTATATTTTCAAACCATATGCGCTCCTACACCATTCATGCGATTGCAACAGAACTTTGGTGAGTTTTTGTCCATAAGCCTGCACATTTTACTGAGTCATTAAAACACTTTTAAAATATTCCGTTTTCGGCCGATGGAAACAAATTCATACTTTTTTTTAATATGAGCTTTGTAAAAAATAATTTCCGTATGGGCTCCTATAGGATTATTCAGAATGTGATAAATCTTTAGTGAGATGTTATGCAATCGTACGCAAATTTTCTTAAATTATTACAACCGTTTTAATATATTGAGTTTTGAGCCAATGGCCCTATGTTCGTTTTCTCTAATATGAGCTATATAAATATAATTTCCAGCCGTATGCGCTCCTGCACCATTCAAGCGATTGCGATAAAACTGAGATGAGTTGATGGCCGCAAGACAGAGGGTGTTTCTATTCATTATAACTCTTCTAAAATAGTCTGTTTTGGGCAGTTGTCCCCAAATTCCTTTTTTTTTTTCTTTTTATACGAACTTTGTTAGAAATAATTTCCGTATGGGTTCCTCTACCATTTATTAGAAATGTCATAAAACTTTAGAGAGATGTTGTGCGCACGCCGCCAGCAAAGGTTTTTTTAAGTTATTACAACCATTTTAAAATATTCCGTTTTTAGACAGTTTCCCTATCTTCGTTTTTTTCTATATAAGCTATACAACTATAACTACATCGTTTGCGTGCAACGAATCAAATTCCGGACATTAAATGTACACCAATCGTGTATAATGAGGCACTGGTTTCGATTGATGACATATGTTTGGCAATCTCTAACAAAGCACTCTAGTTGGGAATAACCTCTCCGAATCGATCTGCAAACAAACTTTTCCATCGTGATTTGCAACGAGAAACGCACTTTGATATCGAAGAATTATGTACATATGTTCAAATGAATCTTCCGAAATTGGTTCCATTGAAGCTACTATTTTAAATGGAAAATTTAAAGGAGGTGATGTACTGCTGCCACGCATCTCAATGATTCCAACAGATATAACATTTGAATTCATACGTCTGCAGTTTTATGGGCGACACGCGTTTGCAATGACTATCTACAAAGCACAGGGACAATCGCTACAAGTTTGCGGACTAAATTTGGAAAACCCATGCTTTTCCCATGTACAGGTGTATGTGGCCTGCTCTCACGTCGGAAAACCTTCTGATTTATTCGTGAATATACCAGACCGAAAAACAAGAAAAACTTTGTGCATTTAAAAGCTCTTGAAAAAAACATAATTAAAATGCAAACACTTTCTTTTTTTTTTTTTGAGTGGCATTGCAACGCATTCCGGGTACTCGCTAGTTACCATTAAATTTCGGAGCCCCTAAAATGTCTGGCGTCCTGGGGAATGTGTCCCCTCTGCCCTCCCTAGTTACGCCTCCTATATATCAGTCACCAAAACTTTGTTTTATGTAATCAAGGATCGCGGTTCTTGAAAGGATGGGAACCGCTAGTCTATCGTGCACCGTTTTTTTTTTTCTTTTCTCTAACAATATGCCCTGATTGCCCCTCATTTCATCCGTTGGGCCCCTTTGCCTTAAAAATATGTCTATTGGAGCACTACCTACCTTTTGCCGTATCTTCACACAGACATTTGCGTGCTAATTAGTGTGTGCCTATCTCGTAGCCCATGCGTCTTCACACAAACAATTGCATGCTAATCAGCGTGTGCCTGTCTTGTAGGCCATAAAATACGCACTGGCATGGGTATCATGAATTTGGTTTAATGGATAGCACTTAGACCAACATTATAATAGCTGGAGCTGCTCCTTCAATCTGTCCTTTACTATCAACACCGCTTAGGATGGTCCCTAATCTCCCATCACCCCAACCACCCCATCCTGCCCAATTAGCGCAGATCAAACAATAACTTCGGCCTAAAAATATATCGTGAACCATTTAGTCCAAGTATCGGAAACTTGTGCAGGTTTTAATCTCGTGTCCCAAAGATGGGTGCATTGGTTATATTAGTCTCTTCTCCTCCTCCCCCTGTTTAGCCCAACCCCCACACGCAAAGTTCGATTGACGAGCGTGACTGACTTATCTAAGGGAGTAATAAGAACACATTGTCTTCAAACAAACAATGATTAAAAATCAAGATCACAACAGAAAGGACAACATTCAATCTATTAGTCTTTGCATCAGCTGTCTTACGATTATACCCTAATTGCACCATAATACCGTGCAATCTACTTACAAGATTTATATAACACTAAATATATAGTACATTTATTGCGCTCAACATAAAACACATACATATCACTCGACATAATATAATACAAACATTGAATTCAACATACAATGCATACATTGAACTTCACTATGTAGGAATGGAACATACATATGTAATGTCGAATATGTGGTAACAAGAATTAGATTTTTCACAAGTTGCTTTCTTCATTCATGACACCCTCGATCCTCGATCTATAGTATTGTTAGGATTAAGTACCACGTCTTGGCTAGGGCTGTTAGGATTAAGTACCATGCCTTGGCTAGAATGGTTAGAGCTATGTACCACGAATTTGCTAGAATTGTATAATTAAGTACTACGCCTTCGCTAGAATTTTTAGGATTCAGTATCACGTCTTGAATATGATTGGTATACTTAGGTTTTTAACAATCGTAGTGAAGACTTTGTCATTATATCACGTTCCATCCTAGTGAAGTTTAGAGAATGTATCCCTGCAATCTTTACCAAGACGATGGATTTACTTCCTTAAAATCCTATCAGCGACTTGGCCATTTCATCCCAATAATCCTAGTGAAGCCATTGGTCTTACCACCTTGAAATCCGAACAAAGTCTGGGTCATTAGATCCTTAATTTGATAGCTAAATCTTGGCCATTACATCATTAGAAACCAAGCTGAGACGTAAATGTTACATTTTTACAGTCCTATCAAAGCCTAGGTGTTAAAATCCGTACAATCCTAGTGACGACGTGGCATTACATACTTACAATCATAGCCCAGACTTGTGTATTAACCTTATTACAATCCTAGTCTATAAAGTCTTTACAATCGTAGCCAAGACAAAATAGTACATCCTTCCAATCCTAAAAAAAACAGTTGGTAATAACCGAGTCAAGACTTTGTCATTATATCCTTACAATTGTAGGCCAGACTTGACTATAATGTTCTAACAATCCTAGCCAAGACTTGCCCCTGAAGTCTCGTGTACCATTGCTGCCCCTAAAGTGTCTTACACCATTGCTGGCCCTGAAGTCTCTTGTAATATTGCTGTCTCTGAAGTTTCTTGTAACATTGCTGCCCCTGAAGTCTCTTGTACCATTTTTGCCCATAGATTTTCTTGTCCCTTGCTGCTTATGAAGTCACTTGTGACATTGATACACTTGAAATCTTTTGTACCATGGCTGCCCCTAAACTCTTGTTACATTGCTGTGCCTGATTTCGCTTGTACTATTGCGGCCCCTGAAGTGTCTTGCACCATTGCTTCCCCTAAATCATTTTTACCATCGCTTCTCCTGAAGTATCGTGTACAAATGAAGTCTTGAAGTCTCTTTTACTATTGCTATCCTTAAAGTATATTGTATCATTAACATCAGTGTTGAGGTCAGAGTTGACGTCACTGTTGACGTCAGTGATGACGTCGGTTTTGACGTCTGTGTCGACGTCAGTGTTGACTTCAGTGTTGACATCAGTGTGGACATCAGAGTTGACATCCTGCAAGAGGCTAAAGGGGTATTTGTGAAAGTGATTAAAAAGTGGTCGGGATATTGGGGATCACGAGTTCGAGGTTCTGAGGTTGTCCCAAGGAGTCCCACTGAGGAAGAGGAGTTGATGCAGAGTTAACAGAGTGTGAATTATTCCACCAAAGTGGACGTAAGTAGGCGAAGGCCTTACCGCCAAAAGTGGTGGCATATTTGTAGTTAATGACACAGATCACTGGTTTAATGTCTTGGGAAAATTCAGAAAAGAACGATATTATTGATTGAGTTGAATTGTTTGATTTTGTTTATTTTTTGAGGTGGTGAGTGTAATCCTGCGATCTGCGTACAAAGGAATTCAAGGGAAGCATTTGTACATGGCTGCCTCTAAGGTCTCTTTAAATATTGCTGACCCTAAAATCCCTTGCAGCATTGTTGCACATAAAGTCTCTTTTTAAACATTGATAAACCTGATATCTCTTTCCCCACTGCTACACATGAAGTTTCTTGTACAATCGCTACTTTTGAAATCTCTTGTACAATTGCTACTTTTGAAGTCTCTCGTACAATTGCTACTTTTGAAGTCTCTCGTACAATTGATTCCTCTGAATTCCTTTGTTGCCAGTGTGGCCTAAGAAGTCTTTTCACCATTGCTAAGCCTAAAGTCTCCTGTAAAATTGCAGCCCTTGAACTCTCTTGTACCATGGCTACCCTTGAAATCTCTTGTGCCAGTGCTACCCCTAGCCTCTCTACTACCATTGTTGCCCATAAAGTATCTTGTACTCCTGAATTCTCTTGCAACATTGCTGTCTATAAATTCTCGTTTACCCTTACCCCCTTGAAGTCTTTTGCACATTGCTACCCATAAGTCTCTTTTAACATTGTTGCCCCGAAGTCTCTTATAACATTGCTGCCCATAAAATATCTTGTACAATTCCTATCCCTGACGTCTTTTGTATCATTCATATCCCTGAATTATCTTATAAAATTGCTGCCCCTGAAGTCTCTTGCAGGACTGCTGCCCCTGAAGTCTCTTACACAATTGCTTGCCCTAAAGTCTTTTGTACAATTCTTGCCCCTAAAGTTTCTTGTAATCTTGCTGCCCCTAAAATATATTGTATCATTGCTAACCATTGACTCCCTTGCACCATTGCTGCCCCTGAAGCTTCTTGCATTATTGCTGACCATGAAGTCTCTTACCCCATTGCTGGCCCTGAAGTCTCTTGTACAATTGCTGACCCTGAAATCTATTGTAACATTACTGCCCCTGAAATGTATTGAACTATTGTTGCCTAAGAAGTCTCTTGTACAATTTCTGCACCTGAAGTCTCTTGTAACATTGTTGCCCCTGAAATCTCTTGTACCATTGTTGCCAATAAAGTTTCTTCTACCCCTTCTGCTTATGAAGTCTCTTGTAACATTGCTGCCCCTGAAGTCTCTTGTACCATTGTTGCCAATAAAGTTTCTTCTACCCCTTCTGCTTATGAAGTCTCTTGCAACATTGCTGCCCCTGAAGTCTCTTGTACCATTGCTGCCCATAAATTCTCTTGCAACATTGCTGCATATAACGTCTCTTTTAATATTGCTTCCCATAAAGTCTCTTAACCATTGCTTGCCCTAAAGTCTCTTGTAATATTGCTGCCCATCAAGTCTCTTACACCATTGATAGCCCTAAAGTCTCTTGTACAAATGCTGGCCCTAAAATATCTTGTACAATTGCTGCCCTTGAAATCTATTAAACTTTTGCTACCCTTGAAGTCTCTTGTACCATTGCTGTACCTAAAGTCTTTTTAAGCATTACTGCCTCTGAAGTCCTTGACACCATTGCTGCCCATAAAGTCTCTTTTTACCATGGTTACCCCTGAAGTCTCTTTCACCCCTACTACACTTAAAGTCTTTTGTACAATTGCTACTGTTGAAGTCTCTTGTAAAATTGCTTCCCCTGAATTCTTTTATACTTGAAGTCTCTTTATCATATCAATACCTGACTTGTTTTGATAAATTACTGCCCCTAAAGTCTCTTACACCATTGCTGGCCCTGTCGTTTCTTGAACAATTGCTGCGCCTGATGTCTCTTGTAACAATGGTGCCACTGAAATATATTGTACCATTGCTACCCTTGAAGTCTCTTTTACCATGGCTGTCCCTAAAGTCTTTTTAAACATTGCTGCCCCTGAAGTCCTTTGCACCATTGCTGGCCCTTAAGTCTCTTTTTACCATGGCTACCCTGAAGTCTCTTACACGAGTGCTACACTTGAAGTCACTTGTAAAATTGCTACTCTTAAAATCTATTGTACCGTTGTTGCATATAAAGTATCTTGTACTCCTACTGATTATTCAGCCTCTTGTAACATTGCTACATTTGAATTATCTTGCAACATTGCTGCCCATAACATCTCTTTTAACATTGCTGCCTCTGAAGTCTCTTGTAACATTCCTGCCCATAAAGTCTCTTGTACCATTGCCTCCCTTGAAGTCTTTTGCATTAATGCTGCTCATAACATCTCCTTTAACATTGCTGCCCCTGAAATCTATGCTACCATTGCTACCCTTGGAGTCTCTTGTACCATTGCTACCCTTGGAGTCTCTTGTACCATTGCTAGCCTTGGAGTCTCTTGTACCATTGCTAGCCTTGGATTCTCTTGTACCATTGCTACCCTTGGAGTCTCTTGTACCATTGCTAGCCTTGGATTCTCTTGTACCATTGCTACCCTTGGAGTCTCTTGTACCATTGCTACCCTTGGAGTCTCTTGTAATATTGCTACCCTTGGAGTCTATTGTACTATTGATGTACCAAAAGTCTCTTTAAACATTGCTACCCTTGGAGTCTCTTGTACCATTGCTAACCTTGGAGTCTCTTGTACCATTGCTACCCTTGGAGTCTCTTGTACCATTGCTATCCTTGGAGTCTCTTGTGCCATTGCTACCCTTGGAGTTTCTTGTACCATTGCTACCCTTGGAGTCTCTTGTACCATTGCTACCCTTGGAGTCTCTTGTAATATTGCTACCCTTGGAGTCTATTGTACTATTGATGTACCAAAAGTCTCTTTAAACATTGCTGACCCTGATGTCCCTTTTACCATTGCTGCCCCTAAAGTTTCTCTCACCACTACTACTCTTGAAGTCTTTTGTACCACTACCATACATGAAGTCTCTTTAACCATTCCTATCCCTGAAGGCTCTTGTGCCATTGCTGCCCCTGAAGTCTCTTTTACTTTTTTCTGCTTCTGAAATTACTTACTAGCCTTAAAGTCTCTTGTACCATTGCTTTCGCTGAAGTATCTTGTACCATTTCTATCCCTGAAGTCTCTTTAACTATTCCTATCCCTGACTATTACTGCCCCTTGAGTCTCTTGCACCATTCCTATCCCTAAAGCCTCTTGTACCATTGTTGGCCCTGGAGTCTCTTGTACCATTCATATCCCCAAAGTCTCTTGTACCATTGCTGCCCCTGAAGTCTCTTGTACCACTGCTGCCCCTGAAGTCTCTTTTGCCGTTGTTGCCCTAAGAGTCTCTTGTACAATTGCTGTCCTTCCTGTTGTTGCCTCGGTATCCGGGTACTTACAACTACTATTTATAAAGCTGAGTACTCGTAATCGGTACTTTTGTTGTTAACTGTGGTATCAGGGTGTACTGATATTAGACTGAACCTACTCTTCTTACAAATTGTTGTCATTAAAAAAAAATATCTCATGAATTCAAATAAATAATTACTTTCGAATTCATTCGCGTTTAGACACATCATGGTGTGCGCAGTGTGCCTTGAAGGTTTGTAAAGCGCTACATGAAGCCAAAGGATTTTTATTAAATGTGGACGAAATTTAAATATGTTGTGGTGTTTTTGTTTTGTTTTAATATTTGTTTTCTGCACACACTTCCTCTTTTTTTTAAACCAGTTTTTAAAACAAATAGACCTCTCTTTATGTGTCTTCATTCAAATCTGTAAATTTTCAACAATATAAAGTAATTTTTTTTTAATCAGACAGTGCTAAAAAAAATTGTGTGCTTAGTGACTCAGCTCTTAATCCAAGCATAAAAATGAAACTAAAAAAGTAAAATTTAACAAGTGATTCGTTGATCAGAGTATCATTGCTTAAAATACCTGTCCGGCCCCAAAACATTCAACCACACCCCCCCACCCCCCCCACCCCAAACCCTCCACCCCCCCCCCCCCCCCCCGTCCTCAAAACCCCTACAGTAGGGAACAAAATGTATAGCAAGTGAAGGGGGTGGAGGGTTGTTGTTTTTTTAATCATACTCTCGCATTTCGCCATCACTCATCCCCCCCCCCTTTAACCCTACACACTCTCCCTCGACCCAGGACACCGGATCTATAACACTGTCATCACCTCAGCTACGACCGAACAGATCAGCACGGGGCAGGCCGGATCACCCTAGTGCGAGGTTCACGCCATTAAGTCACACAGATACAAAGCACCATTGATTGGCAAGTAGAAAGAAAGTTGAACAACATCTCACCTGATACCTGCATGTATTTAACATCGTCCCGCCACCATATCTCTTTTTCCGTTCTCCCTTTAAATTCGGAAATTCACATCGAAATCCCCTTCCCTCCCCTTCCCCACACCCACATCCACCACCCCCCAGAGGACTAGAACGAACCCGAACTTTTGTGGCTGGTGTGGGGGGGGGGGTGAAATTTATTTATCAAATTTCGCCCCGATTCAGGAATCCAGTGGCCGACTTGGCATAACATTGAAACTAATCAGTCCCACAAGGGAGACAAACCAGCCACCCACACGTAGTTAGTGAGCTCCCCTTACGGTGATGCATGGATTTGTCGGCTGTAAACTTGATTTCTAATTGTACGATCCATTCATTTTAATATCTTACTTACTCCAGATCTTGGGCCACACCAGATCTCCCATTTAGTGTGTTTTAAACAAGACCTGCGAGGGTAGAGTCCAGTGATGTCAGAGTGACCTAAAATCTACCAGAAGCCCTAACGCTTTGTTGTTGTTTAGTTGATGTTGCTTTTTTTCTGACTGGTCAAGCTGACCTAACTAAAAGCCCACAGCTTAATTCAACATTCAATTTATTTAATTTTTTAAAAACTTTCTATAGGTTCAAATTTCAATAGTTTAAACTTTCTAGTCATCTTCAACTTTCTTTAAGTTCAACGTTCTATAGGTTCAACTTTCAATAGTTTTAACTTTCTAGTCATCTTCAACTTTCTTTAAGTTTAACTTTCTATAGGTTCAACTTTCAATAGTTTTAACTTTCTATAGGTTCAACTTTCAATAGTTTTAACTTTCTAGTCATCTTCAACTTTCTTTAAGTTCAACTTTCTTTAAGTTCAACTTTCTATAGGTTCAACTTTCAATAGTTTTAACTTTCTAGTCATCTTCAACTTTCTTTAAGTTCAACTTTCTATAGGTTCAAATTTCAATAGTTTTAACTTTCTAGTCATCTTCAACTTTCTTTAAGTTCAACTTTCTATAGGTTCAACTTTCAATAGTTTTAACTTTCTAGTCATCTTCAACTTTCTTTAAGTTCAACTTTCTATAGGTTCAAATTTCAATAGTTTTAACTTTCTAGTCATCTTCAACTTTCTTTAAGTTCAACTTTCTATAGGTTCAAATTTCAATAGTTTTAACTTTCTAGTCATCTTCAACTTTCTTTAAGTTCAACTTTCTATAGGTTCAAATTTCAATAGTTTTAACTTTCTAGTCATCTTCAACTTTCTTTAAGTTCAACTTTCTATAGGTTCAAATTTCAATAAGTTGAACTTTATATATGCTAAACTTTCAATAGGTTCAACTTTTGATAAGTTCAACTTTCTTAAAATTCAACTTTCCGAACATTCGACTTTCTATCTGTTCAACTTTCAATAGGTTTAACTTTCTATCCATCTCACATTTCTATAAGTTTAACTTCCAATAAGTTCAACTATCCATAACTTCAACTTTCCATAAGTTCAACTTTCAATAGGTTTAACTTTAAATAGTTTCAGCTTTAAATGGCTTTATATTTCTAGCCATCATGTCTTTCAATAGGTTTAAGATTCTAGTTATTTTATAGTTTCAATAGGTACAACTTTCTATAGTTTCAAATTTAAATAGATTATCTTTTGATAGGTTCAACTTTCAAAGGTTTAAATTCTAGTCATCTCGACTTTCAATAGGTTCAACTTTCTATAGGTTCAACTTTCTACAGGTTCAACTTTCCATAGGTTCAACTTTCCATAGGTTCAACTTTCTATAGGTTCAACTTTCTATAGGTTTAACTTTCTATAGGTTCAACTTTCCATAGGTTTAACTTTCTATAGGTTCAACTTTCTATAGGTTCAACTTTCAATAGGTTCAACTTTTTTGTAATCTTAAACTTTCCATAGGTTCACCTTTCCATAGGTTCACCTTTCGATAGTTCAACTTTCTATAGGTTCAACTCTCTATCGGAGCAACTTTTGATAGGTTCAATTGATCATAACGTGATCAAATCATCGATACCGCTTCATAAAATTATCTCTTCCCTTACTATTTTTTTTTAAAAAAGGATTTAGCACCTTAGAACTTCTTATTGCGATTGTATTATTTGGTTGTGTGGCAAACTTTTATACACATCTCAGGCATGGGTGCACTGAGGTAGGGGCAAGGTGGGGCACTTGCCCCCCCCCCCCCCCGGATTGATTGCATAAAAAAATTTAGAAAAAAATAGACAAAAATGTATTAAAGTAAAGAGAAAATAAAGAGAAAGTAACTAAGCTGATGTCCTGTCCTTTCGTTCACCATACAAATACGCTACAGTAAATTAAAACTATATTAAAACATTAATAAAAAAATTTGCCCCCCCCCCTGGAAAGTTAATTGATTTTTTTTGCCCCCCCCTAGAAAGTTTTCTGCGGGTGCCCATGTTCTCAGGCTAATTAACTTCTTGGGCGACCCCCATCCCACCCACCTCACCCCACCCCTCCAACCCCAATTCGCACACCAGACCTAAAGGTGTGTTCACCTCTCCATGAGTGAGACGTAAAACCATAAGATAAAACCATAAAGAGCTTGCCAGAACGTTTGTAAACATAAAACTTAACAGCATTGCGTCCGAGAGACAGGAGAGAAGGCGAAAAGTCTCGTGTCGGAGTTCAATCAAAATGGAAATAATTTCCACGGTGGTGCGAGCGTGGGGGTGACCTTGAACTTCATAGTTGTAGCGCGAACTTGCAACGGTCTTTAAAACGTTTCACTGTAGGGTCCCAGGGAATGCATTTATTTTATTTTTTCCTGCTCTATTGCCAAGAGAGGACGAACTGTATGGACAAGTTGGTGGGGATGGTTTGGGGGGGTGTTTCAAAAAAAAAAAAGGGTGGTGGTATTTTGAAAGTGGGTNGGGGGGGGGGGGGGGGACAGCGGAGCGGGAATTAGAATGCACCAGCTGACGCCATCTAATCGGTGGTTCCCGATTGAAGGCACGTTATTGTATTGTCTTAATTCAAATTTTAATAAATAACATATGCATGTTTTTGGGCAAGATGCAGTATCTTAGCTTCTCGCTGTCTCGGTTAATAAACTGTCTCGTCTAAACTTTAGGCTAGTTTTATCACAATATAGTCTTGTGTTAAAAATAGGCTGCGACTATTCTTACCCGGGTATCAGAAGTGTGAGGTTGGGTCTAATGGTACCCGGGTGCGAATGGCGGCGCTGCGTGTCTGGGTCCATTTTGACTCAGTGCTGTCATGTGTGGTAGTTTATTTGATTTAAACTGAAGAATCAAGTTTACAAGCATATCGTCCATTCAATTATCTTTCATTTGATACCTCATTTTGTCTTACAAACCCAACAATAAAATTTTAAATAGTTTTTTTTTTTTTTTTTAATCCCAACATCTCACTTCTCGTACCAGGGTACGAATAGCCACTTCGTTAAAAATATTGATAAATTTTTTAAACACCATTATCTGATTGGTTTTTTTTTTAAACGTCCATTCAATTATCTTTCATTTGATACCTCATTTTGTCTTACAAACCCAACAATAAAATTTTAAATAGTTTTTTTTTTTTTTTTAATCCCAACATCTCACTTCTCGTACCAGGGTACGAATAGCCACTTCGTTAAAAATATTGATAAATTTTTTAAACACCATTATCTGATTGGTTTTTTTTTTTAAAGATGAATCATGGGTCGGGCACTAAGTTAATGAAGTGAATAAAGTATTTTATTTATCACATATATAGTTACGTCATACGCTTAAAGTAGCGTAATTGATTTATTACAGATGGATTTACATCATAACTTTAGTAACGAGAAAGAAATCTGAGCCACTGGAATTAGAAAAGAAGGGGTGTGGCGGTGGGGGCAGTCTGATCCCGATGGAATTTTTTTCTACATTTATAGCGGGGCCGAATTGTGTCCCTACCGTAGACTTATTTTTATGAGTATGTTGGTATTGTTAATGTAATCAGAATATTTGGTCCATTTCCGTTTATCTCAGTACTTCTGGGGTAGTTTTATAATGCTAACACGTAAGGACTGTTAGAGAGGGTAGATGTCTAATATATTAATGGTACAAGACTCATGGGGTAGATCTCTGGAATGTGAGGACTCCGAGAGAAGATCTATTACACAGGAAAAAAACAGAATGCTGTTGTATATTTCTTTAATTTGAGGAATCCTATGGCTGATGTCTCATGCTATTGGACCAAAGACATTTGGGGTCTATCTCTAGAATTAGAGGACTGCTTGGGTAGAAGTTTAATACTATTGGACCAAAGACTGCTGGGTATATCTCTAGAATGTGAGATCTTCTAGAATAGATCTAATACTAACGGACCAAAGACTGCTGGGCTAGATATTTTGCATTTAATGACTCCTAGGAAAGATGTCTAATTATAGTGGAACAAAGTCCGCTGGGGTAGATCTCTGGAAAATGAGGACTCCTAGGGCAAATGTCTAATACTACTGACCAAAGTCTCCTGGGGTAGATTTCTAAAGAAGACGTCTTCTCGGGTTGAAATAATATGTGAAGACTGTTGGGCAAATGTGTGATACTAATATGTGAGGACTGTTAGGGCATATGTGTGATACTAATATGGGAGGACTGTTCGGCATATGTGTAATACTAATATCTTAGGACTGTCCTGACATATTGGTATCACACATGCCCCAACAGTTGCTGAGTTTAAAGGTCATAGATTAGGGCTGCTGGGGGTAAAGGTCTTAAGTTAGGATTTCTGAGAGGGTTTTGCAATGCTAGCCTTTAAAGACTACTAGTGAAGATTTCTATTATGTAAGATTTTCTGAGTAGATATCTAATATTAAAGCGTGAGAACTATTGATGGAGATGGTTAACAAATGAGGACTGCTTGTATACATGTCTGACATGTACGGGCTATTGAGATGCATGTCTAATTCTAACAAGTGAGGCTCCTGAGCTAGATTAACATGTAAGGACTAATGGAGTGTGGATATCAAACATGTGAGACTCCTGAGCTAGATATCCAACATGCTAGACGATTTATAGTTCTAACGTAAGGAAACCTTGTATAGATGTCTAGCTCTAACATGTGGGGTTTGCTGGTATAGATGTCTAACATGTGAGGAATGCTTGTAGAGATGTCTGGTACTGACATGTAATGAGTTATGTTATAGATATCTGGTACTGACATGTGAGGACTTCTGTTATAGATGGCTGTTACTGACAGGTGAAGACTGTTGTTATATATGTCTGATATTAACATGTAAAGACTGTTGTTATATATGTCTGGTACTAACATGTGAAGAATGTTGTTATATATGTCTGGTACTAACATGTGAAGAATGTTGTTATATATGTCTGGTACTAACATGTGACGAATGTTGTTATATATGTCTGGTACTAACATGTGAAGAATGTTGTTATATATGTCTGGTACTAACATGTGAAGAATGTTGTTATATATGTCTGGTACTAACATGTGAAGAATGTTGTTATATATGTCTGGTACTAACATGTGAAGAATGTTGTTATATATGTCTGGTACTAACATGTGAAGAATGTTGTTATATATGTCTGGTACTAACATGTGAAGAATGTTGTTATATATGTCTGGTACTAACATGTGAAGAATGTTGTTATATATGTCTGGTACTCACATTGGAGAACTTCTGTCATAGATGTATGGACTGACATGTGACGGCTTCTGGTATTGACATATGAAGACTAGTGTTATAGATTTCTGATACCAACAAGTGAGTACTTCTATATATGTCTGGTACTGACATGTGAGGAATTTTGTAATAGATGTCTGGTATCAACATGCGAGGAATTATGTTATATATGTCTGGTACTGACATGTGAAGACTGCTGGTACAGATATCTGGTACTACAATGTGAAAACTTCTGTTATAGTTGGTTGGTACTTACACGTGATGACTGCTGTTATAAATATCTGGTACTGAATTGTAAGACTTGTGTCATAGATGTCTGGTACTGACATGTAAGACTTGTGTCATAGATTTCTGGTACTGACATGTAAGACTTGTGTCATAGATGTCTGGTACTGACATGTATGACTTGTGTCATAGATGTCTGTGTACAGACATGTGAAGACTTCTTTTAAAGATGTCTTGTACTCACATATCAGGAATTCTGTTACAGAGGTCAGGTACTGACATGTTAAGACTGCTGTCATGTTAAGAATTCTGGTATATGTATCTGGTCCGACAGGGGAAGACTGGTGTTATAGATTTCTGGTACTGTCGTGTGAAGACTTCTGTTATACTTGTCCAACAATCACACTTGAATTCTGCTGGGGTACGTGACTCACATCAACATGAGATGTCGGCCAGCTAAGTTCTCCGATACTTTATTATGACGACCCCCTATGTTTTGGTTTAATACTGAAATTGACTTCGTTGTTTAAAGATTTATAGTTTTAATGTCATAAAAAGTTCAAAATATTTTTTTTTTAAGCAGTTATTTATTTTAAAATATAGGGTTACTTTTTTAAATTTTTTATTTTTATTTTCAAAATTACTTTGTGCCTATCTGGCAATTCTAAACATGACACGGAATAAATCACTGTGCCTAAAATATAATTTTGTTATCGATTTCCTACCAACTTCAGTTGTAGTGCTTGCGATATATTGTACCACCAATTTTAGAAGAGAGTCGAACTGCGACAAGTCTTAAGACAAAGTACCCATAAAAAGACCAATTCATGAAAGAGTGGAACTGCGAGAAGTCTTAGGATAGAGTACCTATAAAAAGACCAATTCTTAACACCCATTCTTAAGAGAGTTGAACTGCAACAAGTCTTAAGACAAAGGACCTTTAAAAAGACACAAACGAATTATGTACTTAATAAATAAGATGTTTTATGTTTTATACGTTTGGCTAATTAGATGTGAAAACGTGCCAGCAATCATACGTCATTGGTTGTTGTTGTTTAGATTAGAGGACATATTTTTAAATGGTACACTACATCAATTTGGCCAGAACGAAATTAGAAAGTAAATGAGACCAGAAGGAGCATGTCGGCGGATTTGACCAACAGCCACACGGAAGAAAAGAAAAAAAGAGGTCGCTGAATGTGCAGGGAACAAGCCGGAAGCAATATGCCGGCTGCAGTGTGAATCCAAGAATCGGGTTAATTGGCCAGTTGCTGGAACAGGAGTGATGCGACTGCTACAGCTGAGCTACCATCCTTCTGGAATGTAACACAAAAGAGTGGGGATGAAGGGGCATCCAGCCCCACCCCCCGAGTGGTGGAAGCCAACCACCTTCCCCCCATAATCCTTGGACTTAGTAAATCATATGTGTGAGCATGCTAGACATGCTATTGATTTTTTTTCTTCGGAAGTTTACGGTGAACATTGCAATACAAAAAAATTACATTCCAAACAAATGTTTGAACATTGTTGACAATATGGATAATATCGATCACACACAATATCTCTGCTGATAACGTCTCAAAAACTGTTCAAAATGTTCAGCAAATCAAATTATCAAACCTGTTGTCATTCAACAACAAAAAAAGAGAAATTCGGGAGGCCTGTAATGTGTAGTTTATTGTTTATTCTTAAAAGTCGTATTTTAATAAAGTAGATAGGTGGATGACTGGCTGTGTGAGTGTGTGGCTATATGTCTATGTCAATGTGTGGTAGTGTGGCTGTGCTGTCAAAACAAGTTCAAACAAAGGGTTGGAGTTCGATTACCGCCCTGAACCAGATAATGGAACCAGACTTTTTGTTATTCTAACAAAGAAATGAATCCATCCCTCCCCAACAATTTACTGATCATTCTGGCTCCCGGTTTGAATTCAGAGTTCGCCTTCTCTTAAATGGGTTGCCGTGCAAGGCTGGCTAGTCCCATCCACCCGGAGTGCATGGGATATTGGCTTTGGGGGTGATTGAAATCAAGGCCATCCTCTAATTGGTTTGAGTCAGTTTAGACAGCTCGGCCACCCATCGCCCCTTTTTGTGATGCACGCTTCTCAAACGTTTTATTGCAGTACAAATATCCAACACCTTATATCTTGCTACAGACTGTAAACTTACTATAACAGACAAAAGACTTGCTACATGATGTTATATCTTGCTACACACTAGAGACTGCCTATAACATCTTTTATCTTTCTACCGACTAGGACTGCCACACATCTAGTATCTTGATACAGACAATAGACTTGCTATAACATCTTGCTATAGGCTATCTCCTGTAGCTATACACCATGCAATAATACCTGGTAAATCTTTGACGTGGTTCAACTTTTGATATCGACCCTTACAAACTTACCGGCTGAAAACTAAGAAGATCGAACTGGCCTTTTAAATGTTAGCTACTGGCAATATCTACAACAACATCGTGCACTATTCAACATATAAAAAGAGACCAATGTGCATAACACAAAAGGAGAAATGTGTTCCACCCGATGGGGAGGAATGTGTACAACACAAAGGGAGACACGGGTTCCGCCCGATGGGGAGAAATGTGTACAACAACAAAGGGATAAATGTGTTCCACCTATGGGAAGGAATGTGTACAACACAAAGGGAGAAATGTGTTCCACCTATGGGGAGGAATGTGTACAACACAAAGGGAGAAATGTGTTCCAACCGATAGGGAGGAATTCGTTATACACAACAGAGAGAAATGAAAATTACATTATAGAACCTAAAAGGATGACGAATGCATCAAATTCGAATAATCCTAATCCAGCGACTCTCAACTTCTTTTAATGCCGCGACCCATTGATAATTGTTTGCCAAGATGGGGTGAATCCCAAACAGAATATAACCAGAAACTCAAGAGAGAGGTGTTCAGTGTGGTTTGGGGGAAAGGGGGGGGGCAGAGCTTTTTGTAGATAAAATGATGTCGGTACTGTAAATTTGCTCGGGGGGTGGAAATGGTTTTTTATTAAACTAGCTGCTGGTTGTTGCCGAATGAATAATAGTTGTAGATTTGTTATTATTTTTTTATTTTTTTTTTTATCCATCTGTAGTGTATAGTCAGTAGTCAGAGTGCAGTCAGAGTGTAGTTGATGTGTACAGAATGTCAGAGTGTTTTCAGAGTGCAGTGAGAGCATAGTCAGAGGGTCATCAGTGTATAGTCAGAGTGTATTAGTCAGAGGGTCATCAGTGTATAGTCAGAGTGTATTAGTCAGAGGGTCATCAGTGTATAGTCAGAGTGTATTAGTCAGAGGGTCATCAGTGAATAGTCAGAGTGTATTAGTCAGAGGGTCATCAGTGTATAGTCAGAGTGTATTAGTTAGAGGGTCATCAGTGTGTAGTCAGAGTGTATTAGTCAGAGGGTCATCAGTGTGTAGTCAGAGTGTATTAGTCAGAGGGTCATCAGTGTGTAGTCAGAGTGTATTAGTCAGAGGGTCATCAGTGTATAGTCAGAGTGTATTAGTCAGAGGGTCATCAGTGTGTAGTCAGAGTGTATTAGTCAGAGGGTCATCAGTGTGTAGTCAGAGTGTATTAGTCAGAGGGTCATCAGTGTGTAGTCAGAGTGTATTAGTCAGAGGGTCATCAGTGTATAGTCAGAGTGTATTAGTTAGAGGGTCATCAGTGTGTAGTCAGAGTGTATTAGTCAGAGGGTCATCAGTGTATAGTCAGAGTGTATTAGTCAGAGGGTCATCAGTGTATGGTCAGAGTGTATTAGTCAGAGGGTCATCAGTGTGTAGTCAGAGTGTATTAGTCAGAGGGTCATCAGTGTATAGTCAGAGTGTATTAGTCAGAGGGTCATCAGTGTATAGTCAGAGTGTATTAGTCAGAGGGTCATCAGTGTATAGTCAGAGTGTATTAGTCAGAGGGTCATCAGTGTGTAGTCAGAGTGTATTAGTCAGAGGGTCATCAGTGTGTAGTCAGAGTGTATTAGTCAGAGGGTCATCAGTGTGTAGTCAGAGTGTATTAGTCAGAGGGTCATCAGTGTATAGTCAGAGTGTATTAGTCAGAGGGTCATCAGTGTGTAGTCAGAGTGTATTAGTCAGAGGGTCATCAGTGTGTAGTCGGAGTGTATTAGTCAGAGGGTCATCAGTGTATAGTCAGAGTGGTTAGTTACAATGGTAAATTATAGTTTAATTTTAAAATAATATTGGAGTAAATAAGCTTATTTTACCCACAACTGCCCCCCCCCTTTTTGCCCAAACCCTCTAATTTTTGACACTCTCAAGCGACCCCCTGCTATTTTGCCATGAGGTGACCCCGGAGAAGGTCATGATCGACTTATGTGAGAACCACTTCACTAACACATAGTGGACACAAATTAAACGTTGACATATCCTGTAGGCGTTAGTCTTGCTTTTCAGTTCATCGCGGTTTGCATTGTTCTGATACTTGAG
Organism: Lymnaea stagnalis; assembly: GCA_964033795.1. NCBI lineage: Eukaryota > Metazoa > Mollusca > Gastropoda > Lymnaeidae > Lymnaea > Lymnaea stagnalis. Next base: position 889,956 of record CAXITT010000269.1, read on the forward strand.
CAGGCACCACTGTGACACCATCTTAGACATACTAACAGAACTTAGAAATTATCAACACACACCCACCCACCCACGCACTCGCGCGCGCACACACACACACACACACAAACACACTCACACAGACACAACTTTGGCTACTCAGCATCTTCAGCCAGTCAGCACGTGGAATTAGATATTCAATGCAAATAGATTGTTCAGCCATGTTCAATACCAAAGATATCCATCTTGCAAAGACAAATAATTGAACAAAATACGCAACACGTATTTTACTTTTGTCAGAGCGTTCAATGTCGTTCAGCTTAAGCTTAGTTTCGCACCAATCGCTACTCAGTTTTATAGTATTATTTATTAGATAAAAAAAATACAAAAACATTATGGAGAAACTCTGCCTACAATTATTTTATCTCATAACCCAGTTCCGTTTTTTTTTTCAGGGGCCGGTTCCGGGTATATCCGGGTATGTTTCGGGTGTATTATAATCAGCATTTTATAGAATCCGGTTCAGCTCTACTCTTTATCGTTTACTAGACCCTAAAATGTGATACACAGCCCCATTTGTAAATCTCCTTTACTTACTCCTGAAATCAGAAGCACAAGAGGCATCTAATTTAATAGTAAAACAAGGTGTGTTGAAACTGGAATCAAAAGACAGGACCAACATGTTTGAACGTTTCGGCTAAGAGCCTTCTTTTGATTGATTGATTGATTGATTGGATATTTATATCGCGCTGGTATCCATGCCACTTTAGTATGCTCACTGCGCTCTGGTTTTCCGAAATCTGTTTGAACAAAAAAAGTTTTTTAATGTTTCTAAATGATTTTTTTTTTTTTTTACCTTTTTTAATTCCTCTCAAAGATTGAGCAAACTGTTCCATAATAATGGCGCTTCAAATTAGCGCACTCCGTAAGAGCTTTTTCTGTGTTCATCCACACTAGGAACTCTCAGTAACTCTTCAGCGAACAAGACAATTAGAAAGTACGACAAGAGGCAGAGCTCCGTTAAAGAAAATAAAACTTTAGAGATCTAATTAGTTGTTGCCCGAAGTAGGATTACAGGAAGTGCATTTAATTTATCGTTTACTCACCACTAAAATGTATTTAAAGATAAAAATTACGCTTTTTAATACACGCTTTTCAGGGGTCTGCAAGCTGCGATCTTATTTATATTTTAGGAGCCGCATTCAGGTAGGATTGGGGAAGGGGGGGGGGGCTGAGAATGTGCAAATTACACCCAGAGGTATTGTAACTTCTGTTACATTTACACTCTTAAGTAGTCCCCCTTTCTTATAACATTTTATTGTATTCAAAATACACACAGGTGTATAACTTGTCGCAAAAACGTAACTGTTTCTTTCATTCATTCAAAGACTCAAATGCGACACCGGCATGTTCTTAAATGATTCTATTACCTACCGTTATGGTAATCAAGATTGAGTCTGTGTTGACAGTTGGCTCGTAGACGAAACAGTACTACGTAACAGAAGACTGATCGAACAGTGGGCAAAGAGAAAGAAGCGATACCAAAGCTAGTGATACGAACTTAAATTTAACTATATATACATACATTTTATACACATACAAATGGGAATACAGAAGCAAAACTTGCATTAACTTACAGAAAGTATAAAAAAAAGGTACAATTATTCTCAAAATAGAAATATTAATTTATCAACACAATACTTTTTTAAAAAAATACGGCTGGTGAGCCTGTCAATAAATCTCGTAAAATCCTGTCTATCAGTAGATCTCGTTATCAGTAGATCTCGTTATCAGTAGATCTCGTTATCAGCAGATCTCGTTATCGGTAGATCTCGTTATCAGTAGATCTCGTTACCAGTAGTTCTCGTTAAGTCCATCCGCTGAGAAACTTTACATAGGAACAAATCTAAACGTTCTAGTACAGAAAATCTAGATATTGCGTCACATATTGGCACCCTTGAGATCAAAGAACTCCAAACACTTCCCCAGCCAGGACACGAGCGGCAGGGAAAGTAACAACTCACTCACTCAGTAACGTCATTTTCGAGGTTCGAGACAAGTGTAAGCGTTGGTGGCCAAAATTAGCCCTCTGTTGAAGGTCAAAAACAAGTGTTACCTTGCACTAGTGGATGTATCAAATAGTGTTACCCTGCACCAGTGAATGTATCAAAGAGTGTTACCTTGCACTAGTGGATGTATCAAAAAGTGTTACCCTGCACCAGTGAATGTATCAAAGAGTGCTACCTTGCACTAGTGGATGTATCAAATAGTGTTACCCTGCACCAGTGAATGTATCAAAGAGTGCTACCTTGCACTAGTGGATGTATCAAATAGTGTTACCCTGCACCAGTGAATGTATCAAAGAGTGCTACCTTGCACCAGTGGATGTATCAAATAGTGTTACCCTGCACCAGTGAATGTATCAAAGAGTGTTACCCTGCACCAGTGGGTGTATCAAAGAGTGTTACACTGCACCAGTGGATGTATCAAAGAGTGTTACCCTGCACTAGTGGAGGTATCAAAGAGTGTTACCCTGCATCAGTGGGTGTATCAAACAGTGTTACCCTGCTCTAGTGGATGTATCAAATAGTGTTACCCTGCACCAGTGGATGTATCAAAGAGTGTTACCTTGCACTAATGGATGTATCAAACAGTGTAACCCTGACCAAGTGGATGTATCAAAGAGTGTTACCTTGCACTAGTGGATGTATCAAAGAGTGCTACCTTGCACTAGTGGATGTATCAAAGAGTGTTACCTTGCACTAGTGGATGCATCAAAGAGTGTTACCTTGCACCAGTGGGTGTATCAAATAGTGTTACCCTGCACCAGTGGATGTATCAAAGAGTGCTACCTTGCACTAATGGATGTATCAAACAGTGTAACCCTGACCCAGTGGATGTATCAAAGAGTGTTACCCTGCACTAGTGGATGTACCAAAGAGTGCTACCTTGCACTAGTTGATGTATCAAAGAGTGCTACCTTGCACTAGTGGATGTACCAAAGAGTGCTACCTTGCACTATTGGATTTATCAAAGAGTGTTACCCTGCACCGGTGGATGTATCAAAGAGTGTTACACGCTGCTTCAGTGGATATATCAAAAATTCCCATAACTGTTATATCAGTAAACACCGGTCAGTACTGCTTTACTCACACGAGCTCTTTACTATGACTAAGGCTCACTCTCCAGTGTTGGATTGAAAGGTAACTTTGAAGGGACCATTAGGGTTTAAGCCTTATGTGCACCAAAAGTGGATTTTTATAGTAAGACAAAGTTTCCGTCAAAAGTGACCAAAAAGAGGATTTAAGCTTTATGTAAGAGTGAAATATGGGCAAAAGTTGCGATCGCCGCCATGAATATGAGTGTGGCTTTATTGATTGAAATCGAGTTTTGAAAAAAAAAAAAATATTACGAGTGGCTACTGGGTTAACATAATGGGTGTCTACTGGCTGAACATAATTTTTGTCTGTTGGGTTAACATAAAGGGTGGCTACTGAGTTAACATAATTGGTGGCTACTGGGTTAACATAATGGGTGTCTAATGTGTTAACATAATGGGTGGCTACTGGGTTAACATAATGGGTGTCTACTGGGTTAACATAATGGGTGGCTACTGGGTTAACATAATGGGTGGCTATTGGCTGAACATAATGGGTGGCTACTGTGTTAACATAATGGGTGGCTACTGGCTGAACATAATGGGTGGCTACTGGGTTAACATAATGGGTGGCTCTGGGTTAACATAAAGGTTGGGTGTGGGTTAACATAATGGGCGGCTACTGGGTTAACATTATGGGTGGGTACTGGGTTAACATAATGGGTGGCTATTTGGTTAACATAATGGGTGGCTACTGTGTTAACATAATGGGTGGCTACTGAGTTAACTTAATTGGTGGCTACTGGGTTAACATAATGGTTGGCTACTGAGTTAACTTTATAATTGGCTATTGGGTTAACATAATGGTGGCTACTGGGTTAACATAATGGGTGGCTACTGGCTGAACATAATGGTTGGCTACTGGCTGAACATAATAGTTGGTTACTGGTTGAACATAATGGTTGGCTACTGGGTTAACATAATGGGTGGCTACTGGCTGAACATAATGGTTGGCTACTGGCTGAACATAATGGTTGGCTACTGGGTTAACATAATGGTTGGCTACTGGGTTAACATAATGGTGGCACTTGGCTGAACATAATGGGTGGCTACTGAGTTAACATAATGGGTGGCTACTGGGTTAACGTAATGGTGGCTACTTGCTGAAAATAATGGGTGGCTACTGGGTTAACTTAATGGGTGGCTACTGGTTTAACATAATGGGTGGCTACTGGGTTAACACAATGGTGGCAACTGGCTGAACATAATAGATGGCTACCGAGTTAACATAATGTTTGGCTACTGCATTGACATAATGGTTGGCTACTGAGTTGACATAATGGTTGGCTACTGGGTTAACATAATGGTGGCTACTGGCTGAACAAATGGTTGGCTACTTTGTTAATATAATGGTGGCTACTGTGTTAACATAATGGGTGGCGACTGGGTTAACATAATGGGTGGGTACTGTGTTAACATAATGGGTGGCTACTGGTTTAACATAATGGATGGCTACTGAGTTAACATATGGGTGGCTCTTGGGTTAACATAATGGGTGGCTACTAGCTGAACAATATGGTTGGCTACTGGGTTAACATAATGGTTGGCTACTGAGTTAACATAATGGGTTGCTACTGGGTTAACATAATGAGTGGCTACTGTGTTATCATAATGGATGGCTACTGGGTTAACATAATGGGTGGCTACTGGGTTAACATAATGGGTGGCTACTGGGTTAACATAATGGTTAACTACTGGGTTAATATAATTGGTGGCTACTGGGTTAACATAATGGTTGGCTACTGGGTTAACATAATGGTTGGCTATTGGGTTAACATAATTGTTGGCTACTGGTTTAACATAATGGTTGGCTACTGGGTTAACATAATGGGTGGCTATTGGGTTAACATAATGGGTGGCAACTGAGTGAACCAAATGTGTGGCGACTGATTGAAACTAATGGGGTGTACATTGGGAATTAAATGTAGGCTATTGTGTGAACATAACTGAGAGCTACAGGGTGACATAATGGGTGGCTTTAGGGTGAACAAATTGGGTGGCTACATGGTGATCATTATGGGTGGCTAAAGGGTGAACATAATGGTTGGCTACCGGGCTAACATAATTGTTGGCCACAGGGTGAACGTAATAGGTGTCTGCAGGGTAAACTTTGAAGGATTGGGGGAACCCGTTCAAACAAAAGGCCAAAACTATAATCAAAATTACAACTCACACTCAAGAACTCAACAGTCTTTCATACCGAACAATTATCCACGAAAGTCTAAATACACACTAATTTGAAGGTACAGTGAGAAAATCAAAGATTTCCTAGAATGGAAAAAAAAGAATATGTACCTTCAATGAAAAACACAAATGTTGAATTACTTGAATCAATAAAAGTCTCTTATCTTAAATGGGGGGAGAATGGGGGAAGCTACTTGGTAAACATGATTTGGGGGGGGGGGGGGTCAGGGTGGACATTTACTTTTTTTTTATGTGGGTGTGGAGGTTTGGAAATGTTTGGAATTGTTTGGCAAAAATTGGAATTTTCGGACAATGTTGGGAACTGTTAGTAGATTTAGGCTATTCTAGAAATTTTAGGCAATTTTTGGGTCTCGTTAGGCTAATTTTTTTTTTATAGTTTCTCTTCTCTTTAAGCACTTTCACAGGATTTTGGGAGGGAGAGGAGTGCACGAGGAAGTGCTGTGTGCTTGGAAAGTAATGTATGTGGGTGTCTGCTAGGTGAGAGAAAGTAAGGTGTTATGGGGTCCAGTAGGTGAGAGGAAAAGGTATGAGGGTGGTCTGATAGGTGGGGTAGGTATGGTATAAAAAGGAAAGAGGTGGGAAAGTAAGGTATAAAAGCGTATGGTAGTTTTTTTTTTAAATAGCAGGGGTTCTGGTAGTTGGGGAAAGTAAAGTAATAGTCGGTTTTGTAGGTGGGGAAAGTAAAGTAATAGTCGGTTTTGTAGGTGGGGAAAGTAAAGTAATAGTCGGTTTTGTAGGTGGGGAAAGTAAAGTAATAGTCGGTTTTGTAGGTGGGGAAAGTAAAGTAATAGTCGGTTTTGTAGGTGGGGAAAGTAAAGTAATAGTCGGTTTTGTAGGTGGGGAAAGTAAAGTAATAGTCGGTTTTGTAGGTGGGGAAAGTAAAGTAATAGTCGGTTTTGTAGGTGGGGAAAGTAAAGTAATAGTCGGTTTTGTAGGTGGGGAAAGTAAAGTAATAGTCGGTTTTGTAGGTGGGGAAAGTAAAGTAATTCAGCCAAAACATCCACCCCTTTCATTTGTAATATTCGGTTTTATGGTTGGGGAAAGTAAAGTAATAGTCGGTTTTATGGTTGGGGAAAGTAAAGTAATAGTCGGTTTTATAGTTGGGGAAAGTAAAGCAATAGTTGGTTTTGTAGGTGGGGAAAGTAAAGTAAGAGTCGGTTTTGTAGGTGGGGAAAGTAAAGTAATAGTCGGTTTTGTAGGTGGGGAAAGTAAAGTAAAAGTCGGTTTTGTAGGTGGGGAAAGTAAAGTAATATTCGGTTTTATGGTTGGGGAAAGTAAAGTAATAGTCGGTTTTATGGTTGGGGAAAGTAAAGTAATAGTCGGTTTTATAGTTGGGGAAAGTAAAGCAATAGTTGGTTTTGTAGGTGGGGAAAGTAAAGTAAGAGTCGGTTTTGTAGGTGGGGAAAGTAAAGTAATAGTCGGTTTTATGGTTGGGGAAAGTAAAGTAAAAGTCGGTTTTATAGTTGGGGAAAGTAAAGTAATAGTCGGTTTTGTAGGTGGGGAAAGTAAAGTAAAAGTCGGTTTTATAGTTGGGGAAAGTAAAGTCATAGTCGGTTTTATGGTTGGGGAAAGTAAAGTAATAGTCGGTTTTGTAGGTGGGGAAAGTAAAGTTATAGTCGGTTTTATGGTTGGGGAAAGTAAAGTAATAGTCGGTTTTGTAGGTGGGGAAAGTAAAGTAATAGTCGATTTTATGGTTGGGGAAAGTAAAGTAATAGTCAGTTTTATAGTTGGGGAAAGTAAAGTATCAGTCGGTTTTGTAGGTGGGGAAAGTAAAGCAATAGTCGGTTTTATGGTTGGGGAAAGTAAAGTAAGTGTCGGTTTTGTAGGTGGGGAAAGTAAAGTAAGTGTCGGTTTTATAGTTGGGGAAAGTAAAGTAATAGTCGGTTTTGGTAGGTGGGGAAAGTAAAGTAATAGTCGGTTTTATAGTTGAGGAAAGTAAAGTAATGTCGATTTTATAGTTGAGGAAAGTAAAGTAATGTCGATTTTATAGTTGGGGAAAGTAAAGTAATAGTCGGTTTTATAGTTGGGGAAAGTAAAGGAATAGTCGGTTTTATAGTTGGGGAAAGTAAAGTAATAGTCGGTTTTGGTAGGTGGGGAAAGTAAAGTAATAGTCGGTTTTGGTAGGTGGGGAAAGTAAAGTAATAGTCGGTTTTATAGTTGAGGAAAGTAAAGTAATAGTCGTTTTTATAGTTGAGGAAAGTAAGGTTATAGAGGATCTTGTAGGTGGAGAAAGTAATGTAAGGGGGGTTCTGGGAGGTGGGGAAAGTAAGGTAATAGTCGGTCAGGTAAGTTGGGAAAGTAATGTTTGAAGGGAGTCTAGTGGATGGGGAAATTAATAATCGCTACTCCTGATAGATGAATATAACCGTGAGCAGTCATTAGACAGAGTTACCCAAACTTGGCTACCCCACACATTTAGAGGAACTTGTTGCAAATTGTAAGGGTTGCTAAACATAATCGATCCTATTATAGCAAGGTTAGGTGCCGTTAGACGCAATCTAACCAATAGTAAGATAGGTCGTGCTAGACTTATTCTATCAAATAGCAAGGCAAGTGAAGCTAGACTTAGTCTAACAAGGATAAAGGCCTTGCTAACATCACGCTGGACAACCAGGACACGGAAACAGCGTGGACCACGCTTCGTGAGACGGTGTATAGCACAACCGCTGAGCGCCTCAGATCCTCTACCAGGAAACACAGGGATTATGTTTGATGAAAAATACTCAGCGATCCAAATGCTATTTGAGCAAATACGTCGTGCGTACAAAGCCCTCCACGATGACCCAATGTCAACAGCAAAGACATCTGCACTGAGGAGCATCCGCAGCAAGGTCCAGTTGTAACTGCGCCAGATGCATTACTCCTGGCTGAGTGCAAAAGCTGATGAGATTCAGGGCTTTGAATGCAAGAAAGACATGAAAAAATTCTACATAGACCAGAGAGAAATCTTGGGCGTTACAGCCTCAAGCTCTTCACCTGCCATTTAGTGCAGATGTTTCAACACTCATCGCAGACAAGGAGAAAATTTTTGAAAAATGGACGGAATACTTTAAAAATGTGCTGAATATGCCTTCCGTCATTAATGATGATTCCACTGAAAGACTGCCTCAGGTCCAAACGAACAAGACACAGGACACTGTCCCAACTTTGGTTGAGATATAGACAGCTATTCACCTGGCTCCCGATGTGATTCCTGTCGAAATCTACAAAGCGTAGACCAGCGCTGATGGATATAACGCTATTACGTCTATTCCAGATCATGGCAGACGGAGACTGTACCACAGAACCTCAAAGAGGTCTCAATTATCAACTCGTGATAAAACGCTGTACCAGGTCACATGTTAAGTCCAATTGTTGATCGAAGCAATGGGCATAAGGGGAGGTGGGGGCGGAGGTGGTGGCGGATGTGGGGGTATCCGGCCCGGGAAGCTCTAATTGAAGGGCTGCCTTTTCGGTGTACTTCACAGCTGAAGTCTAAAGTTTGTTTTCTCAACTATATGGGCAGTGATTAATTTCTCATCTGTATGGGCAATGATTATTTTCTCATCTGTATGGGTAATGGCTGTTTTCTCATCTGTATGGGTGATGTTTGTTTTCTCATCTGTAAGGGTGGTGATTTTTGTTTTCTAAACAAGGGATGGCAAATTCAAGGAGCGCCCAGGATGCCAACCAATTCTGTCTAGTGGACTTCAGCAAAAACAATCTGACATATAGGGTGCTGTTTTAAGTCTGGCCGCGCGTACAATTACATTCAGACGATAATTTTTTTTTAAAGTTTGATCAGTTTACCAGGGCACACATACAGCAACGAGCAGGCTAAGATGTTTGGTTATATCAGTTGAATAGGAGACACTCACAGCAACATACAGGCTGACATCTTAAGTTAGATCAATTGAATAGGATGCACACACAGCCAGAGTATTAAGGCTGTATTGTACGTCCGATCGATTAACAAAGAGAACATATACCAATTAGATTTAATGTTCAAATCTTTTCAACCCAAAAGCACAGCCGGAACGTCGAGGCTTTGTTGTGCGCATTTATGGCTCTGTGTTGGAATGACTCTTTATTTAAATTGGATGACCAACACCTGGCCGTAATGAGACCATATCGTTGTGTTGGTGGGGGGCTATTTGTGTTCAACGATAAAATCAGTTCTGTTGTCTTGGATCATTCTATTAAAAAAAGACAACAGAATAGAATCGTGTTTACCTTTTGTTATCAAGGCGGTAAAAACTTAAGTGCCCCATCCCCAAGTAAGGAGGCTGACGTGTCTGTCTGAGTGACGTGCACTAATCAATCAGACTTTTAGAAAAAACAACTTTGACTGAATGACTGACTGAATGACTGATGGACTGACGGACTGACTGACAGATTTGCTTAATGACTTGCTGACTGAAAGACTGACTGACTAATTGATTTACTGACTTACTAATTGATGACTAACTGGCTAGCTGACTTACTGTCTGACGGACTGACTGTCTGACAGACTGACTGTCTGACTGACTGACTGAATGACTGACTGGCTTATACATGTTGCCATACCGTCCTTTATTGTCTACTATTCTTCTTCTTCTATATATTAAGGGCCCACGATCAATTTATTGATCATTTTGGCCCTACCCCTACTTACGTCCCTACCTAAGCGAGTTCCCTACCTCCAAAAGGTCCCTAACCCAGTGAGGTCCCTACTTCAATGAGAACCTTACCTCAATGATGTTTTCATTCCCTGTGAAGTCATTATCCAATTAATTTATCTATCCCAGTGAAGTCCCCCCACCCCCCAAATGTGACACTCCTATTAGTCAACTAAATATCTAAGAGGCTTGATTTTTTTACTCAAAAAATTATATGTCCATAAATTAAGACACTATTCTAAGAGTTGACCCTAACTGTTGTGGCTGGTGCATCCCTGTTAAAAATTACGTGCCCCCATCCCCCCACATCCTGTTATGGCAATTCAATCCTGCTCTAGTCAACCCTCCTGCTGTGTCTGGTACACCTCTGATAAAGTCTACCATGCTGTTGTACCTAGTACACCTCATATAAAATCTAACCTTCCGTTGTGCCTTGTACACCTCTGATAAATTATTTCCTCCCGTTGTGCCTTGTACCTCTCTGATAAAGTCTAGCCCCCCGTTGTGCCTGGTACACCTCTGATAAAGTCTACCCTCCCGCTGAGCCTGATACACCTTGACCTCTGATAAAGTCTACCCTCCCGTTGTACCCAGTACACCTCATATAAGTCTAACCTTTCGTTGTGCCTTGTACACCTCTGATAAATTCTTTCCTCCCGTTGTGCCTTGTACCTCTCTGATAAAGTCTCCCCTCCCATTGTGCCTGGTACACCTCTGATAAAGTCTACCCTCCCGTTGTGCCTTGTACCTCTCTGATAAAGTCTAGCCCCCCGTTGTGCCTGGTGCACCTCTGATAAAGTCTACCCTCCCGCTGTGCCGGGTGCGGCCCTGTGAGAGACTACCTCAGCTTTTGTGCCTATTGCGCCCCTGTGAGAGGCTACCTTAGCTGTTGTGCCTAGTGCGCCCCTGTGAGAGACTACCTCAGCTTTTGTGCCTATTGCGCCCCTGTGAGAGGCTACCTTAGCTGTTGTGCCTAGTGCGCCCCTGTGAGAGACTACCTTTGCTGTTGTGCCTAGTGCGCCCCTGTGAGAGACGACCTTAGCTTTTGTGCCTATTGTGCCCCTGTGAGAGGCTACCTTTGCTGTTGTGCCTAGTGCGCCCCTGTGAGAGACTACCTTAGCTTTTGTGCCTAGTGTGCCCCTGTGGGAGGCTACCTTTGCTGTTGTGCCTAGTGCGCCCCTGTGAGAGACTACCTTAGCTTTTGTGCCTAGTGTGCCCCTGTGAGAGACTACCTTAGCTGTTGTGCCTAGTGCGCCCCTGTGAGAGACTACCTTAGCTGTTGTGCCTAGTGCGCCCCTGTGAGAGACTACCTTAGCTGTTGTGCCTAGTGCGCCCCTGTGAGAGACTACCACCTTTGCTGTTGTGCCTATTGCGCCCCTGTGAGAGACTACCACCTTTGCTGTTGTGCCTAGTGCACCCCTGTGAGAGACTACCACCTTTGCTGTTGTGCCTAGTGCGCCCCTGTGAGAGTCTTACACCCCATTCCAAGTTGTAACCAGGTAAACCCCTGCTGAAAACTACCTCCCCGTTGTTTGAGGCACACCTCCTCCCTGTTGTATGAGACACACCTCCTCACTGTTGTATGAGACACACCTCCTCCCTGTTGTATGAGGCACACGTCCACCCCGTTTTGTGAGGCACACCTCCTCCCTGTTGTATGAGACACAACTCCTCCCTGTTGTATGAGACACACCTCCTTCCTGTTGTATGAGTCACACCTCCTCCCTGTTGTATGAGACACACCTCCTTCCTGTTGTATGAGACACACCTCCTCCCTGTTGTATGAGACACACCTCCTCCCTGTTGTATGAGACACACCTCCTCCCTGTTGTATGAGACACACCTCCTTCCTGTTGTATGAGTCACACCTCCTCCCTGTTGTATGAGACACACCTCGTTCCTGTTGTATGAGTAACACCTTCTTCCTGTTGTATGAGTCACACCTCCTTCCTGTTGTATGAGACACACCTCCTTCCTGTTGTATGAGTTACACCTCCTCCATGTTGTATGAGACACACATCCTCCCTGTTGTATGAGTCACACCTCCGTCCTGTTGTATGAGGCACAACACCCCCTCCCTGTTTTGTGAGGCACACCTCCTCCCTGTTGTATGAGACACACCTCCTCCCTGTTGTAAGAGGCACACCTCCTTCCTGTTGTATGAGGCACACCTCCTCCCTGTTCTGTGAAGCACACCTCCTCCCTGTTGTATGAGGCGAACCTCCTCCTTGTTGTATGAGGCAACCTCCTCCCTGTTGTATGAGGCACACCTCCTCCCTGTTGGATTAGGCAAACCTCCTCCCTGTTTGATGAGGCCCATCTCCTCCCTGTTGTATGAGGCACACATCCTCCCTGTTGTATAAGACACACCTCCTCCCTAATGTATGAGGCACACTTCCTCCCTGTTGTATGAGGCACACCTCCTCCCGGTTGTATCAGACACACATCCTCCCTGTTGTATGAGGCAAACCTCCTCCCTGTTGTATAAGCCACACCTCCTCCCGGTTGTATAAGACACACCTCCTTCCTGTAGTATGAGGCACATCTCCTCCCGGTTGTATAAGACACACCTCCTCCCTGTTGTATGAGGCACACCTCCTCCCTGTTGTATGAGGCACCCCTTTACGACTTGCACCAGGTAGCACATTTCTACGCGACATTAGATTGTTGTTAATATTTTCCTAAATGTCTTTCTCATTAATTGTCGAACATAAATGGGATTTGTCCCAAAGGGTTTTTCAAATTTAATAGTTCTAAAACCATTCTTTGGAACTGATTAAATGTTGGACCACGGCAGACACTTAATGACGAATCGTTAGGCTTTACCATAGCTAGACATCGTAAAGAAACAATGGGAACAAGGGATTCAAACATAACCACGCAATCATAGCTACTCGTATTACAGAAACAATAGGAAAAATGCATTCTATAACTCCAAGATACCTCCTAAAAGCAAACTATACCATTAGAGTAAAAATTCACACTGAAACTGGGTTCAACTAGGTCAAGCTAGGTCAAGCTAGGTCACTAGGCTCTGGTGAAACGACCAATGTCTTGAATGACACGTCACCTTTGTTATAATTCAATTCTCGGTGGCAAACGACGGCCCGCGGAACATATTGACCCCCCCCCCCACCGCCTCTTTTTTATGGCCCGCCGGACACATCAAGATAGTAGCATCTTTTTATATGGCCCACAGGACACATCAAGATAGTCACATCTTTTTATATGGCCCACAGGACACATCAAGACAGTCACATCTGTTTATATGGCCCACAGGACACATCAAGATAGTCACATCTTTTTATATGGCCCACAGGACACATCAAGACAGTCAGATCTTTTTATATGGCCCACAGGACACATCAAGACAGTCACATCTTTTTATATGGCCCACAGGACACATCAAGACAGTCACATCTTTTTATATGGCATACAGGACACATCAAGACAGTCACATCTTTTTATATGGCCCACAGGACACATCAAGACAGTCACATCTTATTATATGGCCCACAGGACACATCAAGACAGTCACATCTTATTATATGGCCCACAGGACACATCAAGACAGTCACATCTTATTATATGGCCCACATGACACATCAAGACAGTCACATCTTATTATATGGCCCACATGACACATCAAGACAGTCACATCCTTTTTTATGGCCCACAGGACACATCAAGACAGTCACATCTTTTTATATGGCCCACATGACACATCAAGACAGTAGCATCTTTTTATATGGCCCACATGACACATCAAGACAGTCACATCTTTTTATATGGCCCACAGGACACATCAAGACAGTCATATCTTTTTATATGGCCCACATGACAGATCAAGACAGTAGCATCTTTTTATATGGCCCACATGACACATCAAGACAGTCACATCTGTTTATATGGCCCTCAGGACACATCAAGACAGTCAAATCTTTTTATATGGCCCACAGGACACATCAAGACAGTCACATCTTTTTATATGGCCCACAGGACACATCAAGACAGTCACATCTTTTTATATGGCCCACAGGACACATCAAGACAGTCACATCTTTTTATATGGCCCACAGGACACATCAAGACAGTCACATCTTTTTATATGGCCCACAGGACACATCAAGACAGTCACATCTTTTTATATGGCCCACAGGACACATCAAGACAGTCACATCTTTTTGTATGGCCCACAGGACACATCAAGACAGTCACATCTTTTTATATGGCCCACAGGACACATCAAGATAGTCACATCTTTTTATATGGCCCACAGGACACATCAAGACAGTTACATCTTTTTATGTGGCCCACAGGACACATCAAGACAGTCACATCTTTTTATATGGCCCACAGGACACATCAAGACAGTCACATCTTTTTATGTGGCCCACAGGACACATCAAGACAGTAGCATCTTTTTATATGGCCCACAGGACACATCAAGACAGTAACATCTTTTTATATGGCCCACAGTCCACAGGACATATCAAGACAGTCCCTCTACCTCTCTCTACCTCTCCCTCTCCACCGGTCCCTCTCTAACCGTTGATCGACCCAAAATGCGGACTCCACGCTAAACGTTGTTTTTTTTTTTTCTTCTAATTACGTGACTTTCACACGCGTAATGGAACGAAGAGTGGGAAATGACGTGAGGGATTGGAGGCGGAGCTTATGTCACCATCCACGAAGAACCGCGCGGGAACAGATGAATGTGCTAAAAATAGCCCCGTCCGCCACTTCAATGTTCTAGAGGAGAAAGGAGAGTCGGTCTGTTCATTGGTTGGAATGATCTGCCAGGCCTAAATATGTGGACACTCTACTTTGACTATACAAGAGTGGTTCTCAGAAGTTGGGGCAAATCATGATCAAAGAATTACACCGTAACCTCACATTTATAGGGAAAACCCAAGCATCAGTCATTTTTAGTGCGTCTTTGAGTGCGTTGTTAATATTGCGAAATAAAATTAAAATTAATTTGCTCTAAATAATCACGCAAATGGCGTCATAGTGCAAATAGCCCATTTGCCAAAACTGTTAGGTTTCTTTAAATTTAATAACCGCGCGTGACAAAACTGATAATGTATTTTCCCCTACTTATAATTAAAATTAATAAATACAATTGATTGCTTTTTAAATTAAATGTTTAAATTGTTAATAAAACACACACACATTGTTGCTTTGCATATTTTTACATTTAAAAAGTTTTGCCTTTTTTTATTCCAAAAATATACTTTTATTAAATTTATAACGTAATAAAAACTAACCTTTAAATATAATTCTAATAAGAAAATGCTGTTTAAGTCAATCAGTGCAGCACAACTCCATAGCTAAATAGCATTCACTAATCCACTTATACCTCATACAAATAAGACCGAACAATATGAAATGCATAATAAGTTAGTTTGGGTATGGAAGGGATTACGATCCGGTGGACGATTTTCTAAATGTATTTAAATCTGGTCGGGGGACGGGTTGGTCACTTTGCCCCAGGCAGCACAAGATACGTCTCAAAATAAAGGAATGCGTTTGATAAATAATTAATTTTTTGGGGTAAATCCATGTCGGGGGTAGGAAATAAGATGTGTAAATTCTTACGTGGATGACAGCAAAGTTAACTCCTATGGTTTTACATTTGTGAAAAAAATAAGATGTTACATTCTCTTTTTACAAATATTGGTATGTTCATTTTGCCCAAGGCATTACAAGATACTCCTCAAAATAAAGGAATTAATTTGATTAATAAGTAACCTTCTTTGGTACATACATATCGGATATTAGAAAAGGATGTGTACATTTTCACGTGGAAAACAATATATATATATATAACTCCTATGGTATTACATTTGTGAAAAAAGAGATGTTACGTTCTCTTTTTACCAATAAATATATCTTTAAAAATTAAGAAAATCAATGACGTTAACAAATTATAGGTACATTTATTTAAGTATACCAATGAATATCAAAACCCAATCATTTTACAAACTTGAAAAATTAATTTTGAAAAAAAGAGATGGGTTGATAAGTACGTGTCCAAAGATGAAATGTATTCTTTTGTTTTGATTTTGCCAAAATTCAAGAGGTGTGTAACTGTATTCAAGAGGTGTGTAACTGTATTCAAGAGGTGTGTAACTGTATTCAAGAGGTGTGTAACTGTATTCAAGAGGTGTGTAACTGTATTCAAGAGGTGTGTAACTGTATTCAAGAGGTGTGTAACTGTATTCAAGAGGTGTGTAACTGTATTCAAGAGGTGTGTAACTGTATTCAAGAGGTGTGTAACTGTATTCAAGAGGTGTGTAACTGTATTCAAGAGGTGTGTAACTGTATTCAAGAGGTGTGTAACTGTATTCAAGAGGTGTGTAACTGTATTCAAGAGGTGTGTAACTGTATTCAAGAGGTGTGTAACTGTATTCAAGAGGTGTGTAACTGTATTCAAGAGGTGTGTAACTGTATTCAAGAGGTGTGTAACTGTATTCAAGAGGTGTGTAACTGTATTCAAGAGGTGTGTAACTGTATTCAAGAGGTGTGTAACTGTATTCAAGAGGTGTGTAACTGTATTCAAGAGGTGTGTAACTGTATTCAAGAGGTGTGTAACTGTATTCAAGAGGTGTGTAACTGTATTCAAGAGGTGTGTAACTGTATTCAAGAGGTGTGTAACTGTATTCAAGAGGTGTGTAACTGTATTCAAGAGGTGTGTAACTGTATTCAAGAGGTGTGTAACTGTATTCAAGAGGTGTGTAACTGTATTCAAGAGGTGTGTAACTGTATTCAAGAGGTGTGTAACTGTATTCAAGAGGTGTGTAACTGTATTCAAGAGGTGTGTAACTGTATTCAAGAGGTGTGTAACTGTATTCAAGAGGTGTGTAACTGTATTCAAGAGGTGTGTAACTGTATTCAAGAGGTGTGTAACTGTATTCAAGAGGTGTGTAACTGTATTCAAGAGGTGTGTAACTGTATTCAAGAGGTGTGTAACTGTATTCAAGAGGTGTGTAACTGTATTCAAGAGGTGTGTAACTGTATTCAAGAGGTGTGTAACTGTATTCAAGAGGTGTGTAACTGTATTCAAGAGGTGTGTAACTGTATTCAAGAGGTGTGTAACTGTATTCAAGAGGTGTGTAACTGTATTCAAGAGGTGTGTAACTGTATTCAAGAGGTGTGTAACTGTATTCAAGAGGTGTGTAACTGTATTCAAGAGGTGTGTAACTGTATTCAAGAGGTGTGTAACTGTATTCAAGAGGTGTGTAACTGTATTCAAGAGGTGTGTAACTGTATTCAAGAGGTGTGTAACTGTATTCAAGAGGTGTGTAACTGTATTCAAGAGGTGTGTAACTGTATTCAAGAGGTGTGTAACTGTATTCAAGAGGTGTGTAACTGTATTCAAGAGGTGTGTAACTGTATTCAAGAGGTGTGTAACTGTATTCAAGAGGTGTGTAACTGTATTCAAGAGGTGTGTAACTGTATTCAAGAGGTGTGTAACTGTATTCAAGAGGTGTGTAACTGTATTCAAGAGGTGTGTAACTGTATTCAAGAGGTGTGTNTTTTTTTTTTTTTTGGTTGTAAATTTAAGATTTTTTTTTTTTTTAATTTTGAGATAAAAAAGTTGTAATTCAAGGTCACGAAAAGGGGAAAATCTAAAGTAATTCTCTAGCGTAGAAATCATCCCTCAATTAACTTCTTTAGTGACAAACGTGATATAATTAGTGGTAATTTAGATTGGGTAATTTAAGGTCAATTTTTGAAGGGGAAAATGTGGTTTAGGGGCGTGAAAGGGTGTAGGGTGCGCGTCTCATTTCACGCAGAAAAACACGTCTTAAAACTGAATGATGTGAGAAGCGTAAATATCATTCCATTTTAAAAGTTATGAATATGGATGGCCTACCATTATTATCCCGATAACATCGGGTCATTTATTCTAGTGTAATATAATCATCTTTAGTTACTTTCACAGAAGTAATAACTTTTTAAATTTTTTTGGTTTTTTATTATTATTGTTTTATTATACTTTAGCTTGCTCACTGCGCTCTGCGCTCTGGTTTTCTTAAATCTATTTAAACAAACATGTTTTTAAATTTTTTTTATTGAAAGATTTTTTATCATTTTAAATTTCCCTCAAAGATTGCGGCAAAACTTTTCCATAATTTTGGGGCTATCGCTTCAATCGAGCGCAGTCCGTAAGACATTTTTCTGTGTTCATTCACACAGGGACTTTTCAGTAAGGACTGTGTTGAAGACCGCAGGTTCGTTAGGGGCCGTCCGTAAAGTACGTCATGCTATTTTTTGATCATTTTTAACGCCCCTCCCCCCCCTGTCACAAATCTCGGAACCCCCCCCCCCCCTTAAAGTACGTCACACTTTAGAACAATTTTTTTTAATTTAAAAATTAACACCTAATTAAAATTTAATCTAAAACACACTTCACTATTAAACTGTATTAAAATATAAAATTTACACTTACAAGAACTATCACATTATTAAAATTACTTTAATAGTAGAATAGTTAATTGTCAACAGTTGTCACGGTTATTCATTGAAGCAGTAACTCAATCTAGATTGAATTTGAAAACAAAAATTGCAAAAATTAGACTA